>OX393560.1:56262241-56657241 GCA_947650365.1 Chamaelirium japonicum
CGGGAAGAGAGAGAAATCAAGGGAAGAAGAGAGGGAATGGTTGTGATCGCAAGAGAGTTTTGTCTAGTCAGCATTTGGTTCCTTTTTGTCTAGTCAGCCCAAAACCATCGTCCCTTGTTATATGGATATGTCTTATCAAATCTCTATATCAGAGATTGGTTTGGGAGAGCCCAAAAGGTACATCTTCAACTGGGGTCTGTGCCCATGGATATATACAAGTACATGAGGAGGCAAAACTCCTGAGTATCTGATGTGGGATTAAACCTCCTATACAATATATATACAGCTACAAGTAACATACATCCCCCCTCAAACTCAAGGTGGGTCGAACATCGAGAGCTTATGAACACAATATTGAAAAGCAGAATCAAGAAGAGCTATTGTGAGAAAATATGAAGTCTGTTCCTTTGGTGGAGATGGAATGTAAGTATATCGTGCAAGCAATACATTCCTAGCGAGTATAGTTGCTCGCAATCGGTCTCTATATGTTTCTTGCATTCAACACTGGATTGTTGAGATTCGTATATATAGTCGTCGATCACTAGTCGCTCCTCTCGTATTGTAATGGAGTCGGTGTGAAGAGAACAACACCCACATCGCTAAGTAAGCTTCACACTCATAAGATCTCCGCAGTGGTGGTTGTCATGTCATGATACTCGGATTCCGTAATGGAATTAGAAACTATGTCATGTTTCTTGCTACGCCAGGATATAAGTGAATCACCAAGAAACAAACAAAAATCAGTCGTTAAGCGATGAGTGTGAATACCTCTCTCTCTCTCTCTCTCTCTCTCTCTCTCTCTCTCTCTCATAATCTGTGTCTGAGTAGGCACGTAGAGCTAGCAAATCAGAGAGGTATGGAAGACATAAATAGGGATCGCCACGAAGATAGCTAAGAATCTAAAAAATAGCTACGTACATAGGGTGAGGAACAGGGTGTTGTAACAAACTGGCTGCCGGTGCCAACAGTATAAGCAATATTAGGATCGGTGATAGTGAGGTAGACAAGCATCCCGACAAGTCAGTGATATCTGGAGGCATCCTAGATTGGCTTTCCAATAGTAGCAAAAAATGTACAAATTCTACTCGAAAGGAGCGTCGACGGAACGAGCATCAATAGTAGCAATCTCTATTAGTATCTCAGAAGTGTATTTCTATTCAAAAAGTAGAATTTTTTGGGCTAAGCGGACAATCTCCAGACCGAGGAAGTTGCGAAGAGGGCCAAGGTCCTTAATCTCGAATTGACACTGAAGATGGTGTTGAAGAGAGGCAATGGTGGCACTAACATTGGCCATGATGATCATGTCATCAACATAGATTAATAATATCTCTAGATCCTAGCTAAGGTGAGGAACGAGTGAACATGACGTAGTCAGTATGATACTCGACGAAGCCAGCAACAAGTACAACACTATGATATCACTTCTTTAATACCCATAGTTGTCATAACAAGAAAAATGAATCATTACCTTGCATCATCACATATGCCTAAATGTTTTGGCATCATCACATATGCACATTTTTTCAAAGTTGACATATGACCTTCCGTATAACACTGCAACATTGCACATTTTAGTAAATGATTTGTCGAATCTATATTGAATATAATTTTATTAGCTAAAATCACTTGTTTTAAATGTTTGTCGGTCTATGCATATGAATTTTGATAACTTTTTGAACTCTATTCATTAACATAACCGTCAATTTGTACTTGTTTTGTATCAAACAAATCTTTTTGTTGGTGTGCTATATTTTAGATATGTTTGCAGCATAAGTATGAATGTATGGTTTTTTTATCATTATTTTATATTGAATTTGCATGCTTGCACTTATTTATATTAGGCACATCTTTATTGGATCATGGCATACATTGAGGGGGAGCATGTTTCTTTTGTTCATACGTTATCAATCTAGTTCATTCTTTCCGTCACGTACATGTCCTTCCTTTTGAATTACTGTCTAATTTTTTGGAGAGATATTATTGAAAACCTAAAACTTATGAAGTATGTCATCAAGTCTAGGAATGAAAAACATATACTTGATTGTAATTTTATTGATGGCTCTATTGTCTACACACATTCTTCACGGTCTATCATTTTTAGGAGTAAGCAATAAAAGAATTGCACATTGATTGCAAACTTTCTCAGATAAAACCTTTACGAAATAACTCAAAAACTTGCCATTATAGCTCTTCATACTCGTTTGGACTCATTCTATAATATGAGAGATATGGTAAACTAAATCCTGGAAGAAAATCTATATGATGTTATATGTCTCTTAAAGGGGGGACAAATCATTAGATACGACAACAGAAATCCTGAAAAAATTGGTTGTGCTGCTAATGGAATCTCAGCAACATCCTTACTATCTTTGTAACAAGTAAACAAACATAATCTTTTCCTCTCAACTCGCTTCCCATTTGTGATCCGCTAACAATAACAGTTGTTTTCTCGAGAGTCTTTGTGGGGCTAGAAATTGGTTCATTTTTTATGCTTAGGATTATTTGTTGGGGAAAAAGTACTATCGTGTATCTGCCCTTTAAAGCTGTAGGTATTTGAGGCACCATCGTGGATAACTTTTCTATCATATTGCCAAGGTTACCTTAATAATATGTAAAACCTTCTAAAGAGATAACATCACACTAAACCTTATCACTATAGAAATGACAAATGGTGAACTTTACAAGGTATTGTATGTGATATTAACTTTATTCCCTTCTTTGAACCATGACACTTTATAGATTCTCATTAATAGTTCAACTTTTAACTTTAGTTTTTAAACCATCCAAGTAGCAACATTGTTCATAATTTTGCTATCAATCAATCGGTTACACAGTTTTTCAGGAGATGTGCATGTAGTGCGCTACATCTCAACCAATGATATTCGCTAGGAGTCTTTTTGCCTTTCTCGGAAGAATTTTGAGCAAACATCATTACTCGGTGAATGATCATGAGTGATGTTCCGTGCTCATCCAAGGCAATGTGTATTAGCTCAAAATCAGACTCTCCTCCCTCCTTATCATCATCTTGATTCTCCTCGTCGTCCCCATCCTCTATGAGATTGGGTTCAGGATTGAACTTATGTTTAGGACAGTCATCGAACTTGTACATGGGTTGCTTACTTGAAACACTTGAGTGCCTGGAATTAACCCCCATAATGACTTTTGCATTGTTTCATGTGTTCTCTTTAGATTAAGAAGATTTTTTATCGAGAATATTTGATTATTGTTGGAGGATGGTTTATTCCAGGTATTATCTTTAGGCCATGCCGACTTATTAGAAGAACTAGTCAACGCCTTATTACGTGCTTTCATACCGGTTTGTCGAGCATGATTAATTTGAATTGATTTTCTTGTCTCGCCTATTAGTATCACTAATTCGGTACAAGTTATAAAGACAAACAGTTTCTTGAATTGGTAGACGAACACCAATAACAAAGCGGGCAAGCCTCTATTCTTTATCTTTATAAAGATCGCTGTATGCGTGCATTTTGTAAAATTCTTCGGTATAATCATCTACAAATATATTATTTTGCCTCAACTTTTGAAATTTTTGAAAGATGTTTTGCTTGTAGTCAGTGGGGAGAAACTTTTGGTTCATCTTTCCATCACGTGCTCCCAAGAACTGATCTTGTCCTTTCCTTTTCGGTCTCAAGAAGGTTGGAGTTACTACCACCAGATCACCCTTCAATTTAAGGCTAATATATTTAACTTGTTTGTCCTGAGGAAGCTTTTTCCACTAAAAGAATTGGTTGATCATATCTACCCAGTCAAGATACTCTTCAGGATCCAAGTGGCCCTCAAAGTCTCGGACATCACCTTTAATCCCATGCATGATCCATCCCTTTTGTGGTCTCTCTATTCATCCTTGTTGACACCTATTATGCATCTAAGGAATTCCTACTCTAATGCTCAACTCTTCACTATCAGAATCAGTATTAGATTGGTATCGATTTATACGATCTGGATTACGGTGGGGTGGGATTTTAAGAGCAGTCAACACATGTGTTGAGCGTCCATTTGGTGCGAATTATCCTTTCTTTATCATGCATATAGCGTCACTTTGGTATATAAAACTTTCATAATACACGTAAATTGCATGTGTTTCTTTGCACCATGATATAGTAGACTTCCATACGAACCCAACTGTATATTGGTTTGCTCTCATACACTGCATGCATGAAAAATACGGAGGCCGAAAGTCTAATTATCCTTTCAACGATAATCGCACCAGAACCTTATGAGCGTCATTTCATGTGTGTTTTTCAGGGAATTGATCCGGCTATCGATGCAGTCAGCTCAAGGACTTCATGACCAAGTTGTAGATATTCTCACGACGATTCGATGGAAGTTGTATAGCCCATTTGGAGGCCTATTCTGAAGAACGATGGAAAACGGATAATTCCGATGATTCGGATGAGAGAAGATTTTCACAAGCTGATGCAGTGCTTGATTCAAACTAGAGAAGGACTACACACATGCAAATTTAACTACGAAATGAAGTGCATTCTCAACACCCGCGACTACAGTAAACCAAGACGGTATGGTGGATATCATTGCAAGGCATTGGCAGTTAGGGGTGGCAATACTTGACCCGACTCGCCAACCCGACCCGAACCCGACACGAAGTTAGCGGGTTTGGGTTTGGCCTAAACGGGTTTGGGTCATAAACGGGTCAACCCGATTGACCCGTTTATTTAATGGGTCGGGTTCGGGTTTGTACTTGTAACCCGATTGACCCGACTTGACCCGTTTAACAAATGGGTTGTGTCAACCCGACCCGACCCGACCCGAGCCAACTCGAACCAACCCGACCCAACCTGATCAAACCCGGCCCAATCCGACTGGTCTTTACCCAACCCGACAGGTTTACATGGGTTCTGTTCACCCAACCCGAGCCAACCCGACCCGACACGACCCGACCCGTTTAGTAAACGGGTTAAACGGGTCGGGTCGGGTCAACCCATTTATTAGGCGGGTCGGGTTTGGGTTTAAGTTTTTGACCCGTTTATTAAACGGGTCGGGTTCGGGTTGGGTGTTTTGCCCTTATACATATGTCTTAACCCGACCCGAACCCGACCCGACCCGACCCATTGCCACCCCTATTGGCAGTGGATGAAGTACGCACTGATGATTAGCGGATCAGACAAATATTAACAAAGCGAACAACGGACCGAAGAAGAATGCTCCAATTCTATTGGTTCGACTGAGAAGAGCTACATACAAGCAATGAGAATGACGTTGACGAGTTGAAATGGTTCGGATTATGCCACCAGATTCTACCTATCTTCCCCTCCTTCCCTTCTTTCTCAGCATTTTCTTTCTCTTTCTTTTCTTATATTTTCTTTCTTTTTGTTTTCAATCTGATCGTACATGCACAACCCAATCCTACTCAACCCATCGCAGTCGTCCATTTCATAATAACCAGCTCGTCATAGTTGTACATGACAGCCATGTATGCATGGAACCCATTCATTCTCTTTCATTTCCCTATCAATCTCACCTAACCTGGTCAAACGTCTCAAATTCATACATGTGATAACCCACCCGATATCAGTCGCTCAGAGTCCATGCATGCAAAAACAAATACATCTATCTCTCACGGATCACTTGATCCCTGCCGTCCATTTTGTCCAACCAAAGTTCCTTACAATGCAATACCCATCACAGCATTCATTGCATCAAGCCCGGCCAACACTTCATTGCACCCAACAACCCATGCAAAACCCAGCCGTCTCTTTCTCACCGAGCCATGCATGCAGCAGCCCCCACTCAACCGTCCCTCTTCTTCTAACAAATCACAGTCGTCCACCCTTAACCACCCATCCCTTGGTTTCTCTCTCTCCTTCCTAAACTTCAGCTCAAGCCCAAAACTTCAGCTCCTCGGCATCTTCTCTCTCTCTCCAAAAACTGATCATAGCCATCCAGTTTTCTCTCTCTAGATCTCCTCATTTCGAGAATCACTCCCTCTAACCGAACTTCTCTTTCTCTCTCTCGGACGTCTCTCTCTGTTTTCAAATTAATCACAGCCGCCCATTCTACCTTGAACCCATGCATCCCCTACGATCTCTTTCCTTTTCTCTTTATTGCAACCCGATCCAGCCATGCATGCAACATCACAGCCGTCCCTTACCCTGATCGAAACCCGTTTCTCTCTCTAAATCTTTCCTATTTTTTTCATCCGATCCTCTCCCTTCTCTCCCCTAAAGCCATGCACGTCCCCTTGCACCCAAGAGACCTCTCTCTCTCTAATCCGACCCTCTCTCTCTCCTTCTCTTTAGAATCCTTATTCTTCATATCTTTTCCATACCGATTCAAGCCAGCTACCAAAACCGATGCCTTGGGGAGCAAGCTACAAGCCACTATAAATAGAGGGACATGGCCAGGAGGGAGGAGGATCATCCGAGTTTTTCTTCGAGAGAGCTAGCATCAATTATTTTGTAGAGCGGGTGCGAAGCAAGTGTGGAGGAGTACTATAATTTCTGAAGAGGTTTTCAAAGTAGTGGGTGTAACATTTTTCTTCTATTCAATAAAATCGTCTTTTATTTATATTTTCTTGCACGTACACTTCTCTTTCTGCAATGTTTAGTTTTATTAATTTTTCTGTTAGCATTCAAACCATGGCCGGCTAAGCTACCTCCCGACAGGGAGAGGGGTTCAATGCCATGGTAAATAGTTAGTTGTAATGACCGGTATTCCAGGGTGTTGCCGCTCAGAGCAACCCAATTATTATAATATTATTTTAGTGGTGATGCTGCTGGTCGTGCTTGAGCGGGATCGGGCAGTGGGTCCAGGGTCCGGGTCGCGAGGTGACAGCTCTCAGGGTGCAGGTAGTTCGGTGCATAAAAATCACTTAAAATAAATAATTAATTAATTAAGTCGTTATTTTTGACAGGTCGATCGGACCCGGCGAGGTGTGGGTGCTAGCAGGTCATGGCTCGACGCGGGTTTATGTGCGAGTCGAGTTGACGAACTAAGAGATAGGAAAAAAAAAATAAAATAATAATAATAATAAAATAAAATAAATAAATAAAACCTAAATCAAAACCCAAACCCAACCCATCCCAAACCCGACCCACTCTCTCTCTCTCTCTCTCTCTCTCTCTCTCTCTCTCTCTCTCTCTCTCTCTCTCTCTCTCTCTCTCTCAGCCGCTCACCCTCACCATTCCGACCCCATCTCTCCCCTGCTCTTCGTCACTTCCCCCTCTCCCTCTCCTTCTCCCTCACCTGCTCTGCTCTCCCCTCACCCGATCCCCTAAATTCTGGCCCCCGGATTTGCCGTACCCGACCGTCGCCCCCCATTCCCTCTTTAAAAACCTAGATCCAACCCCTCTCTCCCATCACTTCCCCCTCTCCCTCCCCCTCCCTGTCTCTGCTCTCCCCTCTACCAGATCCCCGAAATCCCAGCCGCACGACCTCACCCATACCCGGCCACCGCCCCTCTCCCCTTTAAAAACCCGGCCCCCCTGACCTTGCCCATACCCTGTCATTGCCCCCTCCTCCTTTAAAACCCAGTCCTCAACCCTTCCCTCAAACCAAATCCTAAACCCTGACCCGACCCCTTGTCCTATCTCTCTCTCTCTCTCTCTCTCTCTCTCTCTCTCTCTCTCTCTCTCTCTCTTAGTCAGCCCCTCTCCCCTTCTCCCGATCTCTTTCCTCTCCTCGATCTCTCTCTCTCTTTCCCCTGATCTCTCTCATTCCGGTGTGGCCTGCGCGTGGTGGCGTCGGAGAGGAGTAGTCGGCGCTGGAGCATGTGGAGAAGGAGCTTCCAGCGAGGAGAAGCCCAACTAGGTTAGCCTCTCCTCCTTCCCCTTGTTCTTTCTTTCTTGTGCCGTTGAGACCAGCCCGACCACTCCCTGGTGTCCTGTTTTCAATGCGACCATGGTCGTCGGTCTTGTGTGTAGTGGCTGTGTAGTCGGCAAGGCCGACCCGGTGCCGACCCCCCTTCTCCCTACCTTGCTACGATGCCGATGGTCAGGCACCTAGTGGCACCCGACCACCCTCGGTAAGACACCACCCGGCCACCCCAATCACCAGGGCAGTAGCCCTTTTCCCTTTCTTTTTGCTGCGACCCATCGCGGCAACGCCCTCTTTTGCGTGATGTTTGTCATTGACTAAGGCCGACGATCATCGATTGTCGGCCAAGTGCCGCCGGACCGAACCTCTTTTCTAGTCGTATGCCGACCCTATGTCTCTCAGTGTTTGTGTGGGTGTGGGTGTATGTGTTGTTGTTGCTGGGTGAAAAGGGTATAACCCCATCCCTTCACTTTTTTTTCAATTGTAGTGGCCCTGTGTTTGTGCTAATATGAGTGGTGTGGATTAGATGGTAATTATGATCATGGGTCAAGCATGGGTGCATGGTGTATGTGCACTTATGTATGAGGTTATGTATTGAGAGGATGTTGATGTCAATCAGATGGTTAATAAAGAAAGGAGGTGGTGATGATGTGATATGAATGGTGGAGCATGCGCATACATATAGGCATGCTTGGCCGCATATGCACGTGTGTGAGTACATGTACAAATGCGGAGTGTGTGCCGAAGCGATTATGATCGTGTTAAACCACGAAAACCAAATCTTATGATTATCTAGATTTATCGAGTGGCCCTTAGAATAACATACTCGTTGTCACATCAGTGCCATTATTGATCAGTACGAGCCGATCGTGTGTAGCCATAGAATAGAACCCGTATGACTCACCATGTGTCCCTTTATTAGTACACGCGAAGCCATCGCTCTATTTGGGCACGATAATGTGATACTTGCCCTATTACTGATCGACCCCGGAATTTGACTAGGCAATGCATGGTAATAACCGCCAACTCAAGCTTAGGCTCAACAAGGTCATAAATCATAATTATATATGCTGATCGTACATATACACGTAAGCCTGGGGACACCTTGGGTGGAAGCTGAATCCAAACCCTAGCCCTAAACCCCTTTGATTAATTTCATTCTCATTATAAATATTAATGGCAGTATACTTTGTGTAACTTGTCAGACCTTGATAGTAATGGGCCGCTGGACGTGGAGCGGATTGGACAATCAGAATTTTATATCGCAATAACTAAGGCAAGTATTCACTTGCTCTGAGGCTATTTTCGATTAAGTCTTTCATACCGGAATTTTGTGATTTTCTAAATATGATTCTCGTATATTATATTTCATTAATCATGATTAAAGTTAAACCATAGTGGAATGTTAACTTTGACATTTTAGGTAGAATTGTATGCCATGTAGTTTCTAACGTCGTTAAGAATGATCGTTCCTGAGACTTGTATATACTAAACGACTATAAATGATCATATTCACCAGCACATCTATTAGACTCCTTTTGATACTTGGTTGATACCATGATGCATGCTATTAAAATATCAGAAGATGAATGTAACATTATATGGGAGTAGTAGGAATAATAGTTAGTACGAATTCATCACATACCTTGCTGGGATTTTTTTGAGTGTTTCTTATTAATTGAATATGTAATTGCTCTATTTAATTTTGTATATTAAATATTTATTATAAGACACCATTACATACACTCACCCCCTTAGAGTGGGGTTTACTTGCCAGTCAGTGATTTGGACTGACCCCGTTTGGGGCACTACTCTTTCCACGAGTAGACTTTCTTGCAGAGTGGTGCGAGAGCTGGTGTACGGATAGCAGTTGTGGAGTACGGTAGCAGTGGAGGAGTGGGTAGTCGTAGTTTTCTTTCTGTGATAACACTTTGTAGACTTTATGTTATCATAATGATAATATATATATATATATATATATATATATATATATATATATATATATATATATATATATATATATATATATATATATATATATATATATATATATATATATGTGGTTTAGTCTAGCTTGTAATATCATTAGTATAGATTATGGTTGAAATGATCCAGCTGTATCTTCTTGGTAGGCCTCTCCTCAAGGCCCGAGCCTAGGATATATCACTTTAAAATATAATAAAATATAAAAGGCTTAAATGATCAACCTTATAGATAAGACCACCAGACTAGCCTTTGAGAGAGGTAGAGTGAGTGAGGCTACTTGGCTCGCCGACGAAGGCTTGAGCGTAGTGTCGTGCTCCCTTAGCGGGAAATCTTGTCAACGTGTAATGGCACCGACGTGCCACAAATACTAAAAGAAAACATATAGAAATAAGCCTTGAGTCTCCTAAAATTTGTGTAGTATTTTGACCATAACCCAACCCTTCACCTCTTTCTCCCCTCACACCCAGAGATTGGTATTCAAATTTCTGGGGCATGACATTAGTTCTCATCTTGCACTTTGCTCTTGATCGTACTTAACGTTTATGCCTCTTTCTTAATTGAATTCTTAAGTGAGAATGAAGATCACCCGTGTTTCCATTCAATTGGGATTCGGGTGATTCTTTAACACTCAAATATTAAATCATTAATTGAGATGGCTAAGATTTTTATCATTATTTTATCTAATTTTCATTATATAAATTTTTACAATTGAATTAGTTTTACTTCTTCACTATAACAAGAATTCTATTCATAATATTATGAGAATATTATATAATAAAATTAGTTAAAGGGGGCTTTCACTCTATATCTTCCACTTGAGTCGGTAAAACTTCCACTCTCAAGTGTGGACAGAAATAAACCTTTGTGAATCAAATACAAGCCCAACTCAATCAAGTCATGCATGTTGATAACTCGCTTTTTGCTATGTCGTTATAGTGAAGCTATTATCAAAACCAATATCTGCAATTATAATTCAGAGAATTTAAATAGTATAGGGCAAGTAAGGATCGAACCACACGTAATTTGATGCCTAGAGAAGAGATCACAAGTGACACTAAAATAAACTTAAGTGGTTTGGTTTTTTTTTTATTTTGAAAATGCTTTGTTTTAAGAAGCAAAACGAAAACTAGAGACTTAAATAAAATGATTATCAGAAGAAAAATCTGCCTAGGGGAGGGGTTTGTTAGCCATGGTAACTACTTCTTGTCAAGTAGGTAGTAGGTTACCCATATTAGAATTTGGATCTTAGACATTATTCTGATTCGGATTATCGTTGGGAATTTGCTCGAGAATTGTCAACTTTTTTAAAACATAATTGATAATTTTTTGTTGGTTTTCTTTTAAGGTCCCCCTAATGCCAAACAAGCCGGTAAAAGTGTCCTAATTAGCTGGATGCATGCACTATGGATGAAAAATATATTTCTCGAGAAACGTGCATGATTATGGATGCCATATAAATAAATTATCAAAATTCTAAAATAGGGTAGCAAGCATGCAAGATGGTGTGCATGCTATCATAGGGGTAGGACTGTGCTCTGATACCAATTTGATGTAGGCATGTCAATCAGTTGGAGGAATGTGAAGATGAAGATAAAGCATTTTTTTCTTTTGATTTTTTTAAAGAAAATATAACTAGTGATATAAGAACACCGAGAGAGGAAAGGGCGGAGAGAGTAGAAGCTTTAGATCAGAAGAAAAGAGTACACGCTATAATGAGATTGATACCTAGAATCCACCAGACCAAGGGAGAGGGAAGAGACTCAAATCCATGAGCCTAAACAGCAATAACCATTCATTCATGCATTCATAATAATCTATTCTTTTCCAACTACAAGGGGCCTTTAAATAAGCATCCAAAAGATGGAAACAAATTTAAAACCCAATAATTATCCTAACAACTTGCCAAAAAATAAAATCCTAAATTTAAAAGATACTATATATATATATATATATATATATATATATATATATATATATATATATATATATATATATATATATATCTTAAGATATATCATGCTTTATCCATCAATGGAAGGCTAAGATGGGCCTTTGGGTAGGCCAACGGGCTTAGGTCATGGGCCAACATTTGTGGTACATCAATTATATGAAACCCCTTTGAACTATTGCTCATTTACATTCTACTCATGTACTAAAAATACAAACGAAATACCCCATATATTTTAAAATATCTTAACCATTTTTGTACAAGTTTAGTTTATTAATAAAATGGTAAATGGTGATGTTTTCCAATAATAGTGTACACCCCGAGAGTCAATAGTTTGCACCTCTAGATAGTTCATGGGGCATTTATTTCAGTTTTATAGTTCAAGGGGGAACTTAAATATGGACAATAGTTCAAGAGGCTTTCATATCGTTTACCAAAAAAAAACCCTAGTTGGAACCACTGTATATATGAGTGTTTTCTTGGTGAGTACCCTAGCCTTTAGGGGTATGTCCCGATGTAATAAGCCTTGGACCACAGTTACATGTGACCTCTCTTGTCGTGTGAAGGGAATCCACCTCTTAGTCCATGCCCGAAGCGGGGTCGAATTATTGTACCTACTTACATTGGCATTGAAGCAAAAGATAGGCCCACACATTGGGTGATATAGTTGCAGCCCAGCTAGCTCGACAAACATGAGTACATGTGGCAAGCATCCCAAGTGCCTAAAAATACAATCAAGGGTGGGTCTATATACAACCCTCGATTTGCTTTAGGACACCTCTACCTGTATACAACCCATGTATAAATTATTATGGATTGTTGTTTACAGCCCACTTGCTATTAGCATCGTCACAATCTGTTTACAGTCCATCTGTATGGATGATTTTACCCCTACCTTCTTCTTCTTCTTCTTCCTACTCGTGCCTCTTCCTCCTTTTCCTTCCCCATCTTCCTCCTCCTCTTTTCCCTCGGTCGTTCCTGTGTTGCTCGTTGAGCGCCGCACCCTACCACCCACCCCCACCCACTGCTCATCTAACCCTTCGTCGCAATCTCCTCCTCCTCCTCCATCTTCCCCTTATCCCTCCTCTACCTTCCCCTCCTCTTTCCCCCCTCGTCTTTCCATACCAGTCCGAATGCACTTTCTATGCATTCGGTCGTTATGGTCGTGGAAAAGATGGTTCATCTTTATTATGACGTCTCACAAGATTACAGCTGCTCCCGGGTCTCAAGGGTGGTGAGTCGAGACAGTAAAAATGTTATCAGAAGATTGTCAGAGAGATCCTTTACAGGGTCCCATAGATCCTTGACTCCACGGTTCTTCGTGTGAAACTCTGGAGGGGATGCCTAAGACAGAGGTCTTTACAAGGTTTTGGGATTTCTTGAGAGGCTAAGAAGTCTCGATTGTTGTTTTTGTCTCTTTCATGCTTCGAGTGTTTATCATCTAGGGGGCTTTTTGCGTTGTTACTCAGTCTTCATATCTTCCCTTGCTCTT
The DNA here is from genome assembly GCA_947650365.1 of Chamaelirium japonicum. Classification (NCBI taxonomy): domain Eukaryota; kingdom Viridiplantae; phylum Streptophyta; class Magnoliopsida; order Liliales; family Melanthiaceae; genus Chamaelirium; species Chamaelirium japonicum. The sequence continues at coordinate 56,275,462 of OX393560.1, forward strand.
GTGAGACCTCAACGTCTTTGATCATTGGCCTTCAACGTCGATCTTGCTTTTGGCGTCTGGCTTTTACTTTGGCTTTTTCTTCGGCTTTGCTTTGGCATGGCTCTGGCATTGGCTTTATTTTGGCGCTTGTGCTTGAATATAGACGGTGAGAGGTTTGCGATGCTTTAGTTCTTATGGGCTTTGTTTCGTGTTGTAGAGAATGTGTTGCTTTGCTATCAGCTTTGGCACATGCATTGCTTTAGGGCCGACTTTGCTTTTGCATCACTTCATCTTTGGTTTTTGCTTTGGCTTCAGGTTGATCTTTATTTCGGGCAACAATTGAGATATCGCTGAATCTTTTTGTTTCTTTGGCTTCCTTCTTTTAGGGATGGAGCTTTGATGGCGATGGTTGTAACGTTGGGTTTTGGCCTTCTTCTTCGAGCTTTCTTCTTCGTGGATGGAGTCAAAGCATTCTTGATATTGAAGACGACGGGTGTAGCACCAGCTTTGAGCGATGATTGTAGCGTCGACTTTGATGTTGAAGATGACGGGTATAGCGTCAACTTCGAGATATGGTTGTAGCATCGACTTTTATATCGAAGACGATAGGTGTAGCACTGGCTTCGGGTGTTCTCCTTCGAGCTTTCTTCATCACGAAAGGAGTCGAAGCTTTAATCTTCAAGGGGAAAGTTTCATGATGATGAGGACTTTTGTGGACTAAGCTATTTCCGTAGGAAGTATTTGCCCTTGCCTCTTGAAGCTTCGATCATTGAGTGTTGGAACCTCTTTCTTCTTTGCAGAGCCTCCAAATTCCTTTGTCATCGACCTTTGAACTTCCCCTCTGACCCTTTATTTATAGGAGACGAGGGTTGAGAGAGATATGGCTGAATTTTTTTTGAATCCTTTGAATATATCTCCCCATAACTACTAGGGATCCATCCCTTCCTTTATTGGGAGAATTGACTTTTATCTCTTTCCTTTTTTATTTCAACTAGTTATGGAATAGATTAAGCTCTATCTTTTGGGATTTGAGTTGATTTTATACATTGATAGATGTTGGCCCGATCTCTTAATTTGTCCGTCGTATCGTGGGATCAATGTGAATCCACGCTTGCGTAGATGTCTGCGTAACCTCCCTTGCGCATGACATTTTTTCTTTTCTTTTTCTTCTTTCATTTTCTTTCATTTTCGTTCTTTTTTTCTTTCTTTCTTTTCTGTTCTTTCTTTCTTTCTTTCCTTTCCTTTTTCTTCTTTCTTTTTTTTTCTTGTTCTTTCTTTCCTTTCTTTTCTTTTTATTTTTATTTTTTGATCGGCCGCACCTCCCCAAGGGTCGTGGTTCACAAGAGGGGGGCAAGTGGGCTCCACTCGCTGGTGGGCCCACCTAACCCGTTTTTTTGCCTTGGGCGGGTCCATTGGGCTCCACTTGCATAGGGTGAGCTCAATCGGGCCTCGTCGAGTCAGTTTTGGGCCTTGGGTCTTTGTGCGTGGGCTAGGTCTTTTGCGCTGGCTATTTTCCTTGTCTAAAGCTGCCCCAATAGAATGCATACAAGGGGCATTTAGCCACCAAGTTTGAATGCCCCTTCTGTGCATTCTACCGGGGTGGCCGAATGCACAGAAGGTGCATTCGGACAGGTATGGCCGAATGTTATGATTTCAAGGAGGATGTAGGTGAAAAGAGCAGGGGAAAGAGGAGGATGAAGAAAAAGAATAAAAAGGAGGGCCGAGAGGGAGGAGGAAAAGGAGGAGGAGGAGGAGGAAGGAGGAGGGGACGACGATGACGAGTTGGATATGCAGTGGCGGGCGGGGATGGGCAGTGCGGGGCGGCCAGCATGGGCACGGGCACGACGGAGGGAAAAAAGACGTGTTGCCTTTAGACAGTAGCTGCGGTATTTTGAAGATGCACAAAAGGGCAATTAGGTCTTTTCATATCTCAAGTAATTTCAATTTCAATTCAGGACTGCTTTCAGTCAGCTGGAAGCTACCTATAGTCATGGAAAAAACCTGTATAAATTTTAATGACTAAAGAGCTGCCTAGAGTAAATCAAGGGCTATATAGCCCCACCCTACAATCGATGAATGAGGAAGGAAATCCATATAAACCAATTTATACTTCATGTCCCTAAAACAATACCGTTTAAATAGAATTATTAATAAGGGTAAATTAGTTTTGTAATGACCGACATTCCAGGGTGTTTTCGTCCAGAACGACCCAGTTATTATAATATTATTTTAATATATTTGGTCGTGATGATATTTGGTTGTGCTCGAGCGGGACCAGGTAGTGGGTCCCGAGTATGGGTCGCGAGGCTACATTGGAGGTGTAGTCACACAAGCTCGTGAGCATGCATGTTAGTTTAAATACTATAGTAATCAAATAATATGTGGCTGGTCTGTTGGAACCGTCGGGGTTCACGCACCGGCTCATCTCGGCGTGACCCGAGTCGAGGGCAAGTCAGGCTCGGCGTGAGTCGGGCTCGACCAGCTTTAGAAAAAAAAAAAAAAAAAGACAAAACAAAACAAAACAAAGCAAAAAAAAAAAATTTAAAACCCTCACCCAAAACCCAAACCCGACCAGCCCAACCCGTGGCTCCCTCTCTCTCTCCTTCTCTCCCATCTCCCTGACCTCCCTCTTCTCTCAAATCCCTCCCCCTCTCTCTCAGATCTCTCTCTCTCTCTCTCTCTCTCTCTCTCTCTCTCTCTCTCTCTCTCTCTCTCTCTTTTCCCTACCCGACCCACCTGACCCGCCAGCCGCCCCGCCCTGGCCCCCACACCGACTCGTCGCCATCACCCTCACCGCCCCTTGTACCCTAGCGTCGCCCCCCCCCCCCCCCTCTACCCTAGCGCCGCCCTCCCCCTCTACCCTAGCGCCGCCCTCCCCCTCTACCCTATCAGCCGACCCCCCTTCCCCCTTTTTAAAGCCCGGACCCGACCCCCGGCCCTTTCCTCTCTCTGATCTCTCTTCCCTCCGACCCTCTCTTCCTCTCTGATCTCTCTCTATTTCTCTCTCTCCCTGATTTCCTCTCTCTCCTTCCTCTCGGTGGCTGCACGCGGTGGTAGCTGGAGAGGAGGCAGCCGGCCGGAGAAGGGGCCAGAGCCGACGACCCCTCCCCGATCAGGTCAGCACCCCCTCTCCGCTTGGTTCTTTGTTTGGCCGACCCTCGCTTTGCTTTTTTCTTTTGCCGTGGCCACGATCACCGACTACGTGGTCGGCAACGGTGCAGTCAACAAAGGCCGACCCCCCATGGGCTGATAACTAGTCAACAAACCCCCATCGATCAGGTTAGCCTCCCATCTCCTCCCTCGTTCTTTCCTTTTCTTAGGCTCTGCCAAGGCCTGAGAACGAACCCCTCGCGGCTGTCTATGGCTGTCGACTAGGTGGCCGGCGACCGGCTAGTCGGCAGAGCCCGACCACCCCGACGACGATTCCTATGGCCCGATCAGGCCGCGATTCTCTTTCCTGACCCTTCGCCGACGTCATCTATGTATGGTCTCAATCGCTACCCCGGCCATGTGTTGATCCCTTGATGCCCATGATGAATGATCCGACCATTCCTCCTGTTTCTCGGAGTCTTTTTAAACCCTTTGTGATGCATGATGGTGAGATGATGATAGGGGTGATAGGGTTAGTGGTGCTCCTTGTTGTTGTGTTGTTATACCTTGAAGATGTAGTATGCCCCATCGAGCCAGTACGTCTATTGGGTTCGGCACGCCGCCAACGATAATGGACCGATTCATTTGCTAACACGGCTTCCGTTGTACTTGGCCATAGGATCAAACCATAGTGACCATCCCCAAGGCTTTAACGACCACTGGTCGCGCGTATAATCCTGCGCCGATTACCTCGTCATGAACAAAGCCATCGTCCTATTTGGCACGACAATTTGGAGCTTGCTCCAATAGTGACCAACCCCGGATTCGACCAAGCTTTGTAATTGTGCCTGTAAACTCGTACCCCACATAAGCTCGAGGTAACTCTGGCATATGACGAATCAAGCCCTAGACCTTAATTTGAGCCCGTGTCTGTTGCGAGTGAAAGTCGAACTAAGCATTCCGTTTAGCTAAACCCTGACTTAGATGCATTTAAAATAATAAATTGGTAATATGATTCCTTGCTTGCCAGACTTTGTTCGTGATGATCCAATGGAGGCAGAGCGAAGGTGAATTACCGGGAGTCTGCACGCATCGACCAGGTGACATCTACTACCTTTGCTTGGTCTTTAATAGTGGGAAATAAGAATGACTAAAGGTAGGTATCCATAACGCTGCATGCGGGTCCCGCCGGACATCGCCGCATGTGGTCGAGTGGACCCCGCCTTGCATGCGGAGTCGCGAGTTCGGCGACGCATGCTTAAAAATATTAATAACTAAATAATAATCTTTCTGCTGATTGCTTGGACGCCGTAAGCAGGAATTCCCTTAAGTTTTAAAAATTAATAATTAAATAATAATTACCGGGTCCCACCCTCCTAAGTGGAGTGTGGAGACCCGGGCACATGGGAACACGGGTGAGAGTAATTTAGGCTTATTGTAATACATGGGTTGCGAACACGGTACGAATCCCGGGGTAAAATGTCGAAGCTATTTTAATATTATAATAATCTATCGTGTGGAAAGATTGGACCCCGTGCGCGCAAGGGACCACCCTTAATAATCTATCGTGTGGAAAGAGTGAACCATCCTGCACGCACAGCCGAAGACCAGTAGGCTAGGGGGTCACGGGCAAGGGTTGTGGTAAAGCCAATAGGAGTAGCTCTTTAGTAGGGATTGGCCTAGCAACTCCGTCCCGGGGTGGTTGAAGCCCCCAAAGTAACGCAAGTGGGGCGGTAGAGCTCCACCGTAAAAGATGAAAAATATCTTATAATTATCTGGATGATTTGTGCATGGTGGATGCACGGCGAAAGAGTTGGCCCTCTACGTCAAAATAAAAGGCCCTATAGTAATGCCCGACCGGGGGCAGGATGAACAAAATATCCGGGGTTCACTTTAGGATATATGATTTATATTGTAATTCATAATTAAACACTGTAGAATATCTAACAGACTGTATGATAGATAACCCAGTGACAGTAGGAATTGCATGTGAACATAGACTACTGATAGGCTTAGGTTAACCTTCCGTAAATTTTGAACTACTTATGTAATTTAATCCAATTAAATATGCCGTCTCATATTATTAAAGACTATTAGAATGTCACTAGCCATTAATTTGGCTAATCTCCCAATTTTCCATTGGGGGCTACTCTTTCCCACGAGTAGACTCTCTTGCAGGTCCGGAGGTTCGGGAGTAGCAGTGGAAGGCTGGAGGCAGTTTTAGGGTTACGGTCGTATTTTATTTTGGTATGTAGTTTCGTGGCAATGTAATAGACGTATTTTGTATAAGAATCATTTAGTTTAAGATTAGTGTTTTCGTTATTTGTTAGTAGCAATGATATAGCTGGATTCTTTTGGGTACGCCTCTCCTCAAGGCCACAAGCCTAGGATAGCTCACCATGAAAATATAAATATCTAAAAAGCCTAATTGACTAGCCCTGTAGATAGGACCTCTAGACTAGTGCACTGAGTGTCAGAGAGTGGGTGAGAATCCTAGCTCGCCATCGGTGGCTCGAGTCCCGTGCTCCCTTAGAGGGATTCCAGTCAGCAGCTGGTGGCACCGACAGGCCACACATGCTGAGAGGATAACCCGATTGAAGGTCGAGCGTGATCATCTCTCTGTCGAAAAAATTTATCTCTCTGCTTTCTTTTAAAAATAAAAAATATTTTCATGAAAATTAAGTTTTAAAATATTCCTTGTTTCTCCCTTCTCCTTCTTCAATTATGAGAGAGTCACAGCCCTGTGAGAAACCCTAATTGTTATAGATAGGTGACCAGGCCATAAACCATTTTGTTTTCCTCATTTCACACCCCAGGGATCGGTTCCAGATTTCTGGGGCGTGATAAGTTTGAACTTCCCTGGGATTTTCCTAAATTATGTGTACCTCCTTGTAGTTCTGATTTTTACACTTGCCTCGCCTCTGCTTTAGTTGTCGGTAACAGTATCTCTCTGTGTTAGTATCTCACAACAAAAGTGCTTATATAAGAAATAAAATGTATAGAAAACCCAAAACTACCCTATGGCTAATATCCGAACTACCCTTTAGGAACTCATATCTCACCCTTTACTTATTTGACTTAAGGTAGTTTGGACTGTTTGTCTATTTTGTTAATGGAGTTAGGGGGACAACACCGATAAGGGAGGGCAGTGTAAATACCACAACTGTAGGGGTGGTCCGTATAATTTTGGCAAACCTCAGGAAAGACCTAAGTAAATACTTTATTTAAAAACATATAGTGTCAATTAGAGAGTATTTTCAAAAATTGCCCTCTAACATGTTGGGAATAATTCCATGGTCAAAGCTCGCAGCGGAAACGATTTTACGGTCGAAAGACCGTTCATGGTGCACGTTACACGATTTAAACTTTCATTGAAACTAATCTACATATGTGTGCATATGTATGCACGTGAATCGAACACCCTAACGACAATCTAGCGTAATGATTAACTAGCATGCATGCAAATCATAATACTCGCTAGATCTACATATTAGATTACACATACCTTTCGTACGGATCTTTTAACCGTGGAGAATTGTCTTCTTTGTCAATGGAGACGGAAGATCGTTCGCGAAGATGCCGATGATACGAATAGAGACGTTGCCTTCTTGTTCACCCGATCTCACACGATGCACGGAACATCGCTCTCAGATCTCTGAGTGCCTCCGAAAAACGACCCTTCTTCTTTAGAACTCCACGCGAGAAAGACGAAGTTGCAAGCGAGAAACGGGAAAGAGATTAGGGAGAGAACTAGAGAGATGAGAGAGGGAGGGGGTTCGATTTTTGGCATCCTTATGGCCGGCCCCATATAGCCCTATATATAGGGCCGGCCTACCCCCTTGGATAAGGATCCAAGGGGATAAAGACCTCCCACAATTACCTCTCCATTTTCGCCATATTTATCTCTTCTTCTATTTATCCGTTTTCTCACTTTTTAGGGCTCGACTTTGACCGTTTCAAACCCCTATCCCTATCTATATGGCCGACCCTATAGATGAGGGATTCTCATCCCTACAACATAGGGCCGGCCCTAGCAAGGTCTCCCACTGCTAGGGTCAGCCATAAGTGAGGTCCGGTAGAGTGAGGTTTTTACCAAAATGCCCTAATGCCTCATTTTGACCATTTCTAGTGTGCGAGACCTAGCGGCCTTACTTAAGTGATTTCTACTAGTTACCTTACTATTAACTGAGGCCACCGAAGGGTGCCTCTAGCAAAGTCAACTAGTCAACTCGCAACATACCCCGGTGTATCGCACCTATGCAGCGAAGTTCACTTATGGCTAGGGATTACTACCTGCGCATCTGTACTAGTCTCAGCCATACCCCGTAGTACTCGCATGTAGTTACGTATCTACCGTGCTCTAGTGCTAAGCACACACGGAACGTATACTTCTTTCTTTCTCTTAGTGCTTAAGGTGTTCCGAGGAGATGGTTCAAGAACCGTACATAATGTTGATAAGGTGGAACCATCAGGGACCGGGGTTCATGGCTTCCAACTCAAGCTCGATCGACACACTACCCGAGTGTATCATCGATCCTCTGAGCTCGATTTAACCTGCGTAGCCACCCAGAGTGCGACGCAGGCTGCACTCCAATTCACTCGGACTTACTATGTTCTCCATCATACCCCTGTTCTCCGCTTAGTAGTGGTAAACACGCTGTCCCTCCACTTGATGCCATGATTCACTTCGAGCGGTGGAGAATACTGTCAGACTCGAATGATCATATGACTTGGTTCCTTCTTGGTTGACCTATACATCGTACCTCTGATTATCCCATCGAGTAATCGAACCCGGTCAACAGTCAAACTGATGACCATCAGGCCTGGGTTTGGTACAGTATAAGTCACACCAAGGAACGCACCTCCCTTCAGGGGTGTGGATGGCCTGCAGGAGTGACACACTAATGCAACGCCAGTCGGGTAACCCAGTACACCGTGGTTTTGGATCACTGCACACGGATCCTCACACATTGGTGCGCCAAAGCAGCACGCAACTGGTTAGTCCATCAGACGTGGTTCCTCAGGGTTTAGGACCGTTTTACCCTAAGCAGAAACACAGCTTAGTGTACCAGTGTCTGCTCACTGATCTGTACACCGTGTCAGTTCCATTCAGCCACAGACACTGTGACTGGTGATGACCATGGTGAAGACATCCCATGAACTATCATCGCCAACAGCTTATCATGATGAGGCGACCAATCTGATCATAGCTGCGAACTGATTTAGATTATATGGGACCAATCCACTCAGTCTTCAACTCAGTGGACTACCATATAACCATGGCTCTCTGTTCTTAAAAGAACACATAACTATGTTACGTACCTATATGCATCTCATATAATAACTATCAATCTTTATTAGACCAAAACATAAAGTTTTACAAGCTTAAAACACATCAATCCTAACAATCTCCTACTTGGTCTAGCGTAGTAAAACGGTTTTGACTCCCATTGCATCCACATGTCGCTCGAATGCCTTGATAGGTATTGCCTTGGTGAAAGGATCAGCAACATTATCTGTAAATACAATTTGTGTCACCGCTACTCGCCCTTGCTTTTGAAACTGCCGAATCAAGTGGAATTTGCGCTCGATGTGCTTCCCCTTCTAGTAAAGTCTTGGCTCCTTTCCTTGTGCTACCGCCCCACTATTGTCGCAGTAAAGCACAATAGGTAACTAGGCCTCTGGCACGCACCCCAAATCCATAAGGAATTTCTTGAGCCATACCGCCTCTTTGGCTGCCTCGCACGCTGCAACGTACTCAGCCTCAGTGGTAGAGTCCGCGATGCATTTCTGCTTCATACTCTGCCAACTAACCGCTGCTCCTCCTAACATAAACATAAAACCTGATGTCGATTTTCTGGATTCCACATCTGACATAAAGTCAGAATCTATATATCCAATCGACGCCAGTTCTTGTGCAGTGTAAACCAACTGATAGCCCCTTGTTCTACGAAGGTACTTGAGTATACACTTCATAGCTGTCTAGTGATCTGGACCCGGATTCGACTGAAACCGACCCATCATGCCTATTGCGAAACAGATATATGGCCTTGTACAATGCATATCATATATTAGACTACCTAATGCCGAAGCATAAGGTATCTTCTACATTTCTGCTCTCTCCTCAGGTGTCTTAGGACATTGATCCTTAGACAGTTTTACGCCATGTTTAAATGGCACAAAACCCTTCTTGGAGTTTTGCATGTCAAACCTAGCCATAACCTTATCTATATACGCGGCCTGTGACAGCGAGAGAATCATGTTCTGGCGATCACGTGTTACCTTGATCCCCAAAACATAACTCGCTTCACCTAGGTCTTTTATATCGAACTGTGTTGACAACCAGACATTTACCGTTGACAATGTTCCAACATCATTTCCAATGAGTAGATTATCGTCTACGTAAAGTATCAAATATACCACTGTAGTGTTATCACTCCTCTTGTATACACATGGTTCATCCTCGTTTTGAGTAAATCCATATGACTGGATTGCCTGATCAAAACGGATGTTCCAACTTCTAGATGCTTGCTTTAGTCCATAAATGGACTTCGGCAACTTGCAAACTAGATGTTCCTGACCCTCTGACTCAAAACCTGGTGGCTGCATCATATAAATGTTTTCTTCCAAATATCCATTAAGGAATGCTGTCTTGACATCCATTTGCCAGATCTCCTAGTTATTATGGGCTGCAATGGATAGTAGGATCCGAATAGACTTTATCATATCTACCGGTGAGAAAGTTTCATCAAAGTTGATTCCTTCTCTCTGGGTATAACCCTTGGCAACTAATCTAGCTTTATAAGTCTCAATTGTACCATCGGATCCTCTCTTCTTCTTATACACCCACTTACACCCAATAGGTTTAATATTGGATGATGGTGTAACAAGAGTCCATACAACGTTATGGGACATTGATGCAATTTCTGCCTCCATAGCCTTTTGCCAGTCAGAGCCGTCAGAAGCTCTCACTGCCTCATTGTAGCTCAGTGGGTCATCCTCCTGATCTTCTGGATCAACCAATAAGGTTTCTCCATAGTATCTGTCAGGAACTCTGATGCTTCTCCCACTGCGACGAGGTGGTGGTTGTGTTATAGGATGAATAGGTTTTACAGTTTCTGGTATATTAGTGTCTGTAATGTCAGCTCCCACTATGCTTTCAGATGCGCTCTCTGATCTAGTACCTAGTAGTTCATCCAGAACTACCATACTAGTAGGCTTGTGATCCATAATATAATCCCGTTCTAGGAAATAGGCGTTCGTTGAAACGATCACCTTCTTTTCCTCAGGATCATAAAATAGACCTCCTTTGGTCTCCTTAGAATACCCTACAAATAAACATACTTTGGACTTCAGTTCCATCTTATCTCTTTTATCCTTCCGCACATGTGCAGGACATCCCCATTTTCTGAAATGCTGTAGTTTTGGTTTATTCCTTGACCACAGCTCTCTAGGGGTCTGAGGTACTGACTTGGACGGAACGTGATTCAGAATATAAACTGCTGTTTGTAGGGCATATACCCAAAAAGTCATTGGTAAACTAGCGTAACTCATCATGCTACGAACCATGTCCAACAAGGTTCGATTCCTTCTCTCGGAAACTCTATTTTGTTGTGGGGTACCTGGAGCAGTTAACTGAGATGTTATCCTATGCTCCACTAGATACCCAAGGAACTCGTCAGATAGGTACTCACCTCCTCGATCAGATCGAAGGGTTTTTATATATTTGTTTGTCTGTTTTTCTACTTCAGCCTTGAACTCTTTGAAAATGTCAAAGGATTCCGACTTCCGTTGCATCAGGTAAACATAACCATATCTTGAGTAATCATCAATAAAAGTGATGAAGTACTCATGGCCTCCTATCGCCTTGACGCTCATGGGTCCACACACATCTGAATGGATTAACTCCAATACCTCTGTAATACCCTGATATATTCTAAAATTTTGAGTGATATATTCCAAGCGGGGTCAGTCCACATGCGTCGATGCGAGCCGCGTGTAGAAACTTAGGTGCAACCGGTTGAATCGTGGAGCGTCAACGATTGGGTGAATTTCTGCATAGAATCAATCCATAGAATATCCAAAATAAATTGATGACTGCATGCGTGTTGTCGTCCCGATTCCAACGCCTATTTTTAGACGATTTTTGGACCAATGGTTTGGGAATTATGTTTTTTTGAAGTTTTCAATGCCATAGGATAATCAAATCCGATCCGGGTTACGGATCCGACCTCAAACCCGACCCGTCTAACAACCCTCCACCGGCCCAACTATCGGGAGTTCTTCCATTCTTGAATAAATACAAGGCTTCCATCCGATATCGATCGGACGGCGATGGGAAGGTCCCCTTTCCAAGCCGTCTAGGGTTTTCCTTTATATAGCAATATGGCCCTCTAGATCTCTTTCTCATTTGAACGCAGCAGCTGCCACCCTTTCTCATTTGGTTCACGGAGAGAGAGAGAGAGAGAGAGAGAGAGAGAGAGAGAGAGAGAAGAAGAAGAAGAAGAAGAAGAAGAAGAAGAAGCATCAGCCACGCGACATCATCCCCCTCGCGTACGCACCGACGATCGGTGGTGGTAGCCTCGACCTCCCCACTCTGGTGAGTGCCCATTCCCCTCCTCTCCTTCTCTTCCGTACGCCACGAAACCGGCCCAAAGAAACCGGCCACCGGCATCACCCCCCACCTGCCGTTATACCGCATGCACCTCCTTGGCCTATCGACCCATCAGAAGACCCCGACCTCCGTTCTTCTAGCGGCCAAGATGGCGGCTGGGTTGCGTGCACTCCGATAGACTTGGTGGCCCGGGTCAATCAAAAGATAGCCCCGACGAGCGGCCGAGAGAAGCTCGTTCCATAAAGGTTCAAAGAACCTGATTGTGAGGATGCAGGGCGTAATATGTATTGTTTTTTCTTATAAGCCCATCCTTTTTAATGCATTGCACACACACCCTATACTGTACAGTGGGCACCTCAGCCTCTATTCAAAACGTTGTAGCCTTTAAGCCACCCCATGTGATATATGGTGACTTTTTATATTGCACCCCTTTTGCTACTAACCCTATTTAATAATGATCCCTGGTATTTTCTATTGATCACCTCAATCTCTTGTAGATTGATTCGTTTTAATCCTTTGGGCTATGTCCGACCTATGCCAAACCTGCCCCGGAAATCAGACCTGACCCATGAACCCGATCCAAGCCGAACCAAACCCGGTTCGATTTTGAATCCAAACACCTTAGCCTTAGTTTCTTATACAATCCCTTATTTTGTTCAGACTATTTTGGACTAGGAGTGGAGCGACTCGTAGTCGATAGCCACGCTCCAACAGGTTAGTCTTACTGCATGTAGTTATTTTAATTAAAAATAAATTATTCTCTTGATACGTTGCATGCTTAGTTATAAATCATAGGCATATACCTTTTGATTTGTTAAGTTGATAGATACTATCCTTTTGTTCTATTTATCAACAATGTAAATTGTTTAGAGACTGGTCGATTAGAACATGTGATTTATGTGATTTTATGGGGTTTGTATTAACTTCTGAAATGTCTTGGCGTCGTGGCAACCTAGTTGCTCGACTGGCTCTCGGTATAGATCCGCGTGCACATCGTAGGTAAGTGAACCCCTAGCTGTGCACAGACCGAAACGAGTAGGGAGGATCACGGGGTTAGGGCACGGGTTGTTTCCTGCAGGGAAACTGAGGTGGAGTGGCCTAATCCTGGGGTTTAGACCCCATAGAAAGCAAGTTGGGTGTGAGTGCCCCGTGGTGAAAGACCAAGTCCCCTTTTTGGCCACTAGGGTAGTATGTCTCGAGGCTGTATCCCGAGCATAAGGAACGGAGTGGTTCCCCTGTTGCGAAAAAGGAACCCAATAGTAACGCCACCAAGTCGGGAGCCTAGCTCAAACTTGGGGTTCACACTTGTTTTCTCATTCTCCTTTTTCTTTCCTTTCTTCTCCTTAGCCTAGGGTCTAGCACCACCATGCACGACCTAGAAAGTGGGTTCTCTCATGAAGTGGAATGGGACACCTCATGAGGGAATTGTCGGTTAGGACATTGAACGTATAACATGGGATTACTGGATATAGTAGAATAGATCACTTAGTATATACTTGTGGTAGTAGTAGTTTCTTCTATTGGTTACTCATTTATGTTGCAGCTTTACTTTACTGTAGAAGTATATTTCTGCTTTATATCTGTCTCGTGTTCTCCGACTTGTTCTTTAGGACCACTGAGTTTTATACTCAGGGGGAGTTGTTTCGTTGTTTTTCCTCTCCCCCAGGTTCTTTCTCTCGGGCGGAGCGTTAGGAGCTCTGTGGCAGTTTCAGCTGGAGTAGCAGTTCTTCACCGGATCTGCGAGGGTAGGAGTGACAACTGGACTCGTCTAGTTTTTACCATTTCTTCTTATCGTTTTTGGACTGTAAGATGTTGAAGAATATTGTTAGTGGAATGGGTATTTAAGTATTAATTAATGCTTCCGCGTTATGTTATCTCTGCAATTATATTTCCCTCTATTTCAAACATCACCCTTGAGTTTTGGACCCTCTCTTCTTAGTCCAGAATTCGGGGCGTGACAACCTCAGTAGCTCTTACTCCTTTGCCTTTAAATACCCTCTTGGTCATCTTGCCTTCCATGCAGGATTCATAGGTGGGAAGGATCTCCGTAGGATCTGTTTCCAGAAGCCCGGCCTTCACCAACCTATGGATCCTGTCTAAGCCAATATGCCCAAGTCGTAATTGCCACAATTGGGTTAAATTTTCCGTAGGTTTCTTATGCTTAGATGAATTAACATTAAATACTGAAGTTATTATGTTATCTTTTTCAAATTTAGGACTAACAACATAGAGATGATTCTGAACCATTCCTCTTATTATAAAAGTTTCATTCAGCTTAAACGACACACCAGAAGCATCAAAATAAACTGAATAACCTTCATTAACTAAAGAAGAAACAGAAATCAAGTTACGTTTCAAGGACTGTACATAAAAACCATCTCTAAGAGTCAAAGTCTTATTATTTGAAAAACTAAGATTAACTTCTCCAATAGCTTCAGCAGCAGCCACAGTCTCAGTTCCCATGCTTAAGGTCACCTCTCCATCAAGCAATCTTCTGCTTTCCCGAAACCCCTGAAGAGAGTTACATGCATGGTTAGTGGATCCAGAATCCACAATCCAACTAGCAAAAGAACTATTACTCGAAAGAAATGATTCAACAACTAAGAGTTGTAGATTACATTCACCAGCATTTTGAGGCTTCTTACAGTCCTTCTTCCAATTAGGGGTGGCAATTCTTGACCCGACCCGCCAACCCGACCCGAACCCGACCCGAAGTTAGCGGGTTTGGGTTTGGCCTAAACGGGTTCGGGTCATAAACGGGTCGACCCGATTGACCCGTTTATTTAATGGGTCGGGTTCGGGTTTGTACTTATAACCCGATTGACCCGACTTGACCCGTTTAACAAATGGGTCATGTCAACCCGACCCGACCCGACCCGAGCCAACCCGACCCAACCCGGCCCAATCCGACCCAACCCGATCAAACCCAGCCCAATCCGACTTGTCTTGACCCAACCCGACAGGTTTACATGGGTTCTGTTGACCCAACCCGAGCCAACCCGACCCGATACGACCCGACCCGTTTAGTAAACGGGTTAAACGGGTCGGGTCGGGTCAACCCGTTTATTAGGCGGGTCGGGTTTGGGTTTAAGTTTTTGACCCGTTTATTAAACGGGTCGGGTTCGGGTTGGGTGTTTTGCCCTTATACATCTGTCTCAACCCGACCCGAACCCGACCCGACCCGACCCATTGCCACCCCTACTTCCAATGACCATTCTGGCCACACCGGAAACACTTCGTGCCCGGTTTCTTTGATTCCCCAAACCCAGAGGCCCCAGCAGAGTCCTGCACAGGCGCTGACTTAGCTTTCTTCTTATGTTTCTTGCCCTGAGGTTTACCAGACTTCTTGAAGGATCTGCGTTGCACGTGAAGTGCTTCGCCCTTCTGCTTGAAGCCATCCTCAGCTGCCTGGAGAGCTCCCAGAAGCTCTGCATTTGTCATAGCTAACTTGTTTAAATTAAAGTGGGTGACAAAGCCTTCAAAGGCTCCAGACAGTGACGAGAGGAAGATGTCTGTCATCACCTCGCCTTCTAGCACAATGTCTATGGTAGCTAGTTCGTTCTGGAACCCAAAATTTTTCATCATGTGTTCCCGAACCAGCGTCCCATTAGACATCTTAGTGCCGACAAGTTTCTTGATGGTAAGGTATCGTGTAACGCAATTGTGACCTTCAAATATTTCCTTCAAATACAACATCATGTCAGAAGCATCGGGCATCTCCTCGACCTGCTTCTGTAGAGTTGTTTGCAAGGATGCTATAATATAGCATTTACATATTTCATTAGGTTCCTTCCAGTCAGTGAAAGCCTTTAACTGTGCCTCTGTGGCATCGGGTCCTGGCAAATCCGGCTTAGGGTCATTCAGGGCTGTCATATGTTTACCAATTCTTAAGACCAGGCACAGGTTGCGCTTCTAGTCCTCATAGTTGGGACCGGTAAGTTTATGGTCATTTAGGATAGCGGACAGGGGGTCTAACTTGGTCATCTAAAAATAAAAGATTGAATAATGAGAATGCATGAAAACTTATTTTATGGATTTTTAAAACAAGCTAATTATATCCATATGTCAACGCTACCCTCAAGCGAAGTCATTTCCATGGATTAATTAACCATGTATATAAGATCTCAGAATCGACTGTACCTGCCCTAGGGGGCATCATACAGTGTCAATCCGCTTACACTGGCCTTTTCCTTGACCCTATCCAAATCTGCCAACTAAGGGCTTTGATGGACCATGGTTATCTTTCGGCCAGTACCACGTGATCCCTATTGTCTGAGCAACGAATGCCTCACTTGTACTTTGGATGCTTACCCACAAACCTAGGTAAATACGACACGGGAGTTCATGCGGCCCCCACTAGGGTGGGATGAAAAGCCCTTCTCTCCCCACCCCGTAATTACCATATCTAAAAAAGAGATCACTAAGTGATTTGGCATGGAATGACACAACCCCCATCCTAGGGGATGTTGAGTTACGCCTCTCCACCCTAACACGAAGCGATTGGCCATGGAGGCCAGGGGATCTCAAAGAGTCCTCTCTTGCATCCCTTATTATATATGAGGGTTATTTTGCGAGTATGAATTTATGCAAATACAAAGGTAGGGACCTCCTATATATTAGACCCTGGTCACACCATGCTCCTACTAGCGTTCAAGCCCTTCGCCTAGCATTAATCATTCTCGGAATATCATAGTCCCTGCCTCAAGCGGATTTCTCCATTCAAGGGTCACATTACATATTCCGAGAATATCGATACTTTGCAAAATTGGTTATCACGCTAATGCTCTGGAGGGAATCCTAGAGTCAGACTTACTGGAGAGGACTCCCACTAGTCATGGCGCCTTGCTTATAAATTTGATAATTGATGTTCAATGGATCTCCATCTCATCTTTGATTTTGATGCTGGCCAAATAGGCGCACCCGGCTAGTCGGGTGTTGACCTAATGGTGGCATAACCATATGTGATGGGATCCCACTAATATCAAAAGTCAACTAAATAATAGGCGTCATCTAGCGAGATCCTATCCTCAAACAGTCGCTTAGACCGGAGGGGAATGGTATCCCTCTGAAGACTGATAATCACATTATCTCATCGGGGTTCGATATGAAACATAAAGAACTAATAAAGAAAGCAACCATAAAGACAGAATTAAGTTCAGGGTCCGACCCCTGAACCTAATTTGCACAGCGTAGGCTTCTAACTTTCTTTGCAAGGTCCCTCGGTCTGGCTCCTCCGTCGCACTCGTGAACACTTTACCGGATCGTCTTCATCCTCCAGGGTTCCGCTTACGCTCCCGATGGTGGATTTCTTTGGCACATCTTTCTTTTCGATCTGTAACCGAAAAAGTCTAGTACGCTTCGAGCAAGTGCTCGCTCGTACATAATTTCCTAGAAAGAAAAGAAAATACACCTAGGAAAAAGGTCATGGGAACCGAGGATGGTCAACCCCCATCACTCGCCCAATCTAAGCTCTGATTACATATCCACACACATAGAGAGCAAATCCAGACAATGGCTAACCCGGGGTCCGACCCCCGGTAGCAAGCACAAAACATAGATCTAGATTTTATAGCGACGCCCTGCAAGAATGATTAATAGAACAAGCACAACATATACATATGCATGATCTAAGCGTAGGAACCTCGATGATCTCACGCATTCATCATGCGCACACATGTTGGTTTCATGAATAATCGTGAAACGCACACCACTAATGCGGATCTGATACCAATTATTGGAAATAATTCCATGATCGAGGCTCGCAGTGGAAGCGATTTTGCGGTCGAAAGACCGTTCATGGTGCACGTTACACGATTTAAACTTTCATTGAAAGTAATCTACATATGTGTGCATGTGTATGCACGTGAATCGAACACCCTAACGGTAATCTAGCATAATGATTAACTAGCATGCATGCAAATCATAATACTCACTAGATCTACATGTTAGATTACACATACCTTTCGTACGAATCTTTTAACCGTGGAGAATTGTCTTCTTTGTCGATGGAGACAGAAAATCGTTCACGAAGATGCCGATGGTACGAATGGAGACGTTGCCTTCTTGTTCACCCGATCTCATACGATGCACGAAACGTCGCTCTCGGATCTCTGAGTGCCTCCGAAGAACGACCATTCTCCTTCTTCAAAACTCCACGCGATGAAGACGAAGTTGCAAGCGAGAAACGGGAGAGAGATTATGGAGAGAACTAGAGAGATGAGAGAGGGAGGGGGTTTGGTTTTTGGCATCCTTATGGCCGGCCCCATATAGCTCTATATATAGGGCCGGCCTACCTCCTTAGATAAGGATCCAAGGGGATAAAGACCTCCCACAATTATCTCTCCATTTTCGCCCTATTTATCTCTTCTTCTATTTATCCGTTTTCCCACTTTTTAGGGCTCGACTTTGACCGTTTCAAACCCCTATCCCTATCTATATGGCCGGCCCTATAGATGAGGGATTCTCATCCCTACAACATAGGGACGGCCCTAGCAAGTTCTCCCACTACTAGGGTCGGCCATAAGGAGGTCCGGTAGAGTGAGGTTTTTACCAAAACGCCCTGACGCCTCATTTTGATCATTTCTAGTGTGCGAGACCTAGTGGCCATTACTTAAGTGATTTCTACTAGTTACCTTACAATTAACTGAGGCCACCGGAGGGTGCCTCTAGCAAAGTCAACTAGTCAACTCGTAACATATCCCGGTGCATCGCACCTATGCAGCGAAGTTCACTTATGGCTAGGGATTACTACCTGCGCATCTGTACTAGTCTCAGGCATACCCCGTAGTACTCGCATGTAGTTACGCATCTACCGTGCTCTAGTGCCAAGCACACACGGAGCGTATACTTCTTTCTTCCTCTTAGTGCTTAAGGTGTTCCGAGGAGATGGTTCAAGAACCGTACATAATGTTGATAAGGTGGAACCATCAGTGACCGGGGTTCATGGCTTCCAACTCAAGCTCGATCGACACACTACCCGAGTGTACCATTGATCCTCTGAGCTCGAGTTAACCTGCGTAGCCACCCAGAGTGCGACGCAGGCTGCACTCCAATTCACCCGGACTTACTATGTTCTCCATCATACCCCTGATCTCCGCTTAGTAGTGGTAAATACGTTGTCCCTCCACTTGATGCCATGATTTACTTCGAGCGGTGGAGAATACCGTCAGACTCGAATGATCATATGACTTGGTTCCTTCCAGGTTGACCTATACATCGTACCTCTGATTACCCCGTCGAGTAATCGAACCCGGTCAACAGTCAAACTGATAACCACCAGGCCTGGGTTTGGTACAGTATAAGTCACACCAAGGAACGCACCTCCCTTCTGGGGTGTGGATGGTATGCAGGAGTGACACGCTAATGCAATACTAGCCGGGTAACCCAATACACCGTGGTTTTGGATCACTGCACACGGATCCTCACACATTGGTGCGCCAAAGCACCACGCAACTGGTTAGTCCATCAGACGTGGTTCCTCAGGGTTTAGGACCGTTTTACCCTAAGCAGAAACACAGCTTAGTGTACCAGTGTCTGCTCACTGATCTGTACACCGTGTCAGTTCCGTTCAGCCACAGACACTGTGACTGGTGATGACTATGGTGAAGACATCCCATGAACTGTCATCGCCAACAGCTTATCATGATGAGGCAACCAACCTGATTATAGCTGCGAACTGATTTAGATTATATGGGACCAATCCACTCAGTCTTCAACTCAGTGGACTACCATATAACCATTGCTCTCTGTTCTTAAAAGAACACGTAACTATGTTACGTACCTATATGCATCTCATATAATAACTATCAATCTTTATTAGACCAAAATATAAAGTTTTACAAGCTTAGAACACATCAATCCTAACATAACAACCATGTGGCGAGACGGCACTGCTAGTCGCACCACCACATCGACTGTCTTTTTTATTCTCTCATGTTTTTTAACAATAGTATTAAGGTAAGGATTAAGATTTCTCATGTTTTTAACAATAGGATTAAGGTGAGGATTAAGATTTTATTTATATGAGACTTGGCATCCCATTATTAGCTTTCACATAATGCTGCATTGGGATATCAAGTTTTATTTAGAAAAACCGCTATTGAAAATAGTAACACTAGACCAATACTGTTGAAAAAGGACGGGCAATAACCGTCGTTTTTCGGTATGTTGTTTTTCAGTCTATCATTTTTCAATACCCGTCGTTTTTTACCATTAAAAAATATGAATTGACTGTTGTTTATTAAAAGACAAAATATACCCGTCATTTATTTATGTAATTTATTTCTCAGATTGGTGTAGTGTATGTTTTAGGGGTTTTTTTTCAAAATAATATTTTTAAAATATAAAATTATTAAAATATTATTATAATTTTTATAATTTTAAAAGTAACGCTCTGACGATCACGTGACGGATCAGTACCAAAAGGGCACCATCACGTCGGCTGTATATGATTTCCGATGAACACTACATCCTGGATAGAGTGTTCATTACCAATAAATCGTATTAAGCCGGCAAATGAAACACTACAACCGGATTGCAGTGTTTAGTATCGAAACTAAACACTGCAACTGAATTGTAGTGTTTAAATGGGAGCCTTGGAGTATAGAAGCAAGTAATTGCCCAAATAGCTTGGAGTGTAGGATTATAACACTTCCTATTAAACACTGTAATCCAATTGTAGGGTTCAGTTTCGATACTAAATATTGC
Organism: Chamaelirium japonicum; assembly: GCA_947650365.1. Lineage (NCBI taxonomy): Eukaryota > Viridiplantae > Streptophyta > Magnoliopsida > Liliales > Melanthiaceae > Chamaelirium > Chamaelirium japonicum. The sequence goes on from OX393560.1 coordinate 56,295,851, forward strand.
AATCATGTTATAGTGTTTCATTAACCGGCTTAACCCGATTTGTTGTTAATGAACACTGCATTCAGGATGCACTGTTCATCAAGAATCCAAAAAAAATTATACGGCCAACGGGCGGTGCGCTTTTCGGCGCTGACCTGCCACGTGGTTATCAGAGCGTCACTTTTGAAATTACAAAAATTATAATAATATTTTAACAATTTTAATATCTTTGAAAAAAAAAACCTTGGTTTTATATAGGAAAGTCTTATATAATAATTTTAATCTCAACATTTAAAAAAAATACGTAAACTTCTCTGACAAGAGAGGAAAAAAAAAAACAATGATGTGGAAGGGCGATATCACATCAAGGTTGTCAGAGCTCCACTTTTGAAACTATTTTCTAATCGATACCCAGGGCTATAAATGGGCTCGAGCCAGCCCAAGGCCCATTGGATCAGGGTCTGATTGGAGTATGGTTTGGGAAAAGTTAGCTTGGGCTTTGAGTCGGGGTGGGCTAGAACATTCAAGCCCGACTGTGTTATGGGTTGGGTATGGACAACCACTAACTCGACCCAAAACCCAAACCAAAGTCCAAAATATTTTATTTTTATTTTTTATATACAATGAATACATAATTTTAAACATGCCCACTTTACAAATATCAATGACTAGGACCTTAGGAGCATTATTTCACATATATCATTTTAATGTTTATCATAATTAAGCAATGCAAATTTTTCACTTTTATTGTGTGATCAAGAGAAGAAAAAAAAAGATTTAGGCTTATACCGCGCTACAAGTGCGGGCTAAATTTGGGTCAGGTTTGGACTTGGGCTTTATAAAAAAGTTTTGGGTCGGATTTGGACAAAGCTTGAAAATTTGAATATGGGCCCGGCCATGTTTGGACACACACTCATAAGTTTGGGCCGAGCCAGACCAAACATGGCGTCACTGGGCCCCTTAACAACCCTATGGATACCATTTAAAATCTTTTTTTTTAAAGAAAATGCCCATATTATGAGCTCGGTTCTCATTTATCCTTTCCCTCGGTTCCCTCGGTTGGCAATAGGATGGTAATCACAACCGTTCAAAGTGTATCACACAGCTCCAACTACACCTCCGTCAAGAGGGCTTTGATTCCCACCACATCCCCAATCGAGTGAACCGAGGGAAAGGACCAACCTCAGAGGAATCAAAGTTTGGGGAGGAAAAAACATCTTACAACTCCAAGTTTTTTGGTTTTACAAAATAGTTTAGAAAAAGACCAAGATGACTTGTATACTCAAATCAAGATTTAAAATCACAGTATCGGTCATGGTATCGATCAGCTCCGAACCAGTATATACCGACCGGTACGTACCGATACTGGCCGATACGGACCGATACCGCTTGAGAAAAAAAAAACAAAAAAAAAAATAAAAATAAAAAAACAACTTGTCGATACCGGCATGAATAGGTCGATACGGACCTGTACGTACCGGTACTGGTCGGTATGGATCAAGTATCGAGATCAGATATAGTACCGATTTCGAACCAACCAAAATCGATACGTACCGGTATCGATCGAGATTTAAAACCCTGACTTGAACCAAAGAACGGGTCACTCTCATATTCTTTCCCTTAAGATCACCCAAAGCAAAATTTCTCATCTTCTTGATTCTCAGCCCAATGAGAGTTCGGCCCACTTCTAGAAGCAGGCGGAAACAGCCAATAATAGTTCACTAACAATCTCAACCGGCAATTCAATGCCCATCCAAAAATGTCCAATACGAGTCCGGTAATGACCTCAACCGTGTGATATAGAAGCAACGGCCACAGTACGCGCATGTGTGCACCCATCAAGATAAGAATTAAAAAAAAAAACAATATGTTTTTCGGAAAATTTTAAATTGCTTAAATGTGTGGACCCCACAGCTCTACAGCTAATGAATAACTGCTGCCTAACCCTGCAGCAGGGAGGGAGTGCTGCTATTTGAACAAGCTCCATCGACAAAAACTTTGACAAAACAGGCCCATGCCCTGGTCGTGGGCATTGATTAGTTTGTCACCCCAAAGAAAAAAAAATCTTTGGTACAACCAGCACCCTTGAGTGCCACTATAAGTGTATCATAGCCACACGATGGCAGCCACTGTGACAGGCGCATCACACTCAGCCCCAACTGCACCTCCACAATTTCACTGAATTAAAGAATGATTGAGAAAAGAGAGGTTGTCATCAGCATTTGTGAATGACCCCAGATATCTATGGGTGGGACTTGGGTGGGTTGAAGGGTCTGCCCATGCCCAATCCGACCTAAACACACTTTAACCCATTTTATCTGTGAAACTCGTGGAAGCCCAATCCGTGTTTGTCCATGTCACGTTGCTCGGGTTGTCTAATTTACCAAAATATGGACAGATTGGTCGGATGGACGGATTTAATTTGATCACAAGTAATATAAATACTTGATCTCTTAAAACAAAAAAAAAATTATTCTATTAACAAACAATAACCACTACTACATAAAATAAAATCAACCAACATCACTCTCTCATTCTCTAAAAACTCCATCACATTTAGGAACGGCTGTGGTGATAGATTAGTAACAGAAGCCCTACAAGCATGTATGCCAGTGTACTCGTCGACTCGGATTCATCAGGTTAGAAAAGACGGTGTCCAAACCCGTCCAAGTATTTTACCAGTTTTGCCCATGCTTATTCATTGTCTTGGTTGGGTGGGTCGGGTTCGGGTTAGCAAAAACCACAGTTATATCAAAGTTCCTTTTCAGGCGGGCCTCGCCACCATGGCATCGGTTTTGTTTGTCAAAGTTTCTGTGGTGTAGATTGTTCAAATAGCATCTCCAGCTCCTGCATAGGGGGAGTAATGCTATTTGAACAATCTGCTGACATTCCACGTGAAGAGGAGAGCTAGCATCGCCTAATTGGAGGCACTATGGGCCTTGTGATGAATCCTAGGGATGCCCCCATCATTGCCCGTCGCCCCCTCAGTTGTTGGCTGCCAACCCCGCTGATCACTGTCTCCCTGCGGCCATCACCCGTCGTCGGCCACTGGCCAGCAGCACTGTCGTAGTGTCGTATGTTGTCCACCGCTCACCGGCTGCCACCATCCACCACCGGTCGATGGACCGGCATCAACCACACGTCCCCCCTTGGGTCCATCCCATGGTCCATAGTTCCACCAATCCGGAGACACCAGCTCTCCTCTTCACGTGGAGTTGTCAGCAGTTTGTCTCTGGGATTGTTCCTCAGTTTTCCTCAAATAGCATTACTCTTATTGCGTTTAGCAGGCAAGTGTTGTTCCCAAAAAAAAAGGGAAATTTTATTCATACCCCAAAAATCTGTAATTAGCCTCCGTATCACTAGCGTTTCTCAATAACTTACTCAACAATCCTTTAATACCAACAATGCCCTTTTTTTTTTTTGTACCCCAAACCCCAAACCTCCTGCTCAGCGTCTTTTGTACCCCCAACCCAACCCAATGTTTGTTTAAACTTAGCCCAAGCCCAACCCGTCGGGTTGGCCGGGTTGTGCGGGGTGGGTTCGGGTTAACCAGCCCAAAGTCGGGTTGGGTTCGGGTTGGTCCGCCCAAGTTGCAGCTAGGGGTGGCAATGAGTCGTGTCGTGTCGGGTTCGTGTCGTGTCTAGTTTCGTGTCGTGTCCAAAACCCCTAGACCCGGACCCGACCCGTTTAACTAATCGTGTCTAGATCCTAAACTCATACCCGACTCGCTAATAAACAGGTAGACACAATAAGACCCGATAAGATCCGTTTACCACCCAGATCTATTCAGTTGACCCGATCCGACGCAATCCGACTCGACCCGACCTGACCCAAAAGACTCGCTGGTATTATATATTATGGTATCAGATTGTTGGTAGACTCGACCCGACCCGACACGACCCGTTGAATACTAAACGGGTCTTCTCGGGTCTACCGTGTCCAGACCCGACCCGTTTATTAAACGGGTCTATCGTGTCGACCCGTTTACGACCCGAACCCGTTTAGCCTTGACCCAGACCCGCTAACTTCGTGTCGGTTCCTGTCAGGTTCGAAATTGCCAGCCCTAGTTGCAGCCCTACCTGTGCCTTCAAGTATCAACCAACGACATGGGGTTTATTTAAAAGTGGGGTGTATTCAAGAGTGCATATAATTGGGGTATATTTAAGGGGGTATGTGTTTGATTAGGGTATAATCAAGTTGGACGGGCCATTTAACTGGGGTATATTGATGGTGGAGTGCAAGGGGTAAGGGTATTTTTGGGACAGAAATGGGGTATGAAAAAAAAAATTGGGATGTGTTAAAGTTTGTTGGAAATGGGGGCTAATTTCAGATTTTTGCGGTACGAATAAAATTTCCCAAAAAAAAACAACGAGAGGTGAACCGAGACTGCGTAACGTACAAGAAAACCAGTCGACCGTTGTCGGGACCCCACCCGGACGTACTTTCGCTCGCAGTTCCCCCGTCCCCATCTCATTAGATTCCCGCCCGGTGTGAGCTCGCGCCGCCGACATCACGAAAGAAAAATCAAAACCCTCCTCGTCCGCCTCCTCCCATGGCCTCCCATCCTTGTCCTCGCCCACATCCCAATCCCTTGGCCCCCCTTGACCCACCGCGCCCTCCCCCCAATCATTCAACCTCACCCACTCCCCCACACTCCCCCCACCTCCCACCATGGCGGTGCTCATCCCCCTCTTCTCCTCTCGCCTCCCTTCCCGGAACCCACCTCCCCGAATCCGCGCCCGGACGAGGCACCGCGTCGCGGCGGCCACCCGGAACCTCCCCAAGTCCACAGCCGTCGAGCCGTCGCGGGGCGGGACAGCCGTTTCCCGCGACGAGAAGAAGGCGCCGCCGGCGGAGACCGGTGAGCTGGGCGTGCTTTACGACGATGGGTACGGGTCCGTGAGCGTGCAGGACTACTTCGCTGCCGCCCGGCAGATCATTCGGTGCGACGGCGGCCCACCTCGCTGGTTCTGTCCAGTCGAGTGCGGCCGGCCGGTGAAAGATTCCCCGCTGCTGCTGTTCTTGCCCGGTAAGCATTCTGTCGGGTCCTTGGTATTCGTCGGATGCTTCTGATTTCTATGATTCCGTGTTTTTCAGGAACCGATGGCGTCGGTATGGGACTGATTTTGCATCACAAGTCTCTCGGAAAGTAAGTTGCCATGTTTTTCGATTTTACAAAATTTAATGACTAGAATGTGCAAATGTTATCAAATCTCATGGGTAATTTTTTTATTTATCAAATCTCGTTTAAAAATAAAAAGTAAAATCAATGCAGCAAATGTTACTCGATTTCATAGTACAGCTGCGTGTAGGGGTAAAATGGTTATTTTCCAAATGGTCTAAGGGTAAACTGGACCTTTTCCAAACAGGAGGACCTGGTGCAAAACCACCTTCTTGTCGGTCCTTATCACTATACCAATTTGTTTTCAGGGACCTTAGGCACATTACCCCTTTTATTTACTTCTTTCTTATACGGCCATCATTGATAGATTGAGGAGAAATGTTTGAAACATTAATACCTGATTCTCTTTAAGACATGAATCCCATATACATAACTTTAGAGGACACACATTGTTAGGCTACACCACTCACCGCACGGATGATTTAAGTATGGAGGAGTAGTAAAAAGTCTTAAGCCTGATTAAGAAACTATTTCCAACAAGTGGTCATGATCTAGAATTACATATGGAGTCGAGGAAGAAGATCATAGTAAAGAGAAAGCAACGTGTGGCCAGGGTTTTAAATCTCGGCCGATACCGGTAAGTACCGGTTTTGGCCGATTCGAGACCAGTACTGCATCCGATCCCGATACCTGGCTCGTACTGACCGGTACCGGTACGTACCGGTCCGTATCGGACGGTTCAAGCCGGTACAGACCAGTACAGACAGGTTAAAGTTTTTTTTTGGGTTTTTTTTTCTCAATCGGTATCGGTCCGTATCGGCCGGTACCAGTACGTACCAGCCGGTACATACCGGTTTGGGGCCGACCGATACCGCGACCGATACCATAATTTTAAACCTTGCGTGTGGCACAAAAGCACGAGGGGGCGATAGTGCCAATGTGCGTTGTTTCTCTTGGAGAGAGAGAGAGAGGACATGTTTCATTCATTTCCTCAGGACCTAAACCAAATGAGGAAAAAGATGAGTTGGAGGAAACTTCTCATAAGAAAAACGAAGAATACACACCGGTTTTACAACCGGTCTAAGGAGAAAGGCTTGTTGTAGGACTAGTGAAGAGTTCTTCGAAGTCTAATGATAAGGATTGGAGGCACAAGAACACCTTCCTTATAAATGAGTACTTTTTGGTAGCATGATATGTAATATGATCCTTGGCGGCGGAAGTTATGAAACCATTATTCGATCGAGGCTGTAACAAGAAAACCATCCAAATCCGTGCAAGATGGCTGAATGCAAAAAAAGTAACGAGGTACCAATTTCTTCATGTTGTCTCGTTAAATTTATTCTAGATGCCAATTATGAGGATTAGGCATAGTGTGACATGGTGAATATTGATGCATATCATATGCTATTTGGAGGATCATAACTTTTTATTATAGGAACCTGGTACCAAGGTACAAAAAATCGATATATTTCGCGAAATATATCGGAAAAATGAAAACCCGATACGAAATACCACCTGCAATCTCGAGCAGAACTGGAAATGTCAAAATATCGAGCGGTTTCACGAAATATTTCCATCTCCACGAAATATTGTGAGATTTTGGCAAAATTTTGCAACAAATTTCGAAAAATTTCGCAAAATATATCCGAAATTCTGTGACTGACTAGTTATAAAAGGGGACTAGGGGGCTTGGTTCTTAGCAGCTTATTTACATATAATAATACATTTACTTTAAGTTATTATATGTAAATAAGCAAAAACCCCCCATTTGATTTCAATAAAAATATCAAAAAAATCAAAAAACAAAGGAATCAAAAAGTAAACTTTCAGTTTTAGTAGGAGAAAATAGTTTTTATGGATTTTTATAAAATCTACATGGTGAGAAAAGTGATTAAATCAACTTAGCTCAAAAAATTCCACAAGATGTAGAAGTACGAGTGCATCTAGAAAACCATGGTCCGTCTTAGAAAATTTTGAATGTATAAAAATTTTTCTATATAAAAATTCTTTTTTCTAGACTTAGTAAAAAAAACAGTGTTTCACATTTCAGCATAATTTTTGCACAATTTCAGACTTACATAACTTTCTTGTTTTAAGTCCGCTTTCAAAATCGTTTGAAACATTATTTTAACAATCAACTGATCTTTATTTCAAAAATATTTTTATAAAAAAAAAAGATTAAAAAAGATTTGAAAAATATATACCAAAGCCGAACCAAATAAGATTGCACAAGACTCACAGACTCCATACATTGAATACATGTTATGTGAAGCTCTAAACCCCTAGATAAGGTACAAGTATTATTTGAGTGTTCCAAAGTGTGTATCTATACTTGGTTTATGACTATCCAGAGTTTCACTAAAAAATTCCATCAAAAAATCAATATTTCCACCATTTCTACAAAATTGCAATATTTCCACATTGTCGAAATATTTCCACGAAATATTTCCATATCCAGAAGGTCGAAATTTCTACCGAAATGGAGATTTCGAACCTTGCCTGGTACATCATCAAATGCAAATGCCTTCACTCTAATTTAATGGAAGGAAGGTGACATTGCAACCTTTGAAGGAGTTTCCTCCCCCTTGAAAGACTAATACAATGCTAACCTTTTGTCACCCCCTAATATGAAGACAAGGGTTATGAATTAGGTTTTGTACTATTTTAAAAGGTCAACAAGTGGAACCAATTATAGATTGGATTGTCTTTTTTATTTGTTTCTTTGTTTCTTGTTCTCAGGTGTTAGTTTTATTTTAGTTTTTTTGGAATTTCTTCATCAAGTATGTAGCTTGCTTTAGTGTTACGGATTGCAGGTGGTTATTTGAAAACACTTAAGCTAGAATTTTGCTTAGAAAAATTCTAGACCTTCAATAGATAGAATTAATGATACCTCATCCCTAGATTTTAGGGATCAAATACCAATCATTTAGGGCATCTCCAGTCCTTACTCAATTCGTTACTCAGATTTGAATCTGAGTAAAATTGTCTAAAAAATAGCTCCAGTCCTTTACTCAGACTTATATCAAACTGAGTTTTACTCAAATTTTTCACCAAATCAAGGGAGACTCAAACCCCATACCAAATTCTAATGGTTATTTTCCAATGTCTTCCTATTTCCAAACGTGCCATCCAATTTTGAGTTTTACTCAAATTTAAGTAAAAAATATGAGTTAAAGGGCTGGAGTACTTGTATCAGATTGGGTTTTACTCAAATTTGAGTAAGGACAGGAGTACTCATGATCAAATTGAGTTTTTACTCAAATTGAGTAAGGGCTAGAGTTGCTCTTAGGAGGATAACCACCTCCACAATTTAACGGTTGAATCTCCAAATTTTTGAAATGTATGTTAGGGTGCCAGACCCTTTCACTGAACAAGTCTAGTACTCTCGTGTACACTGGTAATGGAAGAGGAGTCTCGTGGCTCCTCTCCCCACAGGTGAGGGACTAATTACAACTCCCCCCCCCGGCGTCACTGACGTTATAGTTCCTCGTCTAGAAGCCAATTTTATGAGATAAATAAGGCGAATCTCTTCTACGTGAGTTGTCCTGTTCTTGTTCTTTAGCCTCTTTCTACCGAAAATCTATTGCCTATAAAGTTCTAAAATTTTGTGGAAAGAATCAAGGCTATAGTGATTAGGAGCCAATTTAATGAATTCAAGTTTCTAGTATTTACAATTTGGTTCCAAGGTGAATTATAGACATCGTTAATTGAGCCTATTCAAGGATCATGCCTCCATCCATTTTAAAGGTGATTTTTTAGAATGAATTTCAGATTGGACTCCTTGCTAAATGTGTTGTAGAATTTATGATGAAGGGGGACATGTGTGACAATTTATAATTGTTGTTCGGATACGATGTTCTAGTTGGAGTTCCCGTGGCTTCATCAGCAAGGTGGAGACATGTTGTTTACCAGAGTTACTTTTACAGAGGCGACATCTGATGCATGTATTCTGAAGAGTTTCCAGACGGATATTGATGCAGGCCAGAAGAACAGATTCTAGCAAGGCTCAAATTCGCCCTTGGGCAAAGCTGAATTAGCTGAACCTTAGGGGAGTGGGTGTTTTGGGAGATGATGGCTAAAGTCTTTTACTTTTTTCTAGTTGGCTGTATTTATAAGCCAAGGTGGAAAATTATGGGTTTCTTGACTGACTCATGAATTAAAAATGGCTTATTTTTTGTAGAATGTTCCTGCTAATAGAATATGATAACAACCACTGCAGTAGATTCCCAAGACTTCATTATGTCCTTATTAACCGTAAAGAAGCACTAATTAGGCCTTTATTGATCTTTCACTAAGGTCATATTGTGTTTATTAGGCTATATCATGACCCTAATTAGTCTCTCAATTGATGTTTATCAAGTAGTTATTACATAATTGTGTTCAACAAAAAAATGGCTTGTTTTGTTTTTTAATGTTCTGTTAAGGGAAATTTTTGTGTGAATATTATTGGATAATTTGTTAGGCAAAGTTTATAACAGTCATTCTTTTCCTCTGATCTGTAGGGTTTTCGAGGTTAGGTGCTTGCATATTCCAATTGACGATCGGACGCCATTTGAAGGTTTTGATATTGCTGCATTCCCCATTCAGAAAAAATTCTACTAAAACCTGAATTATTTGTTTCTTTATATTTAGTTGTAGACATATTCAATTAATATAGTATTATCACTTCGATTCTCCAAATTTTTTTCTGTATAATAATACATGTTGAAATATTAGACAAACTATGGAGACCGTCAATACTGTTAAAGGATAAGAAATATGCTACTGCAAATAATTAAATGAATGATATTTCCTTGAACAAGAATGCGCGCAAGATTGCATATTCTTTTTATCAACTTTGGATCGCTTGTCCAGAGGAAGAATTTAATGTTACATGCCACAAACAAGTGATATTAACCTTACAAAATGCAACAAATTTATGTTCTTCATAAATTATGGAACTGGAAAAGCTGATGATGGCTGTTGGATTAGTTTACATGATATATTTCCAGTTTTGTGGTCTTTCCATGGTAAATTATTATAGAACTAGAAAAGCTGATTATTATTGCAAAACTAAAAAGAAAAAGAAAAAGAAAACATTCGGTGCATAAAATTGTTCTTGCTCTATTATTTTTCATCCATCTTGACATTGGATCTGCTCATCGAGATAGTTACCAAATCAGGCATTTCGGCAAAAGAAGATTGAGAATTCAATGTTTGTTCTTAAATTTAGTGTCCACTAGTATTAATAAAACTCTATGTACAACACCCTTCTAATCAGTTCTTTAGGTGTCAGTTTTAAAACTTTTCCTTGTTTGTTTTCTTTGAAGTAACACTGGTCCTTTCAACTTAGTGGAATAGTCTCATAATTGTTTTAATTTTTTCTGATGTTTTCGGTCTGTTTTTAGGTTTTTGAAATGTTTAACAGGTCTTGTGCAAGCATATTTGATGCAGGACGAGGTTGTGAAGAAATTCTAGGCTTAAAACTTAAGGAGATTAAAATTAAAATCAACCATTTGATAATAATTTTAAATAACAATTGAAAACCGCTCACAATATTCAGAATTAACGCAAATGAATAATCGATATTAAAGAGCCAAGAAATTCCTGCAGACTTGCAATGCAAACCAATTAAATCAGTTGGGTGATTGTCCGGAATATGGACCTTCCTTCATATTTGGAAGTGACCGCTTGATTGTTTAAGAAAGCATACCTTTTCATGTTCCCATAATATTGTTCCATACAGGCATCACGGTTTGATTCATTAACTTCTATCAAACTATCAATAGGGAGTGCTGAAGCTGACTTTTCAAGGGAATCCATCTGTCTATGCTACATACTATATTGTCACCATATATGGATTTATCTTTCTTGAAATAACTATTCTATCCACCATCTCTTCCTTTGAATGCAAAACCTTAGGTTAACTTTGTTCGCAAGTAGATTGGATAAACTTACTATGGAGATGAAAAATTTTCAGCGTGATTTAATTGCAGTTCTATACTTATATTGATCTTTCTATTAGTACATCAAACAAAATTTCTCAAACTTTGTCTAAGGATTTTGCTTGTCTTCTGGAATATCTTTGTATTTCAATGGTAGAGAATTACTAAATGCCCAGTCATAAGGCTTTCCCCTAGAACTGAGAATGAGTTTACTTAAGTATCATCGTGATCCTCATACAGACCTTAACACATTTGTCTTCATCATTCTCAGGTTTCTACAAGAGTCACCTAACATTGTTAACATGTATAGGAGACATCCCTTCCAAGGTTGGAGAATTCGGCTTCGGACGAGGAAAAACGAGCTGGGTCGGTTATGGGTTCGGGTTCGGACGTTTGGCTATTTCGATAAAAATATTAAAAAGTCAGATGTTAGTGTTTGTTCCATCCAATTCGAGCCCTAGTCAGTCGTTTCAGATCCAAGTCTTGTGATATATGAATCATGGAATAACTACTAACTTCATAGGTATATCATGCAAAGGATATGAAGCAAATCCAAATCATATCCGATTTGGAGGACATGATGTGGTTTCAGATGTTCAGATTGACCAAAATCCGAATTGGTTCAAGTTGGGTTCGGAGAACCCTCAAACCATGATCCCTTCTCTCCACAAGAGAAACATAAGATAGAGGTAGTTTTGTCTCTCGTATCTTTTTACTTGAAAGTCATCGTCCTCTTGATGTGATCTTTTTCATCGCATTCAATTGGTCTGGATCATGGCTAATTAGCAAAAAGAGATACTCTATCAAGCTTATAACTCGACGCTACTCCTTGCACGGTCCTAGATGTCATCGATCTCTTAATAGTAAACCTCCTCGGCTCCAACCATGAGATTTGCTTCTCCGCTTGTCTTGCATAGTGGCTACTTTGAGAGCAAGGATCCGTAAGACTCTTAACCCATCATAGATGGACATTCACAATCCTGCCAAGTATCGTGTCGTGGGTAGGATTGCAACTTGGGCTGGTCAGTCCGAACCCAACCCGTGCCCAACCCTAATTTGGGCAGGCTTGGGTTGAGATTTTACATGTATGGGTTCGACTTGGATTGAAAACTCCCAACCCGACCTCAATTCGAGTTGGGCTTGGGTAGAGGCTTCGGGCAACCCAACCCAACCCGCAACCCGATCATCCAAGAAGAATTGATGTATCATCCATATAAATTATAAAGCAAAGGGCCAAAGCTCAAACCTAAAGGTTGCTCTTGTTCCTGATATTTATTTCCCTACAATCATTTCGTGATACATAATTCTCTTGAACTTGCAAGAGTTAAACTATGAAAAGAATACCTTTACGTAGAGCAACTTGATTAGAGAGGCACACTTGTCTTCCTTTGTATGTGATAAAGGAACTAACCCGACCTCGGGTTGGGGTGGACTTGGGTAGAGGGTTCAACCCTGTGTTGACCCCTCAACCTGGCCGGGCTGCATCCGTTGTCATTGGTTGTTCTCTGGTCTCCATTAACCTCATGCGACTTGAGAGGTTATTAAATGCTTATGTGTGTGGGTTGCTCTCTGCTCACTAGTAACCTCATGCGAGTTGAGAGGTAATTAAATTCTTTTGTATATTATTTTACACTCTTCGTGCATTGTCTATTAATGAAATCTTTCATATGAAAGCAACATATAATCAACATGAAGAAACTGCTTAATGGCAAGACGAGGGGTCGATTGCTCCATCAGGCTCTCGCTCCACCAAGCTCCCGCTCTCATCCCTTACACACCTTGTACATCTCCACACTTCTCCAGGATACATAGGCCCTCTCATGTACACACACACGCACACTCGTACATACTACATGCATCCTTACACACACGCAAATCCACACGTAAAGCTGATCATCGGGAGCCACTGTCTTTGAGGTCGCTGATGACCTCTGACGTATTTCATGTGTTTCCATGATGAAGCATTTTTTTCCCCTGACATTCCCATTGCTCTTCGAGTCTTTTTCACCAGACGAGGGCACTTACCGAGTTTCTTCTTCACAAGGACTTTCCGTTGATCATCAAGGAGCTTCCACTCTAAATAATCATCAAATTGGTTTCCCTATCAAAAAAATTCCTCTGGATGCATTTGACTATGAAGCCAAGCACTTCAATCATCATGCCATTGTGGGCATTTTAGTCGTCAAAATGTTGTTTTTTCTATTTATGTAGTATTGGTGTCTGGAGGTTGTTTCTTTTTTCTTTTTCTTTTTGAGAAATGCAGCCTATAGGTTGTGAAAACCTGAGTCACATCCTAGGTAGAAAACCCTATATGCTTTGAAGTTTGAATGCCTTTATGTAATGTCATATCACTTTTATATTCCTTTTCAGTCTCAAAGAAATTTTAGTATCTTGATAATAAATCTGGAAGTGGGTGGTTACTTAAACATGACTTTATCATCATTTTCCAATCTAAGGCGCTCATAATTTTTCAACAATTTATAATTAACCTATCTTAACATGGTATTCTAATGTATCGTTAGTAAATTATGAACAGTTATACACTGCCATTTTATTGCATGTTCCTTGAGAAGCTTGATACTCTTTTCTAATGAGTTAAATATTCTTACATGAAGGACTAGTGAAGTTCGTTGAACACTACGTTAAGTACGAGCATGCCATGTCTCCAGATAAACCAATTTATCTAGTTGGAGATTCCTTTGGAGGATGCTTAGCACTTGCTGTTGCTGCGCGCAATCCTACTATTGATCTTTTACTAGTATTAGTTAATCCAGGTAAGTCTAAGTATGCATGAAATCCAGTCATCAAATACTTCAGTATTTTGGTTATTTTCTCCTTAGTTATTGCTTTAATTGTTGTATGGTAGTTATTGACATACTTGCCTTTCCCTACAGCAACATCATTTGACAGATCACAGTTGCAGCCTCTACTACCAGTCTTGGAGGCTTTACCGAGAGACCTTCATTTTACTGTTCCTTATCTTCTTAGCTTCATCATGGGTATTCTATCTTGTCATTTTGGATCTTGTTATTTCTGAAGTTATGGCAGTGAATAACTTCAATGGGCTATGGGTGTTTTCAGGCCAAGACTGATATTTGATGTATGATTTTCCTGTGATTAGCAATTGAATGTTATGATATAGATCATAGGTATTATCTATTGCTCCTCAAAATCTTTCTTGTCAAAAGAGCATCCTATTTAAGAGTTGGTCTAGATTGCCGTATAAAATAATGAGTAGGTAAAATGATATGAGGAGGAAGAGCTTCCTGGTTTGAGGCATGTTGTCATGAGCTCTCTCCGACTAAATCTAAGAGTTGATCTTTACCACTCGGAGTACCTCCATGTGCCACTCCTCGCCTTCATTGCTACTACCACATGTGTTGTTTCAGATCTCTGGAATCGTCGCTTGGGACATTCTTCAGCTGTGCGTCTCTGCACCATCTTTCAGTCCGGAGCCCTTGGTGATCTCTCCTTTACTTCACCATCTCCTTGTGTTAGTTGTAGTTTAGCCAAGCATCATGCTCTGCCATTTTCTTTTCATGAGTGAGGTGCGGGTTTAGGCTCACTTAGGGGCTTGTTTACAATTGGATTCTTTTTTGGGCGATACATACTTAGAAATTTTAGTCGTTTAGACTTTTAAAAAAATTCAATGCCTACAGATGCAACACAAGTTAAAGGTTTAGGGCTGATCTAGGGTTTTGTTAAGAACATAACAAAAAGATATATTTGAGGAAGTGTTAAGTTGCACCAATTAAGAACAAAATGATGGAGAACAAATCAAAATGGTCTGAGCATGTACGACAAAGAGTAGAAGTGGCTCCTGTGAGGAAAATATTTCAGATCAGTATGGAAGGGTCATGGATGGAAATACCTAAAATGACATTGATGGACGTTGTCAAAAAATATATGGAAAACTTTTTAGTGACAACAAGAAATTCCCCTAATAGAAATGACCGAAAAAGAAGGTTTCATAAAGATAACCCCAAAGAGATGGGTCAAGGCTCATGATTATGGATCTTAATCCTTATGGTTAGGGTCCTAAGTTGATGTATTGAATTATGCATATTTTCATCTTACGTCAGAGTCTTGACCTTGTTCCAATATTCTAAAAGGCTCTAAGAACTAGTCGGGCAGTGGGGGGGCTTTCTAGCGCCTAGGCTGCCTAGGCGTTTTGGATTTTTTAAAAAATAACTTTAATTCTTATTTTGATATTATATATAATATATATGTTTTTAAATTACTCTAAATTCAATGTTATCTCGAATCCCAACTATTATTTTAAAGAGCAAGTATCATTTACATAACCATAAACTCAAGATTAACAAGAACAAAAGAAAGCATGTTATTATGAGATAATATCATAATATCCTTGATTTTAGTACAATCCAAACCATAAATTCAAGATTATCAACAATAGAATAGCATTTATACACGCTCTAGTGCCCAGGCTTGCATGGGCCCGCCTAGATAGCCGTCTAGGCCTGCCTGGACCCACATAGTAGCTTGGGTCGTTTTTTTGCACCGCCTAGAGGCTAGGCTAGGAGGTGAGGGGCCTTCTAGCGCCTAGGTGCCACCTAGGCTGCTTTTTATAACACGTCCTTATTCCCTCTATTATCTTCATTGTTACTTGCGAGTACAATTTCCTTATAACCTTTATATTTAGTCTTGTTGAATTGGACACAATAGGCACACACACGTGTGTGTGTGTGTGTGTATATATATATATATATATATATATATATATATATATATATATATATATATATAGAGAGAGAGAGAGAGAGAGAGAGAGAGAGAGAAGGATTCTTAGGTGCGGTCCGTGCGGTCCGCAGCCGTCCGATGCACCACTCCGTGCATCCGATGCACGCGGTGGGTGCATCGGACCGCTGCGGACCGCGGACTGCACTGACCGCAGACCTCACCTAAGCATTCCTCTCTCTCTCTCTCTCTCTATCTCTCTCTCTCTCTATATATATATATATATATATATATATATATATATATATATATATATATATATATATATGGCTGCGATTCGTTGCCAACCCATTTCCTTGACAGCTAGTTGACAACCCATCATTTGATGGGGCTAGAGGTTTTAAAATTTACTCATTTTTTGTGAGGATGCTATTTATAACAATAAGATCATCCTTACAAAAACCCAGGAAAATCCAAAACCTCTAGCTATATCAAATGTCGCCTCAAATATAAACAGTCCATTTTAACATTTAATTTGAAGAGTACATTTGATGGGGCTAGAGGTTTTAGAATAAGTTGATTTTTTGTGGGTGTGCTATCTATAGTAAGGAGATCATCCTCACAAAAAATTAGTAAATTCTAAATCTCTAGCCCCTTCAAATGATGGGTTGTCATGGAAACGGGTTGTCAACAGATCCTAGCCCATATATATATATATATATATATATATATATATATATATATATATATATATATATATATATATATATATATATATATATATATATATATATATATATATATATATATATATATAGAGAGAGAGAGAGAGAGAGAGAGAGAGAGAAATGCTATAATGCGGCATGCGGTAAGTGTGGCACTGTACCGCAGCCGTCTGATGCACTGCTGCGTGTATGTGATGCACGCAGCGCGTGCATCAGACTACTGCGGTGCAGTGCCGCACGCACCGCATGCTGCAGCATAGCATGCCCATATATATATATATATATATATATATATATATATATAGAGAGAGAGAGAGAGAGAGAGAAATGATAAAATGCGGCGTGCAGTGCGTGCGGTGTTGCACCGCAGCTGTCTGATGCACCGCTGCATGCATCGCACGCACCGTAGCGGTGCATCAGACGGCTGTGGTGCGACGCCGCACGCACCGCACGCCGCAGCTTAACACGCCTATATATATATATATATATATATATATATATATATATATATATATATATATATATATATATATATATATATATATATATATATATATATATATATATATATATATATATGGGGAGGGATACTCCTACTCATGGCCTCTTACTCATATAGTTACCTATGATCCGGGCCGTCCATTAGATCCCAACGTACGGTTCGGATTAGATGGGAAGTTAAAGCAATGGTGTCTGCATTAAATGCCCATATTAAAAGCCCATATTAAAAACCCACATTTAATGCGGACACCATTGCTTTAACTCCCCATCTAATCCGAACCGTACGTTGGGATCTAATGGACGGCCCGGATCATAGGTAACTATATGAGTAAGAGACCATAAGTAAGAGTATCCCTCCCTATATATATATATATATACCTATATCTATATATATATACATACAGGGGAGGGATACTCTCACTCATGAGGTCTTACTCATAGAGTACTAATGATCCCAGCTATCGATTCGGATTTGATGGATGGATAGATTAAACCTCCCTCCCTCTCTCTCTCTCTCACGAGCGGCAGCCCCGACCCTCCGGTGAATCGCAGCCCCCCCGACCTTTCCCTTCCCCTCCGTCGAGCCACCCCGTCGGCGCAGCCACCTGACCTTCCCCTTCCCCTCCGTCGAGCGCAGCCTCCCCGACCTCGCCCTTCCCCTCCGTCAAGTGCAGCCTCCCCGACCTCCCCCTTCCTTTCCGTCGAGCCACCCTGCCGGTGCCGATCGCAGCCCCGGCCCATTTGGATCTCTTTCTCGCTGAAATCGGGGATGCCGGCGTCGGGGATGAAGATCGGAGATGGAGGGTGGTGGTTTGGGCTGATGCGATTGGCGTCGAAGGTGGAAAATGATCGGCGCCGGAGGTGGAGGTGCGGTCGGGACTGGTGCGATCGGCGCTGGACGGGAGGGGGGAGGGGTTGCGATTAGTGCCGGACGGGAGGGGGTTGCTGGAGGTGGCGGAGGGAAAGGGGGCTGCCGGAGGTAGAGGGTGGTCGGGGAGGGGGATCGGTCGGAGGGTTACTCAATCGAGAGAGAGAGATAGAGAGAGAGAGAGGGGGGGAGGTTTAATCTGATCCATCCATCAGATCCGAATCGATGGCTGCGATCATTAGTAACTTTATGAGTAAGACCTCATGAGTGAGTATCCCTCCCCATATATATATATATATATATATATATATATATATATATATATATATATAGGGGCATGCTATAATGCGGCATGCGGTATGTGCAGCACTATACCGCAACCGTTTGACACACGCAACGGTGCATGCGATGCACGCAACACATGCATCAGACGGCTGCGGTACAGTGCCGCACGTACCGCATGCCGCATTATAGCATGCCCCTATATATATATATATATATATATATATATATATATATATATATATATATATATATATATAAAGAAATGCTATAGTGCGGCATGCGGTAAGTGCGGCACTGTACCGCACGCACCGCATGCCGCAGCATAGCATGCCCCTATATATATATATATATATATATATATATATATATATATATATATATATATATATATATATACGGTAGTGATACAGAGCAACCGCTTAACTTGCGGCTAACGTGCGATGCCCTACCCTAGAGTTTTTTTTTTCGAGGATGATCACCTCCCCTTTGATAGAATCATAGAACACACAAAAATTTCAACTCATTCTAAGACCTCTAGGTCTATCAAATGTGCTCAACTTTTATCGATCGTTCATTTTAACCATCAATTTGAGGAGCACATTTGATATACCTAGGTCTTAGAATGAGTTGAAAATTCTTGTGTGTGTTATCAAAGGGAAGGTGATCATCCTTGATATATATATATATATATATATATATATATATATATATATATATATATATATATATATATATATATATATATATATATATATATATATATATAGAGAGAGAGAGAGAGAGAGAGAGAGAGAAATGTTATAGTACGGCATCGCACCGCTGCCGTCTGATGCACCGCTGCGTGCATCGCATCATCAGACGGCTGCGGTTTGGTGCCGCACTTACAGCATGCCGCAGCTTAGCATGCCACTATATATATATATATATATATATATATATATATATATATAGAGGTATGCTTGGTTGCGCTGTGCGCTGCCGAACCCAAAGTGCGCTGCGCACAGCAGCCGTTCGTTCCGGTTGGATCAAACGGTCCGGAGTGATTCCCGCACCCGCACTGCACCGCACCACACATCTGATCCCGCACCGCAACACAGCAACCGTCCGATGGGGTTTTGATTTGAGATCGAGCGGCCGCTACACATTTCGTTGTTACTGTAGCGGCTACAGTAACAGCGAAATGTGTTTCTGGCCGCTCGATTCCCATCAATACCTTCGATCGAATGGCCCGAAACAATTTTCGCTGTTACTGTAGCCGCTACAGTAACAGCGAAATGTGTAGCGGCCGCTCGATCGGATGGGTGGGTACGATCGGACGGTTGCTGTGTTGCGGTGCAGGATCGGATGTGCGGTGCTGTGCAGGCTGCGGTGTAGTGCGGGTGCGGGAGCGGGAATCACTCCGGACCGTTTGATCCAACCGGAACGGACGGCTGCTGTGCATAGCGCACTTTGGGTTCGGCAGCGCACAGCGCAACCAAGCATACCTCTATATATATATATATATATATATATATATATATATATAAGGGCATGCTATAATGCGGCATGCGGTACATGCGGCACTACACCGCAGCCGTCTGATGCACGCGTTGCGTGCATGCGATACACGCAGCGGTGTATCAGACGGCTACTATGCGGTGTCGCACTTATCGCATGTCGCATTATAGCATGCCCCTATATATATATATATATATATATATATATATATATATATATATATATATATATATATATATATATATATATATATATATATATATATATATATATATATATATATATATATATATATATATATATATATATATATATATATATATATATATATATATAGAGAGAGAGAGAGAGAGAGAGAGAGAGAGAGAGAGAGAGGAATGTTACAGTGAGCTGTGACCTACGGGTGAAGAAAATGAGCTGCCCTCATTTTGATTCCCCTAGGAGTGATGGAATTTGATGAAATTTGGTGAGGGTGTTATATAGGGTAAGATGATCATCCTCATCAGTTTTCATCAAATTCTAAAACTTCTAGGGTCATCAAATGGTAGAAGCAAAATTAACGGTGACTATGGACGGTAGATAAAGCTTCTACCATTTGATGACCCTGAAGTTTTGGAATTTGATGAAAATTGATGAGGATGATCATCTTACCCTAGACAACACCCTCACCAGATTTTATCAATTCCAAAACTCCTAGAAGGAATGAAATGAGGGCAGCTCATTTTCTCCACCCGTAGCGCACAACTCACTATAACATTCCTCTCTCTCTCTCTCTGTCTCTCTCTCTCTCTCTCTCTCTATATATATATATATAGAGAGAGAGAGAGAGAGAAATGATATAATCGGCATGCGGTTAGTGCGGCACTGCATCGCAACCGTCTGATGCACTGCTGCGTGCATGCGATGCACGCAGCGCGTGCAT
The DNA here is from genome assembly GCA_947650365.1 of Chamaelirium japonicum. NCBI lineage: Eukaryota > Viridiplantae > Streptophyta > Magnoliopsida > Liliales > Melanthiaceae > Chamaelirium > Chamaelirium japonicum. The sequence continues at coordinate 56,316,372 of OX393560.1, forward strand.
CAGACGGCTGCGGTGCGGTGCCACACGTACCGCATGCCGCAGCATAGCATGCCCCTATATATATATATATATATATATATATATATATATATATATATATATATATAGGGGCATGCTATGCTGCGGCATGCGGTACGTGCGGCACAGCACCGCAGCCGTCTGATGCACGCGCTGCGTGCATCGCATGCACGCAGCAGTGCATCAGACGGCATGCGGTAGGTGCCGCACTTACCGCATTCAAGCATTTCTCTCTCTCTCTCTCTCTCTCTCTCTCTATATATATATATATATATATATATATATATATATATATATATATATATATATATATATATATATATATATATATATATATATATATATATATATGAGAAACAAGATGCTACCTTTGAAAACAGCATTTTTCGCTACTTTGATAGGTCGCCGATGACTATCAAAGCCTTGAACGACGACAAATGTCATTCGAACTCATAATCGGGTGGTGCTAGAAGTCACCGGAGGTGGTTGCCGGGTGCGGATGTCCTCGGAGGTCACCGAATGAGATGGGGTGATGAATGGACGGCTCATAATAGAAGTAGTCACTTAAGTCCTCTATCAGTGGAAGCCAATAGGTGGTGTCAGCGGAGATCATTGGTGGAGGTGATTAGAGGTTGTTTATGTTGATTTTGGCCGGAGATCACATGTGGCACGGCCGTGGTGGGTTGTCAAAGCAGCAAAAACGCTGCTTTGAGAGGTAGCGTACCGGCCCTATATATATATATATATATATATATATATATATATATATATATATATATATATATATATATATATATATATATATATATATATATATATATATATATATATATATATATATATATATATATATATATATATAGGGGGATGCTTAGGTGCAGTTTGCGGTCCGTGCGGTCTGCGTCCGCAACCGTCCGATGCACCCGCCACGTGCATCCGATGCACGTGGCGGGTGCATCGGACGGCTACGGACGCGGACCACACGGACCGTACCTAAGCATCCCCCTATATATATATATATATATATATATATATATATGTATATATATATATATGTATATATATATATACCGCACGGACCGCAGAACCGTATCTAAGCATCCCCCTATATATATATATATATATATATATATATATATATATATATATATATATATATATATATATAGGTATATGTGTTTTTACATTTTAGTATTTCTTGATTCAGAGTTATATTTAGTTTTCATCATATGCTGTTTATTATTTGTTGGTCATATTTGTGTACATTTCTACTTATTCTGCAGTTCATATAAAGGCTAAACTTTCTACTTTCTTAATAGTATTGTTCTCTTTGGCAATAGGTGATCCTGTCAAAATGGCAATGACCAGTGTCACAGATGGTCTTCCTATTCAACAAACACTCGATGAATTGTCAAAAAGTCTCACTTCTTTGCTACCACGTCTTTCTGTGAGATACCTCTATAACTCTTTTAATTTCCTTTTTTCTTTTTGATCTATTGGTTGTTCTCGAATCCACTTATGCTACGATTTTTTAGCTTTGAACTTGAGTTTAATACTTTAGTACTATCATTTTCCACTATCTATGTGTTAATGATGTAAGTTTTTTCACTTTTTTGCACAAGGAGTAATAACTATGAAGTAGTTGCCTTTGTTATATAATGTGGCTGGTGTAATGCACAAATTTTGCATTTCATATTGTTTTTCCCTTCCATATTTCATCTTGTAGAAATATGATTACATATTTAGTGCAATACACAAAGAGAAATGATATTCAGCCCGAAGGTTTTCCCGATTTCGCCGGCTCGATTGACGTGGCAGCGTGCAACTGGTGCTGTTAAAGATTTTAAAATCGCTAGTGGGTTTCAGCCACCATTTGCATGCTGCCACATCAATTGGGCCGGCGAAATCGGGACAAACCTACGGGCTGAATAGCATTTCTCATACACAAATGCTACAAGGAAGGTACATGATGGTTGGGCAATGAGTATTCTCTAGTAATGTCGAACCTTCCAATTATTCGTAGAACACTAAATCACCATCCATCATTGGCTTTGAGACTTTAGTTTTAGCGTAATTGTAGTTTAGTAGCTTGTGTAATTTTCTTTTCAATTTCCCCTTGGAGGTTTTGAAATAATTTTAGAATCCAAGGGATTATTCAAAAATTTTGTAGGGACTTAATTATAAAAAGGGATGCCACATCAATATAAAAAAAAGAAGCATAATACTATATGGTCAAAATCCTGTCTCTATAGAAGCTAGGATCTCATGACTTTGTTTCTCAATGAAATAAAGATTTGTGATCTTACTTTCTACCCACACCTCGCACCTAGGAAATAAGGCCTAGGCCCAAGACTTGCGCCATAAGGGAACAGGTTTTGCGGACCCTAATTCCTCTTCGGCAGGTTTCGGGATTCCCAAAGAGCTGACATCCCCTCTTGATGCAACCCCATGTCTGCTAGTGATGTATGCTAAACAACTATGATTTTATAGATATGATGCCCAATTAAATTAGAGTACTTGCTGAAAGCTAAAACAAATGAGATGTTTACAGCTTATTTAAATTTAATTTCAGCAATAGTACAATGTCCGTTTACCACCCAATCAAGTACCTAATCACAAACGCAAGAAAAAACTAAACGTTAGACTTTCATATGATCTAGCTTGCATTAAATATGATTAATTGCAGAACTGAGTTAAGCTAATATCCAACAAGAACAAGTTATTTGCAATAAAATAAAAAGGATCAAATGAAGGCAAATTGATAATGAGGTGAAGAGATCCAATAAAAGAGGCCCCGATAAAGTGAACAATGACTGTCGTGATATGATCTATGATCGTCTCGTGTCTTGGTCAATGCCCGTGGTGCTGAAGTCCTTGCCTTATCATAGTCGTGATGAAGTAGTGGATGTGGTAGAAGTTTGGTGTGGAGGAGTGGGATAAGAAGTAAGATGATACCAAACGATGGTCAATTTAAGTGCAAAATCTGCACTTGAAGGTGAGAAAGAAGAGGGATATGGTGGTGTAGGTAGAAGGTGATAAAGAAAAATTCATGGTGGAGGCCGGATGATCAATGGAGGGGGTGATAGACAAAAAGAAGGTTCTCTTTTTTTACAGTTTTCTTCTTGAAAATCTGATCTATGGCACATTAGATTTTGATTCCTTTTTATAGGATTAGGGTTATAAAAGGATGCGCGACGACTGGAGTTTGGTAAGCCTCTTTTTGACCCCTTTCATCTCATCCATCAGTTTACCAATGCAATCCTATGGCTATTAATGAAAATGATTCGTTACGACTTAATGAACAGAGGTAACCCAAGTTAATAAACTGGGTGCGACATCCCCGCACCTAAGCTAGCACAAAATATAAAGAGTAATAAATTTTGATCCAACTGTCCAATTGACGTAAAATTGAATCCTAATGAAAGCTAAAAAACATACAATGTTTCTAACAATTAAAATTCATGATTGACTACCTCGATTTTCGTACACAATAGTAAGAAGCATTTAGCTTTGTAGAAAAATGGTACTAACATGGTAGTGGTCTGCATCAAGCCCTCGGACCCGAGAGAACTTGACTCTGCTCGAGTATGGTCTTGGATCAACGTGTGGTCTCTTGGAAATATCTGGTGCAATTGCTCCTCCTTGTAGTACGCTCCTGACTTAGTTGGGTCCCTCCTGGAAGTGATACCAACAATAGTATCAATCTCCAGCACAAGAAGGGTACCCTGGAGTCTTTTGTCGTCTGGTGGTGGCTTGCCTCCTAGCCTCGTTGATGAAGACCTGATCAGCACCTTCAGATCATCGCCGCATCTTCCGTTTATCGTCGGAGACATTTATTTACTGTCGTTTTTATTTTATGTTTGGATGACATTAGCCGTTTGGGGCTTGTTAGTCGTTTATTTCAGTTTTTGGCCATTTTCCCCTGTTTTTGGCCTTATTTCAGCATTTAGTTTTATTTCTGTTCTTGCCCAGTTCATGGGGGATGTCCATGATCTCATCCGGGGGCTTTTCGGATTGAATCCGGGTCTTCTCGGGTGAGTTTTAGCATGATATTAATAAAATTATGGGTGCGTGTGTTTGCGGGGTACCGACGGACGAGATTAGATCTCGAAACCGACGGTTAGATGGCGAAATAACATAATTTTGATGACGTGGCACATATGGGCTTCAGTAGGGAGTTAAATGGGCTTATCTTAAGCCCAATAGGGTATCTATTCACATTACCGCCCCCCCCTTCTCTTTTTCCCGTGAACCGACCGTCCCTACTCCCTTCCGCGCGGATCCCAAGGCCGGCCCCACCCCTTTGCCGTTCCATCTCTCTCCTCTCTCTTCTCTCCCTTGTTTCTCTCTCTTTTAGTTGCCTTTCGTGGCCTCTTGTATCCACACCATCAAACCCTAATTCCCTTTGATCTTAGCCATCCAAAACAAAACCCTAGCCTACAAAAAGATGAAGGAAGAAAAGAGAAATCAGATTTGAAGAATTGCTGAAACTTGTGCCTCTTCGTGAGTGCTTCCGGGTGAGACTCGTGTCCCCGATCATCGCCGCTTCCACGACTTCGCCTCGTGAAGGCCTTGGTGCAGTTTTTCCGAAGGATCCGGCTTCTCCCGACGTCCGGCCTTGCTCCGTGTGCGGGATCATCGGCTCATCCTCGCAATCGACCCACGGCGGGAAACCCCAGGCAGTATCTTTTCTTTCCTTTGTCTTTCCCTTCGCATCCGCACCATTCTCATCCGTTTCCATTGCCTCCGCTCCGCATCGCAGCCTATTCGCCCTATTTTATTATTAGTTGAAGCCATAACGTTTGCCATTTAATATAATTGCCATCTCTCGTCTGTCGGTAACCCTAGCAAGCATCCGTAGCCCTTTTCTTTATGAAAATCTGATGCAAGCCTATTGTTTTATTTCAATATTTACTGCTGCGAATTAATCCTTTTATATGCTGAATTTTGGTCAATGTGCTAATATTGCATCTTATTGTGAGATCTGAAATCTGCTTTATAATTGATTACATAGGCCCTTAATTCTGCGTGAAATAACTCTTGATTGCTGTCCTTTTGAGGCATATTGCGCTATATTGATAACTAAACCCTAGTCATTGACCAAAGGGAACCCTAAAAGGGTTTAAGATTGTAGTGCACCTTATCGGTGCCTGCATCACTCGTAAACCTACAACTCATAAACATCCTCCTCGGCACTGTCAGAACAATCAGATAATATTCATATCATAGGTAGTACAGAAGGAAATAAGACTGTAAGAATTTTCAAAAATATCATATCATGTAGGTTGTGGGAGCTAAATTTGTAGTAGGTAAAGGGCTCGCGCGTGAAGCGTGCATGTATGATAAAGGCTAAGGGACACGGGTGCCTGATGTGTTTAACTAATGGGCTTGTGTGATTAGCATCACAAAGGGAAAGATGTAAAGAGATATGATACTAAATGTATTGCAAATTTTTTTTCAGTATTGCACATTTAGCCCTTGAGTTTTTATTTCAGTATTGCAACGTTCGGGAATTTTATCACTATTGCATGAATCTGCGTTGTTTCCTTTTTGTCTAGTTGAGATAATTGATAACCCTTGTAAATTCATCTTTATCTCATAAACGTAACAAAGACAAATGGATGCATCTTCTGAATAGTGTAGGATACTATTTGAATGCCGAAAGCACAGGTCACTTCACACAGTACATTAAGCGCTCGCAACCTAGGTCTTGAAAAAATATTCATGATGCGCGAGCCAAAACCCTGACCCTGCAACACATTAAGCTCATGCAACCTTTCTCTTTATGTCCTTTGTTACTCGTATTTACCTATTACCCTTTTACGGCTATGAAATTGATATTTTTCACAATCTGTTTAATGTGCCGAGTAGGATATTAGCATGTCGTTTCAGGTCTTTCCTTGGTGACAATGGGAGAGAACCTCTAGATCCAAGATGATGGTTTGGGGACGAGCTGCAGACTCTCGGTGTGGATCTTCCCTTCGATTTGGACCCCACTCAAGCGGAGTTGAATTCTTTTAGGTCCGGGAAACAATGTAGGCATGCACAGATTTTCAAGACAACACCTCGATGTTTTGCGCTCCCACGGAGACTCTACCATCCAATCGTTGATCAGAAGCTTTCATGATCATCTTTCAGTTTATAACAATTTTCATGTTTATTTTATGTTAATCCGATTCGCCGATCAAAAGATTTTAAGGTTTATATTTCAGGTCAGCCTAGGTGCGAGGGATGCTCGTATCCAACTTGAGCCTAAAGCGCTTTGCATTGCATAAGTCGGTTTTAATAATATCTGTCGGATCTAATATTAGACCCAACGAATGGATGCTGAAGATCGCATGAAGCCTAAAAGGAAGCCCTAAGAGGATCCCAAACTCTAGCCGCCACCCCACTTTCTCTCTCCTCCGCATCTCACGGGACGTACGACCTCGGGATGCAGGCCATGGGATCCCCCTGGCCCTTCTTTGACTCGTGATTCCTTCCTTCCCTTCTTTCTTTTTTCTTTTCTTCTGCTATTTAAACCTTTGAGAAGAAACCTTGAAGATTTTTTGTTTTTGGATTGAAACCTTATTTTCTACTCGTTCTCGCGGGATATGTGAGAACAAAAATCTTCATCGACTTTCTTTCATCTTCTTCTTCCGTGTTTTTCTAACCATTGGCTTCGTCAGCTACCGCCACGACCATCTATGGCCTTCGTGAGAGATCAGCATGAGGTTTCTTCTTCCACAGAGATCGTTCATCCAAGGTTCTTCACCACTTCTTCTGGACCATATCCCTCTTCCACCATCTCATCCATCAGATACCGAGAACACATTGAGTATTGACCAAGGCACGGATTAACGTTAATATTGTTTCTTAACCATAATCGTTACTCGTGCTTATCTTTGGCCTTTCATTTGTTTACTTTGGGCTTAGATCTTTATTTGGTTTCATTGGTCTTCATTGCACTTGGTTCTTTTATTAGATCGACTTTTCTTTGTTAAACTTAACTATTTGGTTGAGAGAGAGATCTATTGTGTTTGCTGTGATTACTTTTTATCAACTGAAATTTACTGTTATCAATTATCATCATTGAAACATTGTTTGGAGGTCTGGAAATTATTGTTGGATAATTGAATGTGAAATTCCATCTCTTTCTTGATACTGAAATTAATGTTGGAAGGGATGAAATCTGAATTTTATTGTTAAAGATATGCACACCGGTGTTTTCTAAAACCCCGCATGCACCAAATAACGTTCAGCCTTTCAGTGCGTGAGCACCTTTGCCGCATAAGTTGACGTACTTGACCCTTCATTGACATTTTCATGTTTATTTCAATGATTATTCTGTGTATTGTCGTAGTAGAGAAGGTCACCTGTTGCATCTTAGACAAGTCAAGTTATGATGTTCGTTTGCAAGAAAAACATTAAATAGATCTCAAAATTGTTCTTTTTTATGTGGCCATGTGGTCTTTCTTGGACACATTGTCTCTGCTGTGATGTTTAAAGCATACCTAGAGAAGATTCGTGCTATGTAGAGTGGTCCATAGACTCCATACCCTAGTCAGGCACCTATACTCTAAGCTTCTGTTGATTTACTTCTTTCTATGGCTGGTTCATACATGGGTTTAGTACATCATGAGCCACATTTTGGATTGCCTCAAAAGCTTGATTCACTTGGACACATGTTGTGGGTTGTGCTTTCGAAAATATCAAAATCACCATTATGGAAGCTCCCATACTCAGTCTTCCAATTTTGAAAAGCTTTTCGAGGTGGAGTATGATGCATCTCAATTTGGCTAGGACATCTTAGCTAATTGGGATACACATAGCTTTTTTTAATAAAAAACTCAAGGTCACAACATGATGTTATTCCGTCTACTTATTGAAGGTCTACAAGCTTCGTCATACCATCTACAATTGGAAGCATTATTTATTCGGATTCTTCCATTGGAAGTTTGTGGTTGACTTGGATGATGAAGCTTTTGAGTATCTTCACTCCCAAAGAAAGCTTTGTATCCTAATTGTGTGAAGTGGAGTTCTTTTCTCCAACATATTGAAGTCTAAGGGGCAGCAAAACAAGGCTACCGATGCTTTAAAATGGAGCCTTCAATGTTAGTATCCATGAAGATCAAAGTAGTCAGATTTTAGGAGATAAAGAAATTATATGTGGGTGAATCTTTCTTTGGTAAGGTGATGGAGGACTTTCTATCTCTTCAAGGAGTGCAATTTTGCATCCCCAAATCATCTTTACCCCAGCATATCCTCAAGTGATGATGGCTGTTCTCACTTGCTAGGGAGATAACATTGCCACATAGGCACATACTAAGTTATGATGATCTAGCAGTATGCCGTTTCTCTTGCTGCCTCATCATGATTGGGCGAGATCCTAGGTCCATTAACCTTTTGGTGATTGCAACAAGAATCCATGAGGAATTGGATGTTTCTAGAAACCTCATGTTGCAGGTTGATATTGTCATCTCCCTTGTGCCATCCCATATTCATTGACTGAGGTCCTCTTGACCTTTTTGGCTGAAGTATGTCTTTGTTTTTTTGTTTTTGTTTCTTTGAGAAATATATGTATTTTAAGGGCCCCTACTGTGACTCTGTGAGGGGGTGGGTTTTGCACTATCTTGTTCCTGAAGTATATAGAAAGCATGTGTCAATAACAGAGCAAGAGAGACGGGGAAGGTTATTGAGGGCGATGCAAGTTTAAACACAAAGTTTTAAGACAAATTGAAGTTGAATGGAGAATAGGACCTAATATTGAACTACAGAATCAAGATATGCACTTCTATACTAGAGAAAGTGCATCTTCAGTATGGTGTGGTACACTTAACTAGTTGCTATCAGTGAGTCTGAACATTAAAATTGAGATACTTTTTTCTGGATTGTTCAAAAGACCTAGAAGTTCCAATTATTTTCTTCTATATCAAAGATGAAAATCAAATTTGGCCCTTGCGTGTTTTATCAAGGGTCAACCGCAAGTTATTGAATAAAGTTAGAGATTTCATTGTATGTCTTTATAAGTAGCTCTTATATTCATGTATTGCGCTTACTGTATATTCCATCAACTTCGTGTAAGTTTAACTTTAAGAACAGGGTTTTGTATTGGGTTCAGGGTTAGATGGTCTCTTCAAAAATAATTGGTGCTACATAACAGGATTTGGCAGAAATTATACCGAGGGAAACCCTTCTATGGAAACTCATGCTTCTCAAATCGGCTGCCTCTTACGTCAATTCTCGACTACATGCTGTAGAGGCTGATGTTCTGGTGCTCGCCAGGTTTTCAAAGCCTCAATTTCTTGTTTATTGTCAGTTTTCCATAGTACCCACATATTAATCCAATCTGTTTATATGTTGTAGTTGATATGGATACGTTTTAGTCGAGTAAGATATTAAGAAAAGTAAAAGGAAAGTGAAACTTTTGATAAATAATGATGGTTGTTCAAACTCATTTTTCAGAATTGTTTTTAGTAAAGCCCTATTTAATTAATTTATATTGGAAGGAAACAAAATACTAGCAATATCGCACTAAAATATTTTGTGATTTCAGGCATGAATACTGGGACCATCATGTGATAGCACATCTATTTGGGTTCAGCTAGTATAGTTGTTTTTCTTGAAACATGGGAATATATTAGGCCATTTTGAAGTTGCATTAGATTTTTTTTTTTGAGAAATGAAGTTGCATTAGATTGATTTCAAGCACTTGATGGAACAGTAATCAAGTGTCATTTTTGGGCTTCCATACTTTATACTCAACATTTTATGTAATTCCACATTCTTTTTTATAAGAATTGTAACTATATCTTCATGTAACTAGTCCTCAAGTAACATATTGGGTTGGTCACGAGGTGGTTAGCAGCTTGGTATCTCCTAGCAATCATTAATCCTTTAGTTTGGTAGGAAAGAAACAAAGCCATTATACAAGATGCGTGCTTAGATTGGCAAAACCATGTTGCATCTTACTCCTCAAAATTATGATATTACATTCTGAATGTTACTCCTCAAAATTATAATATTACATTCTGAATGAAATTTAGCTATTGGCTGATTATGAAGAGGCCAAGAAATACCTATATAATATTTTTGTCCATGATTGTCATTAGATATTTAGCTCGAAGTACATGAGGACACCACCAACAACCCAACCAAGCACCACTTTTGATGATTTCTTTAGCATCCAAGGAGGGAATGGGTTGGGTTCATCTCCTGTAGGCCAAGTGGAATTGAGACTCTGGTATGATGGCCAAGGTTAGGTGATTAATGCAAACCGGGTTGCAAAGCACAAAAACCAAGTTAAAGATGAAAGCTAATATGGTATTTCAAGAGATTTAAGTATGAAATTCAGCAAACACTAAACATACCTAAATCAGATTTTAATAAGGATCTAGAACCTAATCAATATAGCATGCTTATAAGATGATAAATAAAGAAAGCAAATCAATAGGATTAAATTATAACTAAAAACAACCTTGCAAATAATTAATTCAACAAATATTAGTTCATGCAAAATAGAAAGAAAAGCATAGCCGATGTTACCAATGGTTATCAAGCCAAACCAAGCCTCTAAAAACGATGACAGACTAGTAACGATTTAAAACAAAAGATATGGCTATGAAATTTTACGGGGAAATACCAATGAAAAGTTGATCTAATCTAAGTGCGGAAGGATAGTGACGATGAAAGCAAACTCCTTGCGGAAGAACGCTCCGTCGAAGAAAATGTAGTGGCGAAGAGGTAGAAGGTGATGAGGAGGACGTAGACGAGAAGCCAGAAGAAATCCATACGGAGTCGATGACGAGTGGAGTCCTGTACGGACTCTACCCATGCGCAAGGTTTTAAATGTCGTTTTCAGTGTCCATGTCAGCCGGCCAAAAAAAAGAAAATTTTTATTTTTCGGTAATTTGTTGGTGGAAAAATTGTAAAATGGAAAGACAAATTTCGGTGGAAATATTTTGTTTTCCGGTCAAATGTCGGTGTTTTTCGATGGAAATTTATCATTTTTTTCGGTTAGATTTCGATTTTGTTCGTTTGATATGAAAAAGAGGGAATATTTCAGCAATACTTCAGAATAAAGATGATAGTAAAATATTGTCTATTATGAAAAAAAATCAAAATTGAGGAAATATGTAATTTCTTGCTGATAAAGATGAGCTTTGATTTGTTATAAAAGATAAAAATTTTCAATGAAATTGTCTGGAAAAAAGAAATAATGTCGAATTTCGGTCAAATATCGGTCACTTTGACCGACATTTTGTTATGTCGGAAGGAAATTTGGTACTATTAAAAATTCGGTCAATTTCTATGTCGGACCCTTGAAAAAAAGACATATTTCGGTGATTTCGTAGGAAATTTGTAGACATTTGATTCCATGCCCGTGCGGACAAAAGGAATATGCAGAGGAGTCATGATCTTTCACGGAAAAGAAGACAAAAAGAAGGGGAAGTTGAGCCGTTTTATCAGAAATACCCGTGCAGGATTTCGCAATTGGCAAATAAAGTGGCAGCAGTCGCTTGCTTTGCGAACCACAATTGTGAAAGAAATAAAGCATCTTGTAGGTGTTTAAAATCTGATTTAATGATGTAGACACAACCTAACTAGGTCGCTGCATTCACTAAGTTAACACCCCTGTGATCAACTAACGAGGGAATATTATCAATATAGCACGCAAAACGTCCAACTAGTAGTCAAACAGACAATTGTTTTTCATAGAACTATAGTAGAATAGTTAGACAGTTAAAATCTAACAACAATAAGCAATTCCACACTCCCATGCAGTAATTCAGCAAATAATAAATAAAGGATTGTAATCAGATTTTATATAGAAAATGATGCAAAATAGGGAAGCAAGGGTATCAATTGATCGCGGAACCGATGGGCAACGCCCTGGCCAACTCCGGGGTGTCAAAGAGGGCTAGGAAAAGGCCGAGAACAGCGGTAAAGGTGGGGATTAAAATGGTAGCGGCGGGTGTGTGATGTGTTGCAGTAACGGCTTGCGCGAAGGCGATGATATTCCTAAAGGTCTCCTAAAAGGTCAGGGCGCGGTTGCGATGATGAGGTGGGAGATGAAGCGCGGAGCGGGGATCCTGTGCGGGTAAAGACGATGGACGAAAAATAAAGAAAATATCAAAGACGACGATGGATGAAGTAAAAGGGAAGATACCACTTGGGTTTCCACCGTGGGGTGCGAGGTTGCGTCGGGATCCGTCCACGGAGCAAGGCCAAGTGTCAAAACACACCTGATCCTTCGAAAAGACAAAATCAAGTCCTCTTGAGGCGAAGTCGAGGATGAAGGAGCGTCCCGAGGCGAAGTCGGGGAACAAGGCGACGATTGGAGGCATGAGCCGTTCCCATAGAGTTTTCTCAAAATAATTCAGATCTGATTTCTCCTTTTCCCTTTCTGTATTTAGAGATCTAGGGTTTGCGTTGGAGGGCCTAGATCAAGGGGGAATAGAAGATTAATGGTGGGGATGCATTGGGCCAAAAATGAAAGGAAAAGGGAGAGAAAAGATTGAGGAAAAAGAGAACGGAAGAGAGAAGGGGGCGGCTTTGGTTTCCGCACGGAAAGGGACGGGAGAAGAGAGAGGGGCGCAGGTAGGAGAGAGGGTTTTCGGTTAGGGTTAAGCCCCTTTGGGTGCCACTTGGATGCCACATCTTTTAAGGGGGTGCCAGGATGGTTAATAGGCTTTAATTGACGTGCCAAGTCAATTAAGGGGGTGCCAGAGTTGCCCGGGAGTGCCAGAATTATCCCAAAATTTTCTGTTGCTAGCCTGCCTCTGCATGCAGAATTTTATTACTTTCAGTCAATAATCACCTTATGATCCCTAGATCTATGCCGAATAGCCTTCGAAAGTGGTTGTGGACAATCCCCCACGACATAGGACTATACTAAATGCAGAAAATGATAAATAAAAGGCCTAAAAATATCCAAACGGACCTCGAAATAACTGAAGCGCAGCAAATGACAACTGAAAGTAAACTAACTAGTCTCTACATCGAAAACTGAAATAAGCGACTGAAACGTAGTCTGATCGATGCATCTCAGGATGCATCAACTCCCCCGGCCTCAGAAGAACTCAACTTCGTCGAGTGGCCATCAAAACTATCAAGCAAGTAAGGTCTATAGCGTCTCAGCTGAGTCTCGTCCATCCATGTACTGTCAGAGAGTGGCCTGCCTACCCACTGAACTAAGAAGCGTCGGAACACACCGTGGCGGGTAGCAACCTCTCGAACGTCCACTCTCCTCAATCTGCTCAGTGTCATCTGGTAGCATTTGAAAAGGGCAGTGTAATCGCTGTAGCAATCTTCGGCCGATCTCCATAGAAAGGAAACAATTCTGATGTGTTGGAGATCGGCGACGTTGACATGTCGTTTAAAAGGTCCAGTATGTAAGCATTGGGCCCCAACGCTCGAAGGATGCGATAGGGTCCAAACTTCCTCTGGCTGAGTTTCCCATAAGAACCCACATGACATCTCTCTCTGCAAAAGTACACAAGGACCCAGTCCCCTGTTTGAAAGCTCTACTCTCGCCTGTGGGAATATGCACTTGCCTTATACTTGACATTGCTCTCTTTCAGTTTCTCAAGTGCGTTTCGCTGCACAGTCTTGAAGTGCTCAAGGTAATTCTCAACGACACCACTCGCAGACCCTGGTAGTGGTAAAGAAGTCCTATCTAAGAAATACAGGATGGAATAGCCATAAACGATTTCAAATGGAGTTTTGCCTACAGAATGATTTATGAAATTATTATATGCAAATTCAGCTTGGGGCAGAATCTTATCCCATTGTTTCGAGTGTTCACTAGCTAGGCATCTAAGCATATCCCTTAGGCTACGATTCACAACCTTAGTTACACCATCTATTTGGGGGTTATACGCGTTACTGTATTGAAGTTTGGTACATAGCTTTGACCACAGGGTGCGCCAGAAGTGACTTAGAAACCTAGTGTCCCTATTAGATGTAAATGATTTTGGAATACTATGCAGATGCACTATTTTCCTAAAGAACAATTCTCCTACATGCGATGCAATAAAATATGCCATCTTGGAGAATCAATCAACAACAACAAAAATGGAATCGACTTTACACACAGTTTGAGGAAAGCCAACGACAAAATCCATGGTTATGTCTTCCCATGGTCGACTTGGGAGGGGTAGGGGAATGTAAAAGCCAACTTTCTGCTTTTTACATTTGAACATTTGGCATGTCTGACAACGTTGCACAAACTTGACGACATCTTTTCTTAGGTGTGGCCAAAAGTAGCGTCTTTCCACTGACTCAATAGTTTTGGTTTGGCCGAAGTGACCTCCCAAATTACTTCCGTGCAAGTTGTCGATCAACGTGTCTCTGAATGACTCATTGGGGGCTTCCTTATAAGAGGTCCCTTCATGGGTGTTTTGGACAAGACTCTCACAAAGGGAACACTCCGGTATGCACAGACGGGTACCACGGAACAAAAATTCATCTTGGACGACGTAGGATGCCGTGGAATTAGTGCCCGTTTCTTGATAGGATTCTCAGATGGGACCGGAGTACGGATCAGTCGCGTACATCGCTTTCAGAGCATTAAAAGAAACAATGACGAGGTATAAAGTGATTAGCATCAGAACTCGTCGACTCATAGCATCTGTAGCTCTATTTAGGACTCTAGCCTTATATCTGCAGCGTACTCTTGCAAGAAATTGGACCACTTAGCATGACGTTGGTTCAAGCTACGCTGAGACTTCAAATAGCGAAGTGCTTAGTGGTCGGAATTAAGTACAAATTCTCGCTGGATCAAGTAATGCCTCAAGTGCTTGAGGGCTTGAACGACAACGTAGAACTTAATGTTGTATGTCGAGTAATTCAAGCGCGCGGCATTCAGCTTCTCACTGAAAAATGCAACGGGACGTCCCTCTTGACTAAGGACTGCTCATATCCCGATGTGAGAGGCCTCACAATAAATCTCAAAGACCTTATTAAAGTTTGGGAGTGCCAAAACTAGAGTACTCATCATCTTTGTTTTGATGAGATCGAAACTAGCTTCAACTTCAGGGGTCCAAAGAAAACCACCCTTCTTCATACAGTTGGTGAGAGGTGCAATGACGGAACTAAAGTTCTTAATGAATTTGCAATAAAACGACATTTAACCATGGAATCGTTGCACATCACTAATGTTCTTTGGAACGGGTCATGACTTGATGGCTTCGACCTCTCTGGATCGACCCGTATCCCTTCTGAGCACACAATGTAGTCTAGAAAGGTCAAGCTACCTGTCAGAAAGGTACACTTCTTCAGATTGATATACAGCTTATCCTTCCTTAGGGTTTTAAGAACTTATCGCAAGTGCTCGACATGTTGTTCGGGTGTCATACTATAGATAAAGATGTTATCAAAGTATACGACAACGAATTTCCGATGAATGATCTGAGCACCTGATTCATAAACCTCATAAAGGTACTTAGAGCGTTTGATAGACCAAATGACATAACTAACCATTCATATAGTCCTTCCCGGGTTGTAAATGCAGTCTTCCATTCGTCTCCGGGTCGTACGCGGATCTGATGATACCCGCTACGAAGATCAATTTTCGAAAATATTTTCACGCCATGTAGCATGTCAAGCATATCGTCCAATCGGGGAATCAGAAATCTATACTTAACCGTTATCGATTGATGGTACAATAATCTATGCGCATTCTCCATGTCCCATCCTTCTTGGGAGTCAGAAGTGCTGGTACTGCATATGGACTCATACTTTCTTGGATTAGTCCCTTTTGCAGTAACTTAGTAACCAATCGACGCAACTCCTCATATTCAGATGGCCTCATTCAGTAGTGAGGGAGGTGAGGTAGCGTCGCTCCCGGGACCAAATCAATGCAATGTTGGATGTCCCTAAGAGATGGAAGTCCTTCAGGTAGTACCTCTGGAACGAGATCATTAAAGCCTTCAAGTAGGACTCGAATCTCATGAAGAATGCTAGGGCCCTATGTTGTCTCCTTTGCTACGAGGAATATGATGGAGCGTGATTATCTGAGCTCGTCTACAGAGCAAGCTTGCGTTAGCAACACTGGTAAGGTATTTGGTTTTTCTTTTGGCACCTTTGGGGTAACATGTGGGGGTGTCTGCTCACTAAAAAGTGGCTTCAGTGGCTCTCTCTGAGGCAGTAGGATGATGTTGTAATCATTCTTGCAGAAGGAGTAGGTGTTCTTTTTTCCATCATCCTTTGTCTTCTGTCGTACTGCCATGGGCGGCCCAACAGAATGTGACAAATGCCTAAGGGCGCCACATCACACCAAACGGCTTCCTTATATATTTTTCCAATGGTGTACTCAACTAAGCATCGCTCTTTAATAGTGACATTTGATCCTTTCTTAAACCAAGACAAATTATATGGCTTGACTAGTTTCTCCGTCTTGAGCACTAACTTGTCAACCATGATCTGGGCGATTAAGTTCTCAGTGCTACCGCTGAGGACACAATGCCTCCCTCTTGAAGTACAAGTGGTATGGAAGATGTTCTTTCTAAGCCACTGATCTGGTTCAGGGGCTTTAGGTGTTGACAAAACACGGTGCATGACTAGTGCATGAGTTGCTTCGTTAGTTTCAGTGATGGCCTCACGTGTTACGTCATACTCCTGATAATCATCATCTCTGGGATCATCATCACGCTTTTCTTTAGCCACGTTGTTTAAGGTTTTCTCAGTCGGTTCTTCACTTTCTATTAGATGACTCTGAGGTCTCCTTTTTGGGCATTGAGCAATGAGATGTCCTACCTCTCCAAATTCGAAGCATTTGTAAGTTGCTTTGGGTGGTTGACTTTCCGTTGCACCTCGCTCACAACTTGGCTGTTTAACCCTTCCTGAGGGCTGATTAGGACTTGTCGGAGTTGTAGTCGGAGTGGGGATAGGAGGGGTGACTCTGCTAGGGGTTGCTCTTCTTCCAGCTGAATGGGCACCTGGGGGTTCTCTAGGGGCAACTTTTCTCCTAAAGGCCTGTTGTTGAATTCGCTTAGCCTTGAGAGCTTGTCTAGATGCTTCCATCACAGTGAGGATGGTCTGCATTGCTAGCACATCTTGGATTTGATAGCGCAATTATGAGGTATAGCGTGCAGCTTTTTGTTCATCATCTTCAGGAATGGCATTTCGAATAGTCAGGATGTCAAACTCTTCCGTATACTCATGTACGGTTCTATTGCCTTATTTCAGACTAAGCAATCTCTGGTACAATGAAGTACGGTAGTCAGGAGGAAGGTACTTCAGTAGCATCTTGTCACGCATTTTTGCCCACGTTGTGACCTTCTGTTTCCCTTTCCTAAGGCGACTCAATTGCAACTCTCTCCACCATACCAAAGCAAAGCAGCTACTTTCAGTTTTGTTGCCACAAGCTTCAGTTTTCGAACATTAGGGAGATCTTTTCATTCAAAGAACTGCTCGACGCTTTCTATCCAGTCGAGGAATGCGTCAGTATCATGGCTTCTCCAAAAGTCATCGATGTCAAATCGGACTCCATATCCTTGGTATCTCTCGAGGGCTAGTACGAAGCGCTCTTCCATGCCGTGCTACTCACGTGCATGTCGCTCTCTAGGGTTTCTGGGACAACCAAACTGAACGTATTCTTGTTCGAAGTCTATGTCGGATTCGTCCAACTCAACTTTCGACTCAGGGGGTGAATCGAAATAGTCAGCCTAATTATGGTCTGGGTGTTGGTATCGGCCCTGATTTAGCGGTGGGGCTTGGTTCAAGTTCTG
The DNA here is from genome assembly GCA_947650365.1 of Chamaelirium japonicum. Taxonomy (NCBI): domain Eukaryota; kingdom Viridiplantae; phylum Streptophyta; class Magnoliopsida; order Liliales; family Melanthiaceae; genus Chamaelirium; species Chamaelirium japonicum. The sequence goes on from OX393560.1 coordinate 56,334,101, forward strand.
AGGTGGGGCTCAATCCGGAATTCGATTATGATCCGGGTTTTGATTTGGTTCTTCCACCCTAGGAACCTCGGTATTTGGATTACCTTATGCCCTTCCCGGGTTCCCTTTGGCTTGTTGAGGGTTGATGCCTCTGTCTTGGAGAAACATTCCTAGCCGATCTGTGATCTCTTGCAACAAGGTTGCATGTCGATCCAAGGTGTTTTGGGTCACTACTTTTCAAGCACCACGTGGTTGCGGGCCTCGAGGATAACGTCATCGGTTCCGGGCATCCCGGTGCAGATGGGTGCGATCAGCCATTGACTATGAGATATTCGAATAAGATCTTCATACGATGCAATCCTAGTGCTAGATGCAGTTTCAGACACACAAGACTATGAGATATGCAAAATCAGCAAAGAAGAAAATGACGGTTTGCTGAATTTCAACACTCAAAAGAAACCCGAACAGATTATTTCGAGCTCTGATACCAATTTGATGCAGACACAGCCTAACTAGGTCACTGCATTCACTAAGTTAACACCTCTGTGATCAACTAACGAGGGAATATTATCAATATAGCGCGCAAAACGTCCAATTAGTAATCAAACAGACAGTTGTTTGTCATAGAACTATAATAGATATGCAGTAGAATACTTAGACAGTTAAAATCTAACAACAAGAAGCAATTCCACACGTCAACGCAGAAATTCAGCAAATAATAAATAAATGACTGCAATAAGATTTTATATAGAAAAGCATGCAAAATAGGGCAGCAAGTGTACCAATAGATCGCGGGATCGATGGACAACGTCCTGGGCAATTCCGGGGTGTCGAAGAGGGCTAGGGAAAGGTCGAGGACAGTGGTAAAGGTGGGGATTAAAATGATAGTGGCAGGTGCGTGATGTGTTGCGGTAACGGCTTGCGCGAAGGCGATGATGTTCCTAAAGGTCTCCTAAAATGTTAGGGTGCGGTTGCGATGATGAGGTAAGAGATGAAGCGTGGAGCGGGGATCTCGTGCTAGTAAAGACGATGGATGAAAAAAAAAAAAAAAAAAGATCAAAGGCGACGATGGATGAAGATAAAAGAGAAGATACCACTTGGGTTTCCACCGTGAGGTGCAAGGATGTGCCAGGATTCCTCCACGAAGCAAGGCCGAGCTTCGAAACACACCAGATCCTTCAGAAAGACAAAACCAAGTCCTCTCGAGGCAAAGTCGAGGATGAATGAGCGTCCCAAGGCGAGAACAAGACAACGATCAGAGGCACGAGTCGTTCCCCGTAGAGAGTTTACTCAAAACAATTCAGATCTGATTTCTCCTCTTCCCTTTCTGTATTTAGAGATCTAGGGTTTGCGTTGGAGGGCCTAGATCAAGGGGGAATAGAAGAATTAATGGTGGGGATGCATTGGGCCAAGAAAGGAAAGGAAAAGGGAGTGAAAAGGGGGAAGCAAGAGAGAACGGAAGAGAGGAGGGGGCGGCTTCGGTTTTCGAGTGGGAAGGGATGGGAGGAGAGTGAGAGGGGCACTGTTAGGAAAGAGAGAGGATTTCAGTTAGGGTTAAGCCCTTTTGGGTGCCACGTCATTTAAGGGGGTGCTAGGATGGTTAATAAGCTTTAATTGATGTGCCACGTCAATTAAAGGGGTGCCAGAGTTGCCCGGGAGTGCCAGAATCATCCCGAAATTTTCCGTTGCTAGCCTGCATGTAGAATTTTATTACTTTCAGCCAATAATCACCTTCTGAGGTCTGAATCTATACCGAATAGCCTTCGAAAGCGATCGTGGACAATCCCCCAAGACATAGGACTATACTAAATGCAAAAAATGATAAATAAAAGGCCTAAAAACATCCAAACGGGTCTCGAAATAACTGAAACGCAGCAAACGACAACCAAAAGTAAACTAATAAGTCTCTACTATAGAAAACTGAAATAAACGAGTGAAATGTAGTTCGATCGATGCATCTCAGGATGCATCATTTAGGCACCCCCTTTAGTTAGCTTTAAGGCTTGGCTTTGATGGCATGCTTATCGTCACCGTTGGATGCATCATTCGATGCTTCCTATCATCTTGCATGACACACCGTATTATTTCACTTAAAGAAATAGTTGGGCTAGCCCGATAGTCCAGTCGGGTGCGACAACCCCTCATCATTGGCTAGCAAATAAGCCCAAAAGTCATAAGTTAATATCTGACAGTCTGGTCTTCGCCCGGAGACAGGTGATGGAACCACAAAATTAAATACATACAAACTAGAGCATAACAATAAAGGTAGTACCAACTACATCATTGATGGAATATCTTGGTGCGTCTTTGAAGGGGTCCTCTGTGTCGTAATCTATTAAGAGAGTTGCCTTTATCCAAAAAACATTAGGTTTACTTGTGGTGCAGACTAATGTTGTGGTTGCCTTACAGGGGTCATAACTCATAAGGAGTTGGCTATAAGAATATTGTTTGTTTGGTTTGCAGGAAACGAGACATTGATGATGGATCTCCTATGAAGAGATACAGGATCTAGTTTGGATGTTAGGAAGGTGGTTGTTATATCACGTAGTGAGAAATTGGAATTTTCTAAGGATGCTAGCCAATACATATGTGTTGTTTTGGTGCCCGCCTTTACAAAGAACGCAAAATTCTTGGGATTTTTGTTTCTTTTTTCCTTTGAGAAGTTGTCATTTTGAATTATTGGAAATCCCTTATTGCAAAAACTTAGGCTATTGATGTTGGTGCACCCTGTGCCCTAAGTTCTTCCCATTAATAAGGGAGACGTTGCCACAACTATGAGAGGTTTTGCTTATACATAGCAAGGCTCGGTGACGAAACTTATAAAATTTTTAGTCACTACCACTCAATCGCAATTATTTCAACTCTTAATTGCAAAGTATCAAATGTACGCAGTTCTCTAGCTAATGCAAGTAACATCGTGTTTGTGGCGTTTTTATGGTACTCCATTGTTTGGTTGGATGTAGCTGCAACTCATGGTGCAATGTTAACTCCTCATCGGTTTATTCCATAGAAAATGTGGGGTTGGAACTCCTCCCAAAATTGGGCGGAGTTCGAACTCCTTACTTTAACTTGGGTCAAACTAGCTCCCTTCCCCTACCGACCACCACCACCTGCCACTGCCATCAGCAACTGTCACAATCTTCCGCTAACGTCGGCAACAGCACCGGCCACCACTGTTGATCACTACCTCCACCACCCGTCACTCCCACTCGCCACCCACCACCGTTGTTGTCGCTCGTACGTCTCCCACCACCGTCGATGTCTGCCGTCGTTCATAGTCAGTCTTCGCGGCCAGCACTATAAAATTGCATTGAACCAAACAAATATTTTATAATTGCACCATTAAAATTGCATTGAACCAAATAGATATTTTGGAATTCCACCACTAAAACTACATTAAATCAAATAGTTGTAATGTTGACTACATGTAATTGTAGTTGCATGCTGCAACTACAACATATATGAAACTCCAACAAAACAAACAAGCTGTAATAAGCAAAATGCTTGGAAAAGCAAAGAATTTTTTAAGTGGATAACCCTATCAGGAAAAACCACGAGGCTAGTGCTCTGGTATGCAAAGATCCACTAAGAGTTAAAATTTACCACTGTTCAACGCAATACTTCCACAATCTGAATCCACGAAGAGTTGTAATGAATCCACGAACCTGCCAACTGTCTTCAGTCGCTTTCTATACTTGTCCTCGTCGAATACTCCACGCGCAGATACACGTACACCCCTCAGGGATGTTGCACCTCGATCCAAAGACCGACACGTCACCCATTCCCTGTTTTACAGAGGTCCTAGAATCTTCCTTCGAAGGGGATTTCTCGGAATCATGCCTGCAAACTCCACTTGAATCCTTTAGAAGATACAAAGGGATAGGTAGAATCAACCAACGGTAGCATTTTGTGTTCTAGGACATGTGAGAAGCTAATTGTCGATCTATCTGAAACAAGGGAACGATCAAGGACTCCAGTGGAGGAAGGGGACAATAGTGCTACTCTGTCTGATGATCATTGTCCAATTGCTCAATTGAGATCACTTATGGTCCACTATAAGATTGGTGTTGAAAACTTGACGAAGGAAATTGGCAAGAGAGGGGCCTTCCAAGAAACTTTGATGGCCAGTTGGGCAAGTAGAGAGACTTACCTTATTGTTTACTAAGTTTAGCTCATGCCACCAGGAAACAATCCCACAAGGTTCCCCTAGACTACATGTGAACAAGGTAGAAGGAAACATTTTTTTTTCGAGTAAACTCCTCTCCGAGATGGTAGAAGGAAACATTTGATATAGAGAATTGCATTTTATTTGTGGCGAAAACCTAAACGACCAAAGAACAAATATACACAGAAGCCGAGCATAGGCCTACCATAGAATAGCCTAGAAGCCAAAGTGAAGCAACATCCCCAATCCTACCCCTCCCTTGCAATTGGGTCTGTCTTCCCATTCCATTCACTCCTTTTGAGACTTGTTCTCTTGTCCTATGCTTGTGATGCTTCATGTGGAGAGGTCTCTATTGTCGAGTGCTTTATTGATGTGGGTTTGGTAAGGGATATCAAGTTGGAAAGTACCAGTCGTTCTTTTGATGGTGTCCCTCTGATGTGTAGTGTATGCATTGAGAGGGAGAGTTTGCGTAATATTGCACGTGCAATTTTATTAAGAATTAAATTGTATCTTAACCTTTCTATTAATTGCTTGGAAGTTGTCCCATATTTGTATTTAAGTTATGCATCTCTTGCTATGAGTTTGGAGCTGACAATGTACTTGTAATATAGTGGGATGGATAATCTGCTACCAAGTGGATATGAAGCAGATCGGCTGAGGACTTCATTGAAAAATTGCAAAGTTCGTAACTTCAACTACAGCGGTCATACACTACTATTGGTCAGTGGCAACATATGGTGTAATTATTTCCATTCCAGTATAAGGACTATGACTGATCCCTCAGCTATCAATATGCCTATAAATTCTAGAAATTTTGATGATATCACTTACACTGATACTCTCAAGGACTGGCAATCAAGTTATTTTGGTTCTATATGCAATTGATACGATGCTTGACTCATGGTATTGATATTTGATTACTCATTAAATACCCTGAATGGTGTTTGGGTATTTGGTCAGAATGTGTTGCATGGAACATAAAGTTTCATCTGGTATAACAATTTATTGGATGTGTTAGAGTTTTAAATTTGTTAGCGGCAATGTGCATAGCCTGTTATTCTCCATTGTGAAAATAAATCTGGTATTGGAAGATGCAAGCAATATAAACACGTCTCATTTAATCATAGTTTCACACTTTCTACTTTGTAAACAGTCAATATGTCAGAAAGAAGCTCGAAACTATGAAAGTTTGCAAACTTGACTAAAATTTTATGATATTGCTGCAGGAAGATGGATTAATCTGTTGAATCTTATTAAAGGTACAAGTCATTGTGAAAATAAATCTGGTATTGGAAATGCAAGCAATATAAACACGTCTCATTAAATCATAGTTTCACACTTTCTACTTTTTAAACAGTCAATATGTTAGAATGAAGCTCGAGACTAAGGAATATTTCAAGCTTGACTAAAATTTTATGATAATGCTGCAGGAAGATGGGATTAATCTTTTGAGTCTAATTAAAGGTACAAGGATGTATCGTCGTTCAAGACAGCATGACTTTGTGACAGACTACCTTCCTCCAACTATAACCGATTTCAAGCGAACTTTTGAGCAAGATGATAGGTAGAGATTCCATTTGGTTACATTAGCCATTGAATATGCCAAAAACGAAACTTATTTGGATTCTCATTATAAACTGATTAACTGCAGATGGTTTCACCATGGCACGAGTCCGATTATTTTTTCAACTCTTGGAAATGGAAGAATAGTGAGGGGTCTTTCTGGGGTTCCAGATGATGGTCCTGTTTTGTTGGTGGGTTATCACATGCTTCTGGGGCTTGAACTTCGTCCACTTTATAAAGAGTTCTTGAGGGCGAAAAAAGTCATAATTCGTGGCATGGCACACCCAGTGTTGTTCCAAAATTTGTATGAAACTTCACGGAACGAGATATTCAATTTTGATGTCTTGTCCCTCTTTGGTGGATTACCTGTTTCTGCAACAAACTTGTATAAATTGTTTTCAAGAAAATCGTTCGTTCTTCTGTATCCTGGGGGTGCTCGTGAGGCTCTACATAGGAAGGTGTGTTATACTGCTAATACTTTTTTCGCTTCTCTATTGAAAATTGTTTATATTTATCTAAATTTATGTTTGCTAGAGTTACAAATGTTCTATGCTTAGATTTGTATTCTATGGCTCCTTAAATAAGATTCCTATATGTTTTGCAAATTCACTAATCATGAAATCATATTTGGTAAGATAAGAATTATTTAAATGATTTATAGATTTGTTTGGAGATGTGCCTAATCTTTGATTATTTGCAATCGAGGAATGTCACAATTAGAAATGAGTAAAGTTGGAAAATCTTGCTCAAATAGAAGATAAAGCAATGAAGAACTGGACTGAAATGTTTTATGCCTATGCAGTGAAAGCCAGAGAGTTAGAATTTGGGAAAGACAGATTCAGAACCTATCAATAATAACATTAGAAAATTCAATTTTTCACCAATTCTGACTCTTGATATTTCCTTGTTAAAGTTACTTTTTGAGAACCATCTACACAGTCTATTCACTTTGTAATTAACCAAGTATGACCTAATTAAGTGCCTTTTACTATTCCAAAGTCCATAGCATGACAAAACTATTAAACTCCTAATTGTAGCCTTGGTGCTGTGAAATATAACCTGTATAATGAGAACCCATCAACATAAGTCACCATAATATTACTGTTCATCTCCATCTTCTTATCATACTACTATCAACATTCCTTTCAAGTTTTCAATCAATTTCCATCTACTCTAGAAGATTGTTTAAGCCATAAACAATACTCCATCCACTTTTAGCTTGTCAATGCCTATAACATTGTTATAGATGGAAACTATCAGAAACGACATGGAAAAGATAAATAAGGTTTCATGAAGGATCTCAAATAGATGAAATAAGGTAGATGGTTACGGTTATGTTATGGTTAACGGTTTTATTAACGTTCTGTTTTGGAAGAAATACGAAGCACATTTGTGTCACTATATCTGTATTTGGCATGAGATTTTGTTTAAAGAACTATTTCTTTTTTTTTATCTATTGATGTACAAGCTTGAATTGCATTACCAGAAAGGTAATAAGGACTACCTACCCTCCACAGCTGGCCTTTCTTGGCATGCCCCTCATGCCAAGCTATATTGGTCAGGTTAATGGCACCTATCTTAGAGGCATGACATCAAGTGATAGTAGGTTAGAAAATTCTTGTCAATCTTCCTTATAGTTGACCCCATCCTGATGGGACTTAAAAGGTCTTGGATGTTGATGATGAGTGTCTACGATCTATTAATCTATAAAAGCAGGGTTTGGAGTTTTAGTCAGAACCGGTCCCGAAGCCCTCCAATTTTTATGTTCTCCATTTAATTAAGTTATTTTATGTAAATAAGCAAATACCACCCCTATTTGGATTTAATAAAAATATCAGAAAAATCCAAATCCAAATGAATCAAAATGTAAATTTTCAATTCCTATATGAAATCAAACTTTACAATTATTGGCTAGAAAAGAAAATTCGGTGGTAAAAAAAACCTCAAAGTATTTTGTACCAGAAAAAATCTAAGAAATCTAGAAGTATAGATCAACCTAAAAACCCAAAGTCCGGTAAAATATTTTGAATCTATAAAAAAAAATTTTCACAAGAAATCCTTTTTGCACCACACTTAGCCAAAATTCAGAATAATGATTTTTTAACTTTTTGACAAAAAGTCTGGGTAAAGCAAAAGCCACGCTCTTTTAAAAACAAGACCACTACGAAGTGGGTACTGATGTAATTATTTTATATTATTTTTATATTTTGTAATTATTTTAAATTTAAAAAACAAAACCGAAACGACCGAAACTCCAAAACCGACAGAAACCGATCCTCGGTGGGCGGACCGAAACCAAAACTGAAACCAAAACTACAAACCTTGTCACTATAAGCACTAAAACCCTTCGTCGGAGGTGGAACTCGCCATGATTACTAGGGTTTTATAGTTGATCCAAAAACACTTATCCCATAAAATCAGCATGTCTCAAAAGGGGATAGCTCTTCATAGTATCCCTGAATTACAGCAAACTCTAAAGTCACTTGAGTTAGTTTTCACTATGTCAGCACTACAACCATATATAAAAGACACTACTCTGGGAAGCCCACAATCAGAGAAACAGGCCCCCACTCTTCAGCCCATTGTCCCTGCACCACATGAGCACTTTGTACCGTCATCCACTAATGCCTATAAAATAGTGCCACGTGAACTTATAATAAGGGTGCTTACAATGTTTTAAAAAACGGAAGGCGGAAGCCAGGCGGTCCAGTGGTTTCAAGGCGGAAGGCGGAAGGCGGACGACTAGGCGGGCGCCCGGAGAAAAAGGCGGGCGCCCACCTATATAAAATATATTATATATATTCTATATGTATGTATATATATAAATTCATAATTCTATATAAAAAAACAATATTAGAAAGTTTTACATATGCAAACATCAAAACTACCGATCTGAATATAAAAGTTTTATGAAAAGGGAGGAGGGGATTGGGTGGGTAGGGGTATTTCGGTATGGTTACCTCAATACCTATACCCGATTGTCCCTCTAACTTGAGTATACCAGATAATACAGTTGTACTCCAACTTTATTGTGATGTACCCAAATTCCAACCAATCATATATTGCTATCCAAATTCTATCCAAACTCATACCATACAAGAACCAATATAGTAAAAAATCGTAAGAGCTTCTTAAACATTTCATCACAATACATTGAAGAAAAAAATTCCTCAAGCAATTGCATATGGTGAAGAAACAGAAAATTCATTACAGAAAAAAAAAATTTCCTCAAGCAATTGCATACAGTGAGACCGCCTAGGCGCCCGCCTTTTACCCGCCTAGGCGGGCGCCTAGGCGGGTTGGATCCCGCCTAGGCTCCCGCCTTTGTTCAACCCGCCTGCAGTGCCGCTTTTTGCTGAAGCGGAGCGGCCAACCCCCTAAAACGCCTAGGCGGCCGCCTAGGCGGCCGCCCGGACCGCCTTTTAGAACAGTGGGTGCTTACTTCTGCTAACTTGCCCCCTTGCCCCCCCATCCCCCTCAATCACCTCATAAAGATAGATGTATTTCAATGTATTGACAAATTGATACATAGATTGGAACTTGGAAGGATGTTTTTTGACATATATAAAATATGTATTCACCCTAATGTATATCCAGTACTATATGCTACTTCACTCTAATAATTTTTGCGATGCTTGGATGGTTGACAGGGTGAAGAATATAAGTTGTTTTGGCCAGACCAACCTGAATTTGTGAGAATGGCTGCTCGGTTTGGAGCCACGATTGTACCATTTGGGGCTGTTGGAGAAGACGATTTAGTTGAAGTAAGCATTTGGTTTATTTATTTTTCTAGAATTTCATTGCAACAAAATTTAAAGTTAACTGCATTAGAAAGATAAAATTGTTGTTCCCAAAATTATTAGATATCAAATATGTCCTCTCTTTTGTGTTCGTGTCAAGTTACTTAATTCAATTTTGACATTTTCAAATATTTAAATCCATGTAAAAGGACTCCTTTTGGCTGAATTTGTTACCTCATATGGACTGTTTAGTTAATGGGTGGCGTTCTCCACTCTTTTAAATGGACTGTGCAGCCTTAGAAAGTGTATCTTTCCATATAGTCCAATTAGTATTCTAATAAAGCTTGTTATTCCTAAAGGAAGGGGTGAAGTTTGAAAGGGCCAATATTTGTTGGATTCTAATGCAACTAACTGAATTTAGAAATAGTTTTTCTATGTAGCACAGAAAATAACATAATTACGTTCTTTCATGCAAACCTTTCAAATCCACTACCTTCATAGCCTTTACATTAATTCTTTTTTTATGTAGAGAAGTAGAGATATGAGCCACTAGGTCTACAAGATTTGCATGGAAATGCTGAATTGAAGAGAGTCAGGCCTTACAACTAATGTAATGCTTCTCCATATACAATGAACATTTATTTTATTAATAGAATTAACTCAATTGAATAGGGCTCTTTCCAGATGATGAATATAGAAAGTGTGTGCCCGAAATATCACCCGCTCGTTATCCACGTGGCATCAAGGATAGCAACCCGGATGTTGGACATGTGACAGGATGACAGGACCAAAAAGGATCCGAAGGAAAAAAAGGGTTAAGTCAAGCTGGGAGCTTGACCATAAGGGCAGGTAGCTTGCCTCCCTGATCCATGCATATGGTGGGGCTCGACCCGTGGCTACCACACAGGACCAGCCTTTGGGCGATCTGATGGTGACATCATGAATGACATCATTATGGCGACGTAGGGAGTTTACCTGGAAGACCAGGAAGCTCACCCCGAGACTTGCATGATGAGCTCCTTTGGGTGGCCTGGTGATGACGTCAGTAAAGAGCTCACCCCCGAGATATGCATGACGAGTTCCTTTGGGCGACCTGTGGTGACAGGACCAAAAAAGATCCGAAGGGAAAAAAGGGTTAAGTCAAGCTGGGAGCTTGACCATAAGGGCAGGTAGCTTGCCTCCCTGATCCATGCATATGGTGGGCTCGACCCGTGGCTACCACACAGGACCAGCCTTTGGGCGATCTGATGGTGACATCATGAATGACATCATTATGGCGACGTAGGGAGTTTACCTGGAAGACCAGGAACCTCACCCCGAGACTTGTATGATGAGCTCCTTTGGGTGGCCTGGTGATGACGTCAGTAAAGAGCTCACCCCCGAGATATGCATGACGAGTTCCTTTGGGCGACCTGTGGTGACGCCATGGGTGACGTCAGCAAGGAGCTTGTAGGCTCGCAGCCTTTGAGTGTCTTGGTGGTGACATCAGCAGGGAGCCCTCTCGAAGGCCAGGGATCTCGCCCTAGAGGCGTACATCACGAGCTCTCTTCATGGTACCATGCAAAACTAGCCTTTGTGCGACCTGGTGGTGACATCATGGGTGACATCATCGTAAGGACAGCACGGAGCTTGCCCGGAATGCCAGGGAGCTTGTCCATTGATGTCGCAAGGTCAATCCATAAATGACTTGACAAGTCTCTCCACACTTGGTGATTTTCCAAAAGTATGAAGTCCAAAAGGCGAGCAAGCGGACTCGTCTGTCGTCTAGTAGGGATCAGGTGTCACTTGTTAGGATGGGAGGCAGGTGTCAGGCGACAAGCCTGCAGACCTATCATAGCTAGACAGCTAATTCGCACGAGATTAAGACATGTGGCTCTGGAGAGCAAAGTGCTTCATTACCCCAACTAGCTTCTAGGTTGCGACAGTGCTGCCAATCAAGTTATGACACGTAGAGGCTCCCTGTTCCTAGCACATGTGGAGATTCACTGGGCGACCTAGCACATCTGCAGCACGATGCCTCCCTCGCTCGATGGCCACCAGGCTAGTCCAAGAGATGGTCTCTTGCACAAATTACGCATCGCCACCTAGCTACCACATGACCAGACGCATGTTGACACCTACAACTTCCGAGCTCCTCTAAAATCCCACTTAGACCTTGGTTCAAAGAGTTTGAATTCTGTGAGTCCGACCGATACTCTAGCTCACCCCATTTCCCTGTTCTGAGTCTGACTTAGACATCGGATGTCTGTTGCTTCATAAGTAGCCGGCCATCTCTGACCCTTCTATCTTGCAGCTCGCTGCAACTAGATCCGCCTCCCCATCGACAAATAATAAGGTTGAAGCCACCGTAGCAACGACCCTTCGGTAAGCTACCTCAACGACCAATGGGAATCAAGGGTGAAGACCGAGTTTTCCCCCCGACAGAAAGTTTAGAAATGGAAATTCGATGCCTAGATTTTACATGAATGAACACTCCTAAAGAAGCCAACCCGTCGGAAAAATCATGAAGATGTCTTACAAATGGGTAGGGGTCATTTCATTTCAAACATGGAAGAGCAAGAAACCAAGTTGCTCATTCAAGTGTTGAAGCTTAGAGCAAGGACACAAGCAATGGGTTATATAGTTTAAGACCTAATAATCGAAATGAGAATTCTGGACAAACTACCAATGAAGTTCTGAATAATCAGGTTGCTCTCCATATTGCAAGTCATCCTAGATTCAATAAACAGACCAATTATATTGAGTTTGATTTCCACTTTCTTTGAGAAAATGTTAGAGAAGGTTATATTGTGTACATCAAATTTAAAATGAAGTTATCCTGCAGAATCAGGTTTCTCTCCATATTGAAACTCATTCTATTCCGTAAACTGACAAAGAATATTGAGGTTGATTGTTACTTTCTTTGACGAACCAAGCACAAACAGACTAAAGCTCGGCTCGTTTGCTACCCTAACCTACATACAATGTCGGAAGGCTTGCATACTTAGGTGTATATCGCCCTATTGTCCCCTGTTAGGAGATGACGGCTAGGGTTTGGAAAGGAAAGCAATGCTCTCTATTGAGGGACTCAAGCCCATATATATGTACAAGTATGACCATACAACCCGACCCAACTGTACATGTAAAACCGACCCATCTATATACATTAACACTCCCCCTCAAACTCACGGTGGATCATGAACCGAGAGTTTGCCAATAAAATGCCGGAAGCGAGCAGTCGTAAGGGGCTTCGTCAGAAAATCAGCAGTCTGCTCCGATGATGAAATGTATGGCAGGGAGATGGTGTGATCGAGAAACTCCTGGCGAACATAATGACAATCAACTTCAATATGTTTTGTTCGCTCATGGAAGACCGGGTTGCTAGCAATCTGAATAGCACTCCGGTTGTCACAGAAGAGAGGGGTGGGCCCGGATATCACAACTCCCAAGTCGAGCAGAAGGCGGCGAAGCCAGACAATCTCGGCGGTGGTGGAAGCCATAGCCATGTATTCGGCTTCGGTGCTGGACCGAGCAACAGACTCCTACTTCTTGCTGCGCCACGAAATCCGTGAATCACCCAGAAACACACAGTATCCTGTAGTAGAGCGGCGAGTGGCTGCATCTCCTGCCCAATCTGCATCGGAGTAGGCACGCAGCACCAACGGAGAGGTGGAGGGAAACAGTAGTGAACGGGTGATGGTGCCCCGGAGGTAGCGGATAATCCGAAGAACAGCTGCATAGTGAACTGACCGTGGAGCCTGAACAAACTGACTGACAATGCCAACAGCATGGGCAATGTCTGGCCGGGTCATAGTGAGATAGACGAGCATCCCAACCAGCCTCTGGTAGCGAGAGACATCCTGGAGCGGCTCACCATCTGTAGCTAGAAGCTTCAAATTGAGCTCCATGGGTGTATCAGCAGTGCGAGTGTCAGTAATAGCAACATCAGCAAGGATGTCGGAGATGTATTTCTGCTGGGAGACCAACAGACCACGAGCTGACCGGGCAATCTCAAGGCCCAAAAAGTAGCGAAGAGAGCCCAGATCTTTCATCTCAAACTGACTCTGGAGGTGCCGCTGGAGAGATGCGATGGTGGCACTGTCATCCCCAGTGATAATCATATCATCCACATAGAGAAGAACTGCAATGTCCTGACTGGAGGAGCGAGTGAACAAGGCATAGTCGGAGTAACGCTTAACAAACCCGGCGGCCAGGAATGCACTGCAAAATCGCTCAAACCAGGCACGAGGGGCCTGCTTGAGCCCATAGATGGCTCGGCGCAAACGACACACGTGCCCTGGAGGAACTGAAATGCCCGGAGGAGGAGCCATGTAGACTTCCTCGGAGAGATCACCGTGGAGGAACGTATTGGTGACATCCATCTGATGGAGAGGCCACCCTCGAGCAGCTGCCACAGCTAAGAGGGTGCGCACAGTAGTCATCCGAGCAACTGGAGCAAACGTCTCCTCGTAATCAATCTCATACTCCTAGGAGAAGCCACGAGCAACGAGGCGAGCCTTGTGCCGCTCAATGGATCCGTTAGGTCAAGTCTTGACCTTGAATATCCACTTGCAGCTAACAGGCACCACCCCGGAGGGACAAGGCACCAAATCCCATGTCTGGGTCCGCTGAAAAGCCTCAAGCTCAACTGACATGGCCTGCCGCCACTCTGGATGTAAAGCTGCCTCACAGTACGATTGGGGCTCCCGATGGATGTGTATAGTAGTAAGAAAAGCCTGAAAAGATGGTGAATAGGAGGCACTGGCAGAGTAGCCAGAGGAGTCAGGAGAGTCAGAGGGAAAGGCAGAGTAGCCAAACCTGTCAGGAGAGTAGTCATATCTGTCAGGAGGGTGATGTTCGCGCGCTGGGTAGCGCCGAACAGGAGCAGGATTCACGACCGGGTAGGAGGGGGCAGCAGCATCAGGCGAGGGAGTACCAGTGGGAGTCGACTCTGGAGGAGGAGCTGCAGACCGACGAACATATACACGAGTAACAGGTGGTGGTGGAGGTGTCGAGGAAGACGGAGGAGGAGGTGGTGGTGGAGGTGACGGGGAAGATGGAGAAGGAGTAGGCGTGGATGGGACAACAGAAACCGGGGGTAGAACAGGGATGTGGAGATATTAGGAAGGCGAGGAGAGTGACGCAGGAGGCAAGGAAAGATCCCGAGACTCAGGTGAAAAGTACGGGACATCCTCAACAAAGGAAACGTGACGGAAGACACGGATCCGGCGAGCTAAGGGATCGTAGCACCGATACCCCTTGTGCTCCCGACTGAGCCCCAAGTGAACACACCTAACAGACCTCGCAGAGAGATTGGTGCGCTCATGGGGAAGAAGAAGAACGAAGCACGTGCAGCCAAACGTGCGAAGAAGATAGTAGTCAGGTGTGCTGGAGTGAAGGCGCTCATATGGGGTGGCATCGGACAGAGCAGACGACGGAGTGATATTGATGAGGTGGACAGCCGTCATGACAGCTTCAGCCCAGTAGGAGTGAGGAACAGACGCAGAGAGAAGCAAGGCTCGTGCAGTCTCAAGGACATAACGATGCTTGCGTTCGGCAACGCCGTTCTGCTCATGGGTGTGGGGACAAGACTGCTGGTGAAGAGTGCCGTGAGACTGAAGAATCTCACGCATCTCAGAGGAGAGATACTCCTTGGCACAATCAGACCGAAAGGTCTTGATGCGCCGACCAAACTGAGTGTGTATCATAGTGGTGAATCTCCTAAAGATGTGAGGTACTTCAGATCGATGACGCATGAGATAAACCCAAGTGCACCTAAAATAGTCATCAATAAAGCACACATAATACATGTAACCCGATAGAGATGCAACAGGAGCAGGACCCCAAATGTCCGAATGGACTAAATCAAATAAAGCATCAGACTGGGAAGCACTAGCAGAGAATGGAAGAGCTAGATGCTTTGCCAGTCTACAACCCTTACAAACAGAGAGGGGGGAGAAAGACGCTCGACCCAAAGCGCCCGAACGGAATACGCTTTTGAGTCGATCACTCGAGATATGACCTAACCTTCTGTGCCACAGGTCGGCATCAGAGGTGACAAACATGACAGACGCAACAGGAACGGAAGATACATGGAGATGGTCCAACTGGTAAAGTCCTCCTGCCCTACGGCCCAGCCCAATCCTCTGACCCGTCCGCGAATCCTGCACAACACAAACAGAAGGGGTGAAGGTGACAGTCAGGCCAGAGTCGCAAAGAGAACTGATAGAGATCAGATTAATATTAAGACGGGGGGCATGATGGACATGGGATAGGGTCAGGCGACCAGAAGGGTCAGATGTGGTAGTGATGGAGCCACATTACGGAATAGGGACGAGAGTCCCATCCGCTGTGCGAACCTCCTGGTGGGTGGTAGTGGGAGAACAGTCCGTGAGGACAGTGGAGTCAAAGGTAAGGTGACAGGAGGCACCCGAATCGAAGATCCATGGAGCAGTAGTACCAGAGGTGGCAGACAAGCCGTGCGCAGTCGCGGAGCCGGTGGAGGCTAGGTGGCGAAGAAGGAGCTCCTCGAGGCGCTGAAGACGGTCCGGCTCAGGCTGAGAAGGTGATGTAGTAGCAGTGGGGAGCGTCGAGGCCTCTACAGTAGCCGCTGTACCACCAAAGTGGCGGAAGGAAGACGAACCACGTCCACGGCTTCGTCCACCTCGACCGCCGCGTCGATCGTCGCGGGAAGTCGAAGCCCAGCGTGGGGCTCTCTCATCCGGACCCCAGCGGGGGTTGCGTGGAGGACGTGTAGGGCATTCACGCTTCATGTGGCCGGGCTCCTTGCAGTAGTGACAGAAGACAGCCTCATCGGAGAACCCGGCTGCCAGGACAGTGTCGGAGCTAGGAGCAAGTGGAGGAGGACGAGCGCCCTGAGTCTGAAGGCGGGTCTCCTCGTCGACCAAGGCGAGGAGAGCATCCTCTAGCCGAGGGAGTGGCTCACGGTGCAGGAGCTGGGCAGCTATGAGAACAAAGTCCGGCCGAAGCGCTGCCAGGAACTGGTGCAGGTGGCCCTCATCGAGATAGCGCTGGAAATCCCGGGAGCGGGGGCAGGCACACCGCTCCGGGATCAGTGAGTCCAGCTCATGCCAGTAGGCACTCATCTGACTGAAGAAGTCCTGAATGGTGCGCTCCCCCTGACGGGCAGACTGCGAGTCACAGATGAGCTGATGCCGGCGTGCGCCTCCGCGTGGGAGAAAACGGTCCCGGAGATACTCCCACATCGCGCGCGCTATCGGAAGGCGGCTGATGGGAGCAAGGAGCGGACGAGCAACAGAGTCCAGAAGGTACGCCCGGATGGCCTGATCGTGGCGGCGCCACGTAAGAGCAGCAACCGTGGTTGTCGTGGTAGCAGTCGCAGCAGAAGACGCGGCACTGCTTGTGACAGAGGAGGAACCGGAGTAGTCAGTGGGAGGAGGATCATCACCGGTGATGTGACCCCACAGATCACGACTGGAGAGCGCGGCCTCGACGGTGAGTGACCAATCAGGCCAGTCGCTGGGCGATGACAATTGTAAGGCGACCGCCTTTAGCGGTGGGGAGATCGCAACGACGTTCGGTACGGCAGGAGAAGCTATGGAGAAGGCTCAACAGAGGGGCCGGGGGTGCTGAGGGAAGGGGTGAGAGGGTCGGGGGGGGGTGGAGGAAGGTGGGCCGGGGCTGGTGGATGGAGGAAGGGGGTTCGGGAGGTGAGGGAGGGGGCCGGGGGTTTGTCGGGCGGCGGAAGGGGGGGAATCGGGGGGCTGTCGGACGGTGTAGGGGGGCGGGAGGCGAAGGGGGGGTCGAGGGGGCCGGGGGATAGAGGGGGGGGGGGGGGGGGGGCGCGGTGTGGCGGAAGGGGGGAGGGGCCGGGCGGGGTGATCAAGAGGAAGAGGGGGGTCGGACAGGGGGAGGGGCCGGGCGGTGTGGCGGAAAGGGGGGGGCCGGGCTGTGTGGCGGAAGGGGGGGAGGGGCCGGGCGGGGTGATCAGGAGGAGGAGGGGGGTCGGACGGGTGAGGAGAGACCGGAGGAGAGGTGATGCCGGAGGGAGAAGGCCGTCGTCGTCGTCGCCGCGCGTCGGAGAACCCTAGAGCTCTGATACCATGTTAGGAGATGACGGCTAGGGTTTGGAGTGGAAAGCAATGCTCTCTATTCAGGGACTCAAGCCGATATATATGTCCAAGTATGACCATACAACCCGACCCAACTATACATGTAAAACCGACCCATCTATATACATTAACATCCCCAATAGTGTTTCCAATTATTTTCTAATTACTTGAATTGAATATCCTTACATTCTTGATTGTTGTCTGTTGAGGTATGTTGGTTGTCCCAATTTGGTGTTTTTTCGACCTCCTTGGATCTAGTTTACATCAAAGATGCGTGTTAATCAAATAGGGTGGTGACTTTCTAATGCCCAGATGATATTTAAGCCTCTGCTTTCTGATAAGTCACATCTTGCTTTACATGCCTGAGACTCACCAGATTCTATTTGTACATATTGGGCAGTTGATTCTTGATTATAATGATCTAAAGAGCACCCCTTTAGGCGAAAAATATATTGAAGGCTTCAATCAAGATGTTAAAAGATTAAGGTATTCATTCTCTCTTCTTTACCAATTCCCTTCTATAGTATTTCTGTATGCCCATGCAAAGCTAATCTCATACTACTGATATTGTTCTTAAGGGGATATGTTTTCAATGTAGGACGGATGTGGATGGCGAGGTTTCAAACCAAGATCTCTTTATTCCTGCAATACTACCGAAGGTACCCGGGCGCTTGTACTATCTATTTGGGAAACCGATTGAGACGCAAGGAATGAAGGACATTCTGAAAGACCGAAGAAGTGCCAATGAACTGTACTTGCGGATTAAGTCTGAGGTTGAGGGCATAGTGTCATATTTGAAGAGGAAGAGGGAGGAGGACCCGTATCGGGGTATCGTACAAAGGACTATCTACCAAAGTTCTTGGGGTGCCTCACGGCCAGCCCCCACCTTCGAACCATGATTTTATTGTGATTGGAGTACTAAGTTTTCGGTTCAATCGTGAGGTGGGTATCCTAGAAAGAACTATTTTTCAGCTGATTTTACTACCAATCGTCAGTAACGATGTGTCTAGGATGAATATAGATGCGGAATTCTAGTCAGTGTCAGTGACTTTGATTGTGCAAGGAGCCCAGCAATTCTTGAGATTGGGAAGATGGGTGAATCATAGCTCAGAACACAGATATCGCGCAAGATGTGAAGGTTTCAGATTACTGTGGAAGGGTCAAGAAGGCGAGCAATTCTCGTTTGCTTGATGCCAACTGATACTCATATTTACGGGAAGAAATTTGATTATTTCTGGCCAGAATAAATTATTGTTTTAAATCATGGAAACAGATTTGATGTTAGTGATATTGTTGTGGGGATAAATATTTGCATGCTCATATGATACACATCAGGTGGATCAAGATGTGTTTTGGTTTTGAGCACCCTGTAAAAGGGTGATGTTATTTGCACCCACTAAATTACTATGTGCCCCCCACTTAAAACTGATGAAGCATTAGGGCTGGCAATTTCGGACCCGACACGAAGTTAGTGGGTCTGGGTCAGGG
This sequence comes from Chamaelirium japonicum, assembly GCA_947650365.1. Classification (NCBI taxonomy): domain Eukaryota; kingdom Viridiplantae; phylum Streptophyta; class Magnoliopsida; order Liliales; family Melanthiaceae; genus Chamaelirium; species Chamaelirium japonicum. The sequence goes on from OX393560.1 coordinate 56,353,108, forward strand.
CTAAACGGGTTCGGGTAGTAAAAGGGTTGACACGATAGACCCGTTTAGTAAATGGGTCGGGTTCGGATTTAGGGTCTGGACACGGTAGACCCGGGAAGATCCGTTTAAAATTCAACGGGTTGTGTCGGGTCGAGTCTACCCGCAATCCGATACTGTAATATATAGTATCAGCGGGTCTATCGGGTTAGGTCGGGTTGAGTCGGATTGGTTCAGATCGGGTCAACTGAATAAACCCGTGTGGTAAACGGGTCTAACAGGTCTTATCGGTCTACCCATTTATAAACGGGTCGGGTACGGGTTTAGGATCTAGACACGATTAGTTAAACAGGTCAGGCCTGGGTCTAGGGGTTTTGGACACGATCCGAAACTAGACACAACACGAACCTGACCTGACACGACCCATTGCCACCCATATGAAGTATTGGAAATGTTCCTATTTTACAATCCGTCCCATTACTAGGTGTACCCAACAGCCTGCCACCACCGCCAATGCTCGACGCAGCCTGCCGCCAACACCGGTACTCTTGCATCATGCAGTTCTTCTCCTTCCTTCATCATCCTCTTCCTCCACCCTCCATCTTTCTGGTCGGAAGCCTAACCACCTTGGAGATGTGTTGGAGACTATTGGTCGGTCGACATTGTTGGTGAACCAATGGACATTATGATGTGAAAATGGTAACTATTTGGCACCGAACAATTTCACACCATGCTGACTGCTATCCGCCTAAGACAATTTAGGCCGATGGACATATCTTTAGGGTGGGTTAGGGTTTCGACGAGGAGGATGTTGACGAAGACGGGGAAGGGGGCGACGGTGGCGGTGATCTGAATGAGAACCGATGGTGTCCTCGTCTTGTAAGGGTACGGTGGTGGCAGATTGACGAGCATCGACAACTACGGTAGAAAAGGGGGGGGGGGGGGGGGGGTATTAGGTCTTCATGTCAAATTTCATCCTGTATTTTGTAAATTGACTACCCCAGAATCTGTAAAACTACAACACTGTCGATTTCCAATTCAGGCATTTTAATGGATATTGGTTCTCTTATTAATTGATTTTGAACCTGAGATCTGGGTCTATTGGGTCACTAAAGGTGTTGGGATTGATGGTGCTCTGCATGCCAATCACATGTACTTGACATTAGTAAATGGGATAGCTTAATTTCCTTGCATTACACACTGATACATTTACATTGCTATGTATGAGATACATGGTAGTTCATCGAGTATGACATAGGTAGCTTAGATATGTGGATGAGATTCACATACAAAAGGTCTAAGCTTACCATATTATTATACTTGATAAGATTCGCAGTCGGTGATAGAGATGTACATCCTATGTGTAAGACAGTAACATTATTAGCTTTCACTCAGATTTTCCCCCTCACTTACCTATTCCAGTCGTGTGGAATATTGTTGGTACCCCTTACATCTGTTTGTATTGAGGAGATGTTCCATGTTCCTATTGTTGGTACATGTCTTACATTATCCCTCTTTCCATTGATTATTTATGTTTATTGAAAAGCTGACATCTTCTGCATGAAAGAAAGGAGGGGTAAGGAGGGGTACAGATGTGTATTGAAGTGTATGTCCAGGATACATGTGACCCAGGCTCAACGGTGTAGTTGTTTTAGAGTCTAGTGTTTTGGGTTTCATTGGATATCTGGTTGTGTTGAGAACCAAGCATGCAAGAGGCTGAGCTGGGAGAAAGGCATGTAAATCACCTTCTCTTTGTATGAATCTCTCATGTAACTTTTTTTCCAAATTTTATGACAAATGGGGAGATTGAAACCATTGTATAGTTCCTCTCTTGGTTGGCATAGCTTATGAGACCAAAAACAAACTCTCGATTATATAAGTCCTTGTGACCTCAAGTCTCCTCATGTCCGTACTTAGATGCACAGCCCCGGAATATCCATTGCAGACACAATTGCATCTGAAGACTTGACACAATTCCATCCAAGGTATGAATTCAACTTATGGAATGGTAATGGACTTCATGGTCTTGTTGACATAAGGGGCATATCAAAATGTTTTATCGGGTTTATTGCATCGCTTTAATCTGATTTGTTTCTCATCCGAATCATAGTGCATTTGCATCATTTTTAAAGCACTGACACTAGTGCGGGGACACTACATCGACACGATAAATTTTAAAAAAGGACACAAGTACGGCAGGGACACGGCAAAATAAATTAATAATTTTTTTATTTATATTTTATGTGTTTATAATTCATATATATTTCAATAACCGAAAAAACCTCAGAAAATAACTAAAATGAAAATTTAATGCATATTGAATCATAATCGTTAGTTACACCCAGTTCGATTGGTGAATCACACACAGCCCTAAATAGTATGGAAAAGAACATCTGTATTTCAGTTTTAGCTTCAACCTGTTTAAAACCTTAGAGGATCAGATAGGTTAAAGCCAAAACTGAATCGTAACCATCCGTTACAACCAGCCCGATAAGTGAATCGCACTCATATCAAAATGGCATGCAAAAGAACGGCTACGATTCAGTTTTGGCCCGACCCTATATCGACCATCTGATCCTCTGAGGAGAATCTGATAGGTTGAAGCCAAAACTAAATCACAACAGCTTGTGACATGACCCTATATCAAACAGCCTATCAACCCACTATGTCCAGCGAGTGTCCGATGAGTGTCCAGCCGTATCCGGCTCCTAGAAGCACGTGGGACACAGCACATACGTATCCGGCGAGTGTTGGTGTCCGACACGTGTCCAACACGGGTACAGGGGCTAGGGAAGTGTCTGTGCTTCCTAGAGGAGAAAGAAAGGGGAGGTTGCAACTTGCAACGGCTCCAACAAATGAGCATGAGGGGAAGGGGAGGTGGTGGCGGCTTTGATAAAATAATTTGGGATTCGGTTCGGGCTTGGGGTCGGATTAGATGTTACCCGTACTTGGCCCATAATACTGTTGGGCTTGAGTGTTCGACTCCAACCCGACCCAAAGCCCAAGCTAACTCCGCCTAAAGTAGACCCAAATCAAGCCTGGATACAGCCGTAATGGCGTCCAATTCGTTGACCGATCTCCAAGGACGATGCTTGAGATTAGATACTGATCTCGCCAAGCACGATGCTTGCTCCACTGCCCTCGAACTCTATGGATCCTCGTACAATTACTGCACACAAGAGAACAATTACTGCACACAAGAGACTTGCCTATTAAGGTAGGCCATGTCTAGCTCGATTATCACCTACTGTTTGTTGGCTTCACCACAGAGCTCGATTATGTTTGTTCACACCACAGTCCTAGTAAAGTTATGCTCCCTTTCAGCACATTAAGACCACTATAATCTATTCAAAAATTAGATAATTCAGGTATTTCTTTTCATATTCATAGCAAATCTTTTTTGTGCAACTCTAATTACTGGCATTCTAGTTGGAGATATCTAAGAAAAACCGGGCTCTAATACCATTGTGAGCGCGGAAAAAGATTCGGGTCGTCTTTATTGCGGATCACACGAGATTATAAATTTTTTTGATCAGGAGATTGTGGGAGAGATCCTCTGGAGGGTCCCTTTGATCCGCATCTCCATGTGGTATTCGTGCGAGAGCTCTGAAGGGGTTGCCCAGGACAGGGGTCTTTACAGGGTGAGGGTTTTTGAGAGGCTAAGGAGTTTCCGCCGTTTGATTTTGTCCCGTCCGTGCTTCGCGCTTTCTCGGCTAGGGAGGCTTTGGGCTTCGTTCCTCGGTCTTCGTGTCTTCCTCGATCCTTGCTCGACCTCGACGTCCTTGATCATCGGTTCGCGGCGTCGATCGTGTTTTTGGTGTCAGCTTTGGCTTTAGCTTTCGGCTTTGGCGTAGCTTTGGCGTGGCTCTGGCGTTTGCTTTGCTTTGGCGCTTGCGCTTGAACGTAGACGGGTAGAGACTTGCGATGCTTTAGTTCTTCCGGACTTCGCGTCGTATCGGCTAGAACTTGCGGTGCTTTGCTCGTGACCGTCGTAGTTGCTTAGCTTTGGCACGTGCGTTGCTTTAGCGCGGGCTTTACCGGTGCGTTTGCCTTGGCTTCTTGCGTCGGCTTTGACTTTAGCTTTGACTTGATCTTCTTCTCGAACGGCGATGGCTACTTTTTCAGGGCTTCTTTATTCATCCGGCTTCCTCGACGGTTGTGGCGTCGGCTGACTTCTTCTCCGGGCGTATTTGGCTTGATCGGAGTTGAAGGTTTCTTGTGGAGATGGTGGGTATAACACCGATCTCCGTGCGACGGTTGGAGCGTTGGCTTTTCTTGATGAAGACGGCGGGGGTAGCACCGATCTCCGCACGACGGTTGTAGCGTCGGCTTTGTTGGTGAAGAAGGCGAGGGTAGCACCGATCTCCGCACGACGGTTGTAGCGTCGGCTTTGTTGGTGAAGACGGCGGGGGTAGCACCGATCTTCGCACGACGGTTGTAGCGTCGGCTTTGTTGACGAAGACGGCAGGGGTAGCACCGGCTTCAGGCCTTCTTCTCCCGGCTTTCTTCTTCGTGCGAGGAGTCGATGCCTTGATTGAAGACGACGGGTGTTGTCGGCTTCGATCTTCTTCTCCGGCCTTTGCTTATGGCTTCTTCGGAGTTGATGAAGATCGTTGGAGCAGTCGGGTGATGACGACTCCGGGTCTTCTTCTCCACGCTTTCTTCTTCGTGCGAGGAGTCGAAGCTTTGATCTTCGAGTGCAAGGTCTTCACGTTGATGAGGACTTGAAGGGCCAAGGATTCCCGTAGTGCTTGCCGTGCCTCGTGAAGCCTTCGGTCTTCAAGCGTTGGAGTTTCTTCGTAGCGCTCTTTCGTCTTCAGCTTTTCCGACCTTTTGTGCCTTCCCCCACCCCCTCTATTTATAGGCAAAGGGGGGCGGTTGGGGGAGATATGGCTGAAATCTTTTTGTTTCATCCGATATCTCCCCCCATAACCATCAAGATATTGTTCCTTTATCCAAGGAAACAAACCCGATCCCCTCCTTTTTAGTTAGGGTGGTTACGGGCCAGATGTGACTCGATCTTTTAAAGATTGAGTTGTTATTTTTGTTGCACTTTTGGATCGGATGGCGACACAACGTCATCTTGTCCGTTGGATCGAGGGATCGTCGCGGATCTACGGCTGTGTAGACGTCCACGCCACCTCCCCCCGCATCGAGGCGGTTTTGATTTTTTTTTTCTTTTCTTTTCTTTTCTTTTTTTTTATGGCCGGCCCCACCTCTCCATGAGGAGGGGGGCACGGTTTTCTAGAAGGGGGGCCGGTGGGCCCCCTCCCCTCTTTGTGTTCGGGTAGCGGGTCCGGTGGGACCCGCTTACTTTGAGTTGGGCTGCGGCGCGCGAGCCGAGTTTGCACGCGGGCCGAGTGCGCATGCGGGCCGTTTGTGTGCGGGCCCAATTTTGCATGCGGGCCGTTGTGTGCGGGCCCGATTTTCGCATGTGGGCCGTTTGTGTGCGGGCCCAATTATGCATGCGGGCCGTTGTGTATAGGCCCAAGTTGCATGCGCGAGTCGGGTTCGACCCGAAGGCCGTTGGGTGCGGGCCTATTTTTCGTGTACAAATCGGGTTCGACCCGTGGGCTAATTTCGATGCCCACAAGTGCCCCCTCAAGTTCAAGTGCGCTCGCGGGAAACGCGTAGCGCTTGGACTTGAGTCGCGTATTCGTGTGGGATTAGGTCTTTATAAGGCCCCCCGTTTTAGTTTCTCTTCATTATCAGCGATTCCCGGCGGCTTGGAGACGAAAGCTCTGCTAGGGTTTCTTGCTTCGCGACGATGCCGCGGAGGATGAAGATGGTGACGCCATGGGGTTCGCGGAGGAGGGAAGACCGCCGGCCCGTGGACGGCAGAGGGTCGTAAGCAAGGCGCGTTCTCTTCCTCCTCCTTCTTCTTCTTCTTCTGGTTCGGGTGTTCGGTGGCGCGGGAGGGCGCAGGCCGGAGGAGAGGCCACGAGGTGCGGAGGCGAGCTCGGCCAGGGGCTGCGGTATGCGGCCGGTGGGCGAACCGGAGATGGGGCGCGGCCGGGCGCAGGGGGCGGGGCCGTGGCGGCCGGGCGCAGCGGGCGGGGCCGTGGGCCGGAGGTTGGTGCAGCGGGCGCGCGGGCGGCCGGGGCTGCGGGCCGGAGGAGGCGGCCGGGGCAGCGGGCGCTCGGGCGGCCGGGGCTGCGGGCCGGAGGAGGCGGCCGGGGCAGCGGGCGCGGCGGGCGCGGGCGGCCGGGGCTGCGGGTGCAGCGGGCGCACGGGCGGCCGGGGCTGCGGGCCGGAGGAGGCGGCCGGGGCTGCGGGCCGGAGGAGGCGGCCAGGGCAGCGGGCGCGGCGGGCGCGGGCGGCCAGGGCTGCGGGTCCAGCAGGCGCGCGGGCGGCCGGGGCTGCGGGTCGGAGGAGGCGGCCGGGGCAGCGGGCGCGGCGGGCGCGGGCGGCCGGGGCTGCGGGTTGGAGGAGGCGGCCGGGGCAGTGGCGGAGGAGGCCAGGGTTGCGGGGGCCGGCGAGGGGCGTGGTGGCCGGTGTTGGTCGAGGACGACAGCATCCCCCCCCCCCTCTGCATGTTTTAATAGGAGATAGAGAGAGGGGGTCGTGGCTTTTTGCCATGACCCCCCTCTATTCCTCTTTATTTGCTCAAAGCCCCTCCCCCGATATTTTTAACAGGAGAGAAGGAGAGGGTCGCGGCTTTTTGCCGTGACCCCCTCTCTTCTTTTTTTATTTGCTCGAGGCCTCCCCCTGCTAGTTTCAACAGGAGAGAGGAGGAGAGGGTCGCGGCTTTTTGCCGTGACCCCCCTCTCTTCTTTTTTATTTGCTCGAGCCCCCCCCCCCTTGCTAGTTTTAACAGGAGAGAGGAGGAGAGGGTCGTGGCTCTTTTTTTTGCTGTGACCCCCCTCTTTTCTTTTTTATTTGCTCAAGGCCCCCCCTGCTAGTTTTAACAGGAGAGAGGAGGAGAGGGTCGTGGCTTTTTGCTGTGACCCCCCTCTCTTCTTTTTTTTTATTTGCTCAAGGCCCCCCCAACTTCTTCGTTTCTGTATTCGGAATCTATCTAACTTGGGCTTTGTCTTCTTTCTTTTTCAGGTCTCGTTGTTACGAGAGCTTTCCGAGTTCCGGCTGGATCGTCGATGCGGTTTCCCATGGGAGTACGCATCTTCGCTTCCCTTTCGCGCAAGTCTTCCACCACCGTGCTTTGAGACAGGAGACCGGACTGTCAGTACTTCAGCTTTTGACGCACGAGCGAGTTTGCGAGGATGGCGTGACCGACGGCTCTTGTCGAGTGTTGAAACTTGGCGAGCGTATCCTCACTGACGAAGGATCTTCTCGGCAAATCGTTCGGCCGAGCTTGGGGTTGCCGTTCCACCACACTGGCGAGGAGTCGGTTCCGGTCCCTGTTGTTGCTTTAAAGATATGCTCCCGCCGTACGCGCTGGGGTGTGGGGATTCAACCGCGTGGAGATGTCACCTATCTGGGAGGTTTTCGGGACTGGATGAAAGAGCTGTCTGGCGCGTTGGAGGCAGAGCCAGGGATGGAGCGTCTGGCAAGGTTTGTGGAGCCGGCTTGTTGGGAGTACAGCCGACCGGACGGTATGTATCGGGCTCTGTGTGAGCAGTGGTGCCCTGAGACCAACACTTTTCTGACTGGAGCTGGTGAAATCGGGATCACCCTTCGCGACGTGCATGTCATCTCCGGATGTCTAGAAGTTCGGAACTATTATCAGGAAGAGGTTCCGTCCTTGGAGGTTTTGACGGACCCCGACGAGTCCCCTAGCTTCTGCCTTTTGCTTTTTAAGGCATATGCTATTATAGCGGTGCGCGAGCGGTCAGACCAGGTACTTCACTCGGATTGGGTGGACTTCTGGTATCGAGGAGAGTATCGTTACGCCCCTCCTTCGAGTCACCCGATGTGGAGATATGCCTCGTCAAAGAGACCAGCGCTTGGCACTTTTCGGCGACCAATTAAATCTCTGAAGAAAGAATGGTGCTCCATGACTGGAGCGCAACGTCCCTGGGAAGTTTTAGGGCTTGAAGAATGCAGCGATGCCTGGCGTGCTGCTTACCGGTCAGCGGGGTTGGTACTTTTCCTTTGCCGTTTTGCTCTACCCTGGGAAGGGGATGTGATACGCCCTGGGACCTTCCTTGCGGCTGCTCGGATGGTGAATGGAGAGTTTCTTAACATGGCGCCGGCGATCCTCTGCTCGTTGTACGGAGGGCTTAGCGGAACCTATTGGAGTTTATCGAGCGCGGGTGGTGCAAGAGGGGAGGTAGGCAGGGCCAATTCCTTCTGCCCCCTGCATTACCTCTATGGTTGGATTGGACTTCATTTTCCGAAGGGGATCTTTGCAGCGCGTGGACCTTCGACCTCGGTGCCCTTTCTTCCTTGTGTGGGAGGTGTGATGAATGCTTTTTACGCATGGGAGCGTCCGAAGCCTAGTGCCCGAGAGTGTTTGAGACGTATGGGCCCTTCTGACTTTGAATTTATGTCGGAGAATGCACTTGCACCTTCTACCAGATCCTTGGTATGTGATGTGGAGGAAATGCCCGAGCACTTGTACTGGAGCATGGTGAGTTGCAGGCCTGGGTACCTCGTTTGGCGTCATGGGGATGTAGTGGAGGTGGCACGGTACTCCCCCCACCGGTTTGCTCGACAGCAGGGTTTTCGTCAGGAGTTGCCCGGGACTTCTTTGCGTATGAAGTCACGTTATACCCCGCAGGAGGCGTATCGCCTCTGGGGAGCGCTTTATGACAGATTTACCGGGTGTATTTTCTCGCCGGGGATCAAGTCGGGCGGAAAGGATGCTGCAACTCCTGAGTATCGCCGCTGGGTCAACATGTCAGTGCTCCCCCTCCTGGCTAGCCTTCCGCTGGACGTTCTTGTTAGCAGCGAGCGGGCTGACTTTTCTTTTGACTCTTTGGCGGGGTCAGAGGATCGCCGTCTTTGGTCCGAGGAGCGACGATCGGAGAGATCTTGTGGCCATCGAGAGAGTACTTCCCAGGCTTCACTCTCTGTGCAAGAAGTTGAGATGGCCCCGTCCTCCAAGGTTCAGAGTCTTCCTGAGACTCAGGCTTCTTGGAGTGGGTGTGCTTCTCCCAAGAGGAGAAAGTTGGACCTCTTGTGTGAGGCAGCTTTGACTGGTGCTGGCAAGGCAGAGCCAGCTCGAGAGGGAGAGCCAGGGCTTTTTGCCGATGAGGTAATTCCTCCTTCCGGGGTAGCTTCATCGGATGCTGCAGGTATATCTTGTTTCTAGTTTCTTATGAATTTCTGTGCTTATACTCTTATTTCATTGGCTGAGTTGTTCAGCTCTCATTTTGGCAGGGTCTGCTGGACCGGACTGCGAGTCTGCCCCGAAGGGGGTTGGGCAGGAGTGCTCTCCCATCAGAGCAACGTTGATTGAAGGTGGCGGGCTGGATGTTCCCTGGGATAACTTGGAGCTTTTGGGAGCGTGTGGAGTAGACTTTGCCGGCAGTGCTGTCAATCTGGATGACATCAGCGTGGAGCAGTTGGGCTTTGGGGAGGAGGATGAAGTCTCTAGTGTAGGGAGAGAACAGACTCCTTTAGTTGGGTCCGGTACTCCGGCAGAGGCTACTCCCACAGTCGTTCCGTCGGAAGGTTTGCCTGCAGCTTCTTCTTTGGCTCCGGTGATACCGCTGACTGTTATTACGGCGATGGTCCAAGAGGCAGTTCCTGCAATTGAGTCTTCAGGACTGGAGCCCACTTTACCTGCGCACTCAGGGGCCGACAGGAGAAAGTGCAGTTCGCGAGACCTTCTCTCTGTGCTTCTTTTGGAGAGCTGTCGGAAGTATATCCAGACGACGCTCGCACCCTTCCAGGAAGAGGGTTTTGACGCTTTAAGCAGCTGGTGGGTCCTCGAGGGGCCTGAGTTTTGCAAGAACCTGGCGGCCTTCCAGGTAGATGGCTCTTTGTTTGAGGCACGAATGCGTGCTTTCTTGGCGGACAGTGAAGCTCATCGCTTGAAACGGGCTTCGATGGAAGATGACCTTCCTCTGATACTAGCAAAGGCCGAGGACGAGGAACGTCGACTGGAGGCGCAGCATGCACTTGCCACCGCGAGCCTTGTTCGGGCGCGGAAGAAGCTAGAGGCTGCTCGCGCATCTTTCGAGAAAGCTGAGACGATCGAGAAGTCTTTTGGAGCAGACCTGGCAAAGCAGCGTATCGAGCTGGCGACGCATCGGGAGCGGGTAGCTTCTCGATCTTCAGAGTTGCAGCGCATGGAGGTTACTGGCGGCGAGCTGCTCCAACGTCTCAAAGAATTTAATTCGCTTTACTAGCAATGTCGCATTTCCTTTTCTTTCTTGTCAGACTTGTAGTTCTGCTTTTCTTTATCTGGTGATAACTTAATACCATGCATCTATTTTTTTGGACTTGTCTTCTGGAATGGCAGAGTTTTTTTTTGTTTGGACTGAACCTTTACAAGCTGCCTACGTACCCTACTGAGAGGGATCAAGTCACACGTGGTTTCTTTTTTTTTTTTTTTCAAGGAGTGTAGCCCTGCTTTTAGGCATAGTACCTTTTGAGGTACTTGCCATTGATAGGGCCGAGTGTAAGCCCTTCTAGCGTGGTGAGAAGATATGCACCGTCGGAGTAGACTTCTTTGACAGCGTGCGGTCCATCCCACTTGGCGTCGAACTTCTTCCCTCCTCGATGCGAAAGGATGATGGGACGTTTGCCTGCGAGCACCAATTCTCCTTTTTGGAAGGATCGAGGGCGAATCCTTTTGTTGAAGGCTCGAGTCAACCTGGCTTGGTAGCATTCCAGGCGTTGCTGGGCTTCGAGGCGCTTCTTATCCAGGGCTTCCAATTCTGCTAGGCGAAGTTGAGCGTTGTCGCCATTGATGAGGCCTTCCTGTACAGCTATTCTGAGTGACGGAATCTGGAGCTCAAGTGGGAGGACAGCTTCTACTCCGTATACTAGTGAGTACGGAGTCGCCTGTGTTGGCGTGCGAAAAGAGGTGCGATATGCCCATAGCGCTTCGCCCATGCGTTCATGCCAGTCTTTCTTTGATTTTGAGACGACTTTCTCCAAAAGTTTGCAGAGTGTTTTGTTGAAAGCTTCAGCTAGACCGTTGGCCGAGGCGTTGTACATGGTTGAACATCTTTGCTTGATATCGAATTTGACACAAAACTGGCTGACAGCGGCATTCTTGAATTGATTCCCGTTGTCCGTGACGATATAGCGAGGAATGCCGTACCGAAAGATGATGTCGTTCTGGATGAAATTAATGACAGAGTGCCTGGTAACTTCTCGCAATGGTACTGCCTCAGCCCATTTGGAGAAGTAATCTGTCGCCGCCAGGATGTAAAGATGCTGCTTGGATGACTTGGGTAGCGGTCCGACAATATCGAGTCCCCATCCATCGAAGGGCCATGATGCGATGGTTGGATGCAAAGGTTCCGGAGGCTGACGGATGTAGTCGCCATGCAGTTGGCAAGTGTGGCATCTTTTTGCAAACTCGAGGGAGTCCTTGATCATAGTGGGCCAGTAGTACCCCATCCGCCTGATGCGGAAGTGCAGCTTTGGACCAGACCGATGTGAGCCACAGATCCCGGCATGGACTTCTCCTAGTGCTGTTTCCGCTTCTTCTTTTGCAAGACACCTCAGAAGCGTACCATCGTAGCTTCGACGGTACAACTCGTTGTTGAAGTGGAAGAATTTCAGAGACCGCCGACGAATGTCGACCTTATGCTTTGGATCCTCAGGGAGCTTCCCATGGACAAGAAAGTCTATGAATGGTTGTCTCCAATCTAGCTCGTCAGTCACGAGAACGTGTACTGCGTTGACTTGGTCCGGGATCCCCATAGGGAGGTCCTCCTTGGTGATCACATCCTCTTACAGATAGGGACGATGAGCTGGTTTCTTTCTGGGAATGAGAGTGTAGCCGCTAAATTTGCGAGCGCATCAGCCTGCTGATTAAGGTTTCTGGGGACATGCTGGATTGAAGCATTTGAGAGCGTACCAAGGAGTTTCAGGGCTTGCAGATGCAATGGCACGAGATCTTCTTTATTGACTTTGTATGCTCCCAATATTTGCTGAATGACGAGTTGAGAGTCGCTGAAAATTTCGAGTCCTTCAAGTTTCATATCATTGGCGAGTTCGAGGTCAATGATCAAAGCTTGATATTCCGCCCTGTTATTGGAGCATGGCTCTGATAGTAGAAATGAGAAGGGAAGTACTTCGTCGTTTGGTGTGACGAAGATAACTCCTGCGCCTGCTACGTCTTGCCTTGCCGCACCATCGAAGAACATTTTCCAAGAAGGGGCGATGTCGATGCTGAATACTTCTTCGTCTGGGAGATCTTCCGATAGCTCCCATTCTGCTGGAAGGGGATATTCTGCCAGGAAGTCCGCGAGAGCTTGACCTTTGATCGCTTTACGAGGGACAAAGGTGATATCAAACTCGAGGAGGAGTAGAGCCCACTTGGCCAAACGTCCGGAGAGCACTGGCCTTGACATAATGTATTTGAGCGGGTCGGCTTTTGAGATGAGTCTGATGGTGTGAGCTAACATGTAGTGTCGCAGCTTCTTCGTGGCGAAGATGAGCGCCAGACAGACCTTCTCAATCGGGGAGTAGTTTAGCTCCGCGCCGATGAGAGTGCGGCTCAAATAGTAGCATGTTGTTTCCTTGCCTAGCTCGTTGTTTTGAGCCAAGAGTGCCCCCAAGGACTGGTCCTGGGCGCTGATGTAAAGGACCAATGGCTTTCCTTGAACTGGTGCTGTCAGAACCGGAGGCTTGAGTAAGTAGTCCCTGATGTTTTGGAGGGCTTCCTGACAAGCTTCGTCCCACCTGAATGCTGCTCCTTTCTTCATGAGGCGACTGAAGGGCCTGCATTTTCCAGCTAAGTTGGCGATGAACCTTCTGATATATGCTAGATGGCCCTGGAGATCTCGGAGGTCTCGCACGGTTTTCGGAATTGGCATATTGAGAATAGCATCTATCTTGGATTGATCTATCTCAATGCCTCGATGTCGTACGACAAAGCCGAGAAACTTTCCCGAGGAGACCCCAAATGCGCATTTAAGCGGGTTCATGCGGAGCTGATACCTTCGAAGTCGCTTGAAGATTAGCTCGAGGTCTTGAAGATGTGTTGACTTTTGTCTTGATTTTACCACGAGATCGTCGACGTAGCATTCCACATTCTGATGAAGGATATCGTCGAAAATTTTTTGCATGGCTCGTTGGTAAGTGGCTCCTGCATTTTTCAAGCCGAAAGGCATGACTTTGTAGCAGTAGATCCCTTTTGGCGTGCGGAATGCCGTAAGCTCTTCGTCTTTGGGTGCCATCCGGATTTGGTTGTAGCCTGAGGATCCATCCATGAAAGTTAGTGCTTCATGGCCTGTTGTCGCATCCACCATTAGTTCTGTGATTGGCAGTGGGAAATCATCTTTGGGGCATTCATTGTTTAAGTCCCTGAAGTCCACGCATACTCTGATCTGGCCGTTCTTCTTCCTGACTGGGACCACGCTGGAGATCCACGTTGGATACTTAACTTCTCGGATGAAGCCGGCTTCAATGAGCTTGTTGACTTCGCCTTCTATTTGCGGTACTAGTTCTGGCCGGTATCGTCTTTGTCCTTGCTTAATGGCGCTAGCTCCATGTCTGACAGCGAGCTGGTGTACTGCAATCTTGGGATCAAGTCCCGGCATTTCCTTGTAGGACCATGCGAAGACATCTCTGTATTCTTGGAGTAGCTCGATGTATGCGGCCTCCTCTTCGGGAGTCAGGAGTGCACTTACGAATGTGGGTCGAGGATCCTCCCGTGTTCCCAAGTTAATTTCTTTCAGATCGTCGACGGTAGATTGCCCCCCTTCTTTGAGGACGGGCGGTGCGTCTGGCAACTCGTCGTCCGAAGTAGAAGTTTCGTCGATCAAGGAGTCCGTAATTGTGATATGATTAAGAGAGACCAAAATAATATCGGGAGCATCGGCATTTTGAAAGAATGACATGGGTGGGTGGGTGGGAATGATTTTTCTCACCTCAGTGGGTGGCTTTCCCAAACGGTCGAATACTGACCTTCGCTTTGCTTGTCTGATTGGCCCAAGTCTTTTGAATACTGATATGGGATTTTGATTTGCCTGGTTTTTGACGCTCTTCTTTTGCTTTTGAGGTACGGTCCGACGCCGAGCTCGATATCGCCTTCTTTTGGCGCCCTTTGCAGCGGGATGAATGACATTGGTGGAGCGTGCATCGGAGGTTGACGATCCCTCTTCCGCTTCATCTATCAACTTCACCTCAATGTAGTTAGAGGTAAAGGTCTTCTCTCCTGTTATCTTGATGACCATCGGGGTTTGACGAGAGCCGATGCCTCGCCGGTTCGGTGGGATTTGCTCGCCGCCCTGGAGTAAATGGGCTTGAGTCTTAGTTAACCCGTGTGGTATTGGAGCTGGCAGGAGCGTACTCATACGTGCAGCACTGTCTTTGTCGTGGCCAGCTTTGAACAGCAGCTTGGCGGCATTTTGCCCCCAGCTTCCTTTTGGCTTGAATGTGAGTTGGCTGGATTTGAAGGGATTGATGGGTTTTGGCGGACTTGAAGCTTGCCGCAGGCTGGGTAGTGGCAGTGTCATCTCTTGGAGAGTGATGACATTAGCTTCTGATAGTGGCTGGACCATCCCTTTTAGTGAGGCAAAAGGTGGTGGTTCATCTTTGCGAAGCCACTGAGGCGTGAGGCGTAAGACTGTCGTAGCTTGGACAGGCAATGGATTATGCTTCATGGATCTTGGCTTGGAGCTGATGCGCATTCTTCGTCTTGGCGCTAGCACTTCTTTGACTTCGTGTATCGCCTTAGATGGTGGCACTGGATTTGGAGTTGGCAGAGCTTCATCCTGCTCTATCCTTTTAGCTTTCTGAGTTCGAGGAGTTTTAGCTGGAAGGACTTCTGCAACAAGATCCTTTGCTTGGTAAAACTTGGCATCGGCGAGGTGCGCTTCAGCCTCATTGAATGGCCTGTCGTCTGCAACAATGCACTTTTCCAGGCCTTCCTCGTAGTACTTGAGGCGTTGGTGCCAGGTAGACACTACGACACCGTTTTCGTGCAGCCACGGCCTTCCCAGCAAGAGACAATATGATGTTTGACAGTCAATGACGTGGAAAAGAACCGTCGTGTCAAGCTGACTGATGGAGAGTTTTAGACGAATGATCCCTATGGTGGACTGTCCTCCTTGGTTGAACCCTTGAATGACCAGCTGGCTTTGCGAGAGCTGGTCGGTGGTAATGCCGAGCTGGCGCATTGTTTGGATAGGCATGATGTTGACGGCAGAGCCGCAGTCCAACAGGATTTGATTTACCGGCTTCTCGTTGATGTATCCCGAGACATAGACAGGTCGATTGTGCAGTCGTGCTCCGAGCTGCAAATCTTCGTCCGAGAAAGTTATTGTTGCGTTACATGAGACGATAGTTTTGTCCTTCTCAGCATTTTTCTTCTTTCTTTTGTAGCTGTCTGGGTCTGTCAAAGCCTCGGCCATTGCTAGGCGAGCTTTCTCTGGGAGGTGTAGTGCTTCTATGAGCGGCAAGTGCAGGATTGCCTCATCGTAAGTAGCGGTACTGTCTTTGTCGGAATCATCCTCCTCGTTGTCGGTGTTGCTTTCTTTGGAAGGCTTGATCCTATCTTCTTCTTCCAGCGCCATGTGAATTTCAACCATGCAACAGGAGGCTTCGTGCTGCTGATTAGCTGGGAGGAAGTAATCGGGGAAGAACTCTTGCAACATCACCGGTTCTGGAGGGTTTTGCAGGAGGAGATCATCAGGATCTGCTGGCAGTACTTTGAACGCGCTCCTTCCCGGAGCCTTGCTTTTCTTTTTGTAAGTTCTTCGTTCCGGAAGCTTTCTTGTTATCCGATCTAGCTTGCAACTTCTCGGCATCCATGGCCTTCGTCTGCGAGGCAACATGACCCATGCATCTTCATCAGTGGATTCTTCGTTACCAAGGTGAAGGTCTGGAGTGGCAGCTGTAGGTTCTTCATGGGTCGGGGAGACCTGCTCCTCTGGGGATCTTGGTGGTTCGCCTTCTGACTCCCAGCCGGTGGGCTTGATTTCTTCTATTGAGACAGGCGGAGGTTTGGAATAGAGGACGTAGTAGTCAAATTTACCTGAGGGCTGGCCTAACAGACCGACCTCCGGGTCTCCTTGCTCGTACCTTGTCTGGAATTTTGTGGGCTCTTCATGGGTCGAGGAGACCTGCTCCTCTGGGGATCTTGGTTGTTCATCTTCTGACTCCCAGCCGGTGGGCTTGATTTCTTCTATTGAGACAGACGAAGGTCTGGAATAGAGGACGTAGTAGTCGAATTTACCTGAGGGCTGGCCTAACAGACCGACCTCCGGGTCTCCTTGCTCGTACCTTGTCTGGAGATTCCGTTGGGACATTGCTTTATTTGAGAGAGACGTCGATGTAGGCGACGGTTGCCCCCAGGGTAGTGACGTCTCTTCCTCAGCGAGCTTAGGAGCGTACTGCTGTCGTCTCGAGACTTTCCATCGTGGAGCTAACTTCGCAATTGGTCTTTGGCGATTGATACGCAACTTGGGCCTTCCCCGATGGGTGGCAACGAATATTGGTTGAAACGAACCGAATGTGATGGACGTCATGTTTGCTGTTGCAACGTCGCTGGAGTCGATCTCGATTTTTCCTTGCTTTGCGAGTGCCATGATCTTTTCTTTGAAGACGAAACACTTCTCAATAGGATGGCTGACCAGCCGGTGGTATTTGCAGAAGAGCGGATCGTTGACCCGATGCATCTGTTCGGGCCTTTTTGAAGGCGGAAGCTCGATCATCTTTTCTTGTAGCATTGATCAAACATGGAGGAGACTTCTGAGTCTGGAAAGGGATACTCTTTGGCCTCAAGTTCTTCTAGAGTCATCTTTGACTATCTTTGGGGTGGAGGCGGTGGTATGGCAACTCCCTTTTCTTGATCCGACTTACCGCTGATTTTGAGTGGCTTGGAGGCCGAGGCGATGTCGGCGACGTTAACTTGTTTCGATTTGGGTGTCGGCGGTTTGTCTTTCTTTTCCACCTTCAGGAAGTCTTTGGCCTTTGAGTCCCCGCGATTTTCTAAGTTGAGCTCCATGTCGTGGGCTCGAGTTGCGGAGGCTTAATCCCTTTGAGGATGTAGAGTAAGCCCCAGTGCATGCCTTGGGTGTACATCTCGATAGCCGAGTCTTCCGACAAACGATCTCGTGAATTCAGGGGGAGATTCCTCCATCGATCGATGTAGTCGATTACTGATTCGTCCTTCCTTTGCTTGACGGCAGTAAGCTCGGTCATGCTAACGATGCGCCGAGTGATGTAGAAGCGGTTGAGGAATTCCCTCTCCATCTGATCCCAGCTGTCAATGGATCCTGGAGGAAGATCAACATACCAGTCAAAAGCATTACCTTTAAGTGTGCGAACGAACTGCTTCACCATTTCATCGCTGTATGTGCCGGCGTTGTTGCAAGTTTCGACGAAGTGGGCAATGTGTTGCCTTGGGTTCCCTTTTCCGTCGAAGTGTTGGAACTTCGGTGGCTGGAACCCGGTAGGGAAGCGCAGCTGTTGGATCCTTGTGGTGTAAGGCTTTGAGTATGCCGCCGTAATCGGAGGCAGACTACCGCCGTGGGAACGCATCATGTCGGCCACCAATGCTTGTATTTGCTGGGCACTCATTGCTGGCGCTATCGAAGGTTGCACAGCCGCCGAGATTGGCACGGGAGCCGAGGAAAGTGCTGGAGTAGTTCCGAGTATTGCGGGGCCAACTTCTGCAGGAGCGGGAGTTGGAGACGGAGCTAGAGCAGCTATTGGAGAAGCTGGAGGTTGACAGAATGTTGCGGCATCCCTGGCACTCAGCCTTTGAAGCAAGGTGTTGATGTGACGATCCTTCTCTTCCATTAGTCGGGTGAGTTGAGCCATGTGTTCACCCATTTGCATGACTTGGAGCTGGAGAGCGGACGGAGGATGATGCCGTAGGTGCATGCCTGCACCCTCACTATCGTCGTCGGAGACGTAGTTACGCTGACTTGCTTCTGCTTGATGACGGACGTTTGCCCCCTGCGAAGGAGGTGCAAAGTCCACTGGAGAACCCGAATGGGCTCCGGGTTGGGGCTGGTCCTCCCCAAATTTCTGGACTTGGATTCAAGGATCGAGGCTTGTTTCTTCATGCACCAAGGCCTCATTGGTGGTTTGGCGAGTATCTTCAGTAGCAGTTTCTGGCGTGAAGAAGTTCGTGAGACTTTGAGTACGCCGAGTGTAGACGCGTACTACCGGGGGAATGCCTCCCTCCGGATTTTCCGGATCGCCGTGTTGGAGTAGTGGAGACTCGGCGATAGGTGAAAGGCTTGTTGGAGCAAACGTATCATCGTTCGTCCCGGCCATGGCGAACTTGAAGCAACTCCTTCAAACGTACAGATGAAAGGAGAGGAGGTCCCACCGGGCGTGCCAGAAATCTGTGAGCGCGGAAAAAGATTCGGGTCGTCTTTATTGCGGATCACACGAGATTATAAATTTTTTTGATCAGGAGATTATGGGAGAGATCCTCTGGAGGGTCCCTTTGATCCGTGTCTCCACGTGGTATTCGTGCGAGAGCTCTGAAGGGGTTGCCCAGGACAGGGGTCTTTACAGGGTGAGGATTTTTGAGAGGCTAAGGAGTTTCCGTCGTTTGATTTTGTCCCGTCCGTGCTTCGCGCTTTCTCGGCTAGGGAGGCTTTGGGCTTCGTTCCTCGGTCTTCGTGTCTTCCTCGATCCTTGCTCGACCTCGACGTCCTTGATCGTCGGTTCGCGGCGTCGATCGTGTTTTTGGCGTCAGCTTTGGCTTTAGCTTTCGGCTTTGGCGTGGCTCTGGCGTTTGCTTTGCTTTGGCGCTTGCGCTTGAACGTAGACGGGTAGAGACTTGCGATACTTTAGTTCTTCCGGACTTCGCGTCGTATCGGCTAGAACTTGCGGTGCTTTGCTCGTGACCGTCGTAGTTTCTTGGCTTTGGCACGTGCGTTGCTTTAGCGCGGGCTTAATGGTGCGTTTGCTTTGGCTTCTTGCGTCGGCTTTGACTTTAGCTTTGACTTGATTTTCTTCTCGAATGGCGATGGCTACTTTTTCAGGGCTTCTTTATTCGTCCGGCTTCCTCGACGGTTGTGGCGTCGGCTGACTTCTTCTCCGGGCGTATTTGGCTTGATCGGAGTTGAAGGTTTCTTGTGGAGATGGTGGGTGTAACACCGATCTCCGTGCGATGGTTGGAGCGTTGGCTTTTCTTGATGAAGACGGCGGGGGTAGCACCGATCTCCGCACGACGGTTGTAGCGTCGGCTTTGTTGGTGAAGATGGCGAGGGTAGCACCGATCTCCGCACGACGGTTGTAGCGTCGGCTTTGTTGGTGAAGACGGCGGGGGTAGCACCGATCTCCGCACGACGGTTATAGCGTTGGCTTTGTTGACGAAGATGGCAGGGGTAGCACCGGCTTCAGGCCTTCTTCTCCCGGCTTTCTTCTTCGTGCGAGGAGTCGATGCCTTGATTGAAGACGACGGGTGTTGTCGGCTTCGATCTTCTTCTCCGGCCTTTGCTTATGGCGGATCGTTGGAGCAGTCGGGTGATGACGACTCCGGGTCTTCTTCTCCACGCTTTCTTCTTCGTGCGAGGAGTCGAAGCTTTGATCTTCGAGTGCAAGGTCTTCACGTTGATGAGGACTTGAAGGGCCAAGGATTCCCGTAGGACGTGCTTCCCGTGCCTCGTGAAGCCTTCGGTCTTCAAGCGTTGGAGTTTCTTCGTAGCGCTCTTTCGTCTTCAGCTTTTCCGACCTTTTGTGCCTTCCCCCACCCCCTCTATTTATAGGCAAAGGGGGGCGGTTGGGGGAGATATGGCTGAAATCTTTTTGTTTCATCCGATATCTCCCCCCATAACCATCAAGATATTGTTCCTTTATCCAAGGAAACAAACCCGATCCCCTCCTTTTTAGTTGGGGTGGTTACGGGCCAGATGTGACTCGATCTTTTAAAGATTGAGTTGTTATTTTTGTTGCACTTTTGGATCGGATGGCGACACAACGTCATCTTGTCCGTTGGATCGAGGGATCGTCGCGGATCTACGGCTGTGTAGACGTCCACGCCACCTCCCCCCGCATCGAGGCGGTTTTGATTTTTTTTTCTTTTCTTTTCTTTTTCTTTTTCTTTTCTTTTCTTTTCTTTTTTTTTATGGCCGGCCCCACCTCTCCATGAGGAGGGGGGCACGATTTTCTAGAAGGGGGGCCGGTGGGCCCCCTCCCCTCTTTGTGTTCGGGTAGCGGGTCCGGTGGGACCCGCTTACTTTGAGTTGGGCTGCGGCGCGCAAGCCGAGTTTGCACGCGGGCCGAGTGCACATGCGGGCCGTTTGTGTGCGGGCCCAATTTTGCATGCGGGCCGTTGTGTATGGGCCCAAGTTGCATGCGCGAGTCGGGTTTGACCCGAAGGCCGTTGGGTGCGGGCCTATTTTTCGTGTACAAATCGGGTTCGACCCGACCTGACACGACCCCACTTGTTTAGTAAATGGGTCGGGTTGGGTCAACCCGTTTATTAGGCAGGTCGGGTTTGGGTTTAAGTTTTTGACCCGTTTATTAAACGGTTCGGGTCCGGGTTGGGTGTTTTGACCTTATACATATGTCTCAACCTGACCCGAACCCGACCCGACCCAACCCATGCCATTGCCACCCCTACTAGAAACCAAGAAATGTTCTGCACATGCATCCTACCAAAGATCGATACCCGGCCGCTTCTATCATCTATTTAGGAAACCAATCACTACAAGCCCGGAAAGATGGAGGTGTTGAAAGATAGAGAACAAGCGATTAAGTACTTGTAATGTTCAAATGGATTGGCTTTACCATGATTTGAATGAAGATGGTTCGACATGATGTGCTCTATCGTCTCATGAGCCTAATCTGCGAAACAAATACAAGATGAAGTTCAGTCCCTCATATGTTTCAGTGTGTTGGTCTACCAAACATGAATTAATTTCACTTGTGATTCAGAAAGTATTTTTGGTGCTTAAACTGTTTGGAAGCTTCTCAAGTTCTAACAGCTCTTATTCTGAATTTTTTCTGGAACCAATCTCAAGCTGCACTACCGTGTAATAATTTCTTGTGGTATATGCCGCGATCGATCACTGCGTCCAAATCTTTCCGCAAAGTGTTCTTGCTCTAGATTAGATTACCCTCATGGCCTTTTTAAATCAGGAGATCGAATATCTATTTGCTGCGATCGATCACTTCGTTGAAATCTTTCCGAAAAGTTATGCTTCCTTTATCTTCTGCCACTTTTCAAGTTGAAAAAGGCTTTCCCTCCCCGACCCGCAAAGTATCAAACAAAGCAACCCTTCTTTTGGCTATCGGCATCGGCATTATGGATTCTCTTCCTTTCGGCGGTCGGACTGGGATGGTGGGGCACCTACAGAACCCGCTCGGACGGCGGGGCGCCGGCAATCAGACCGTCAGGTCATGTGGTCCGGGGAGGTGGCCGTCGGGGCACCGGCAGCACCCGAGAGAGGAAGGGAGAGGCACAGAGAAGAGAGAGAGGACACAGGTAAGACAAAACTATACCCGGCCTCCCCGAGGTCGCTCGTGGTGACCGGGGAGGCCGAGGCCAGAAATAGAGTCTCTGAAACCCTAAACTAGAAAAGTTGGCTCAGATACCATATTATGAAGAAAGAGGGAGAGGGAATAGGTTTAGGAAGATCGGAAAACTCCTTGTATTATCTCATCAATCTCATTGTCATTACATAAGACTACCTCTCCTTATAAAAAGAGAGAACACACATCTTTATATTACCACAACCGATGTGGGACTAATAGAATACTAACACACTATATCTAATACGGCCATCTCGAAGTAATTCTCATCGCTTTCTCTTTGTTCCCTCCATATACAAGATTCTGAATTCTCAAAGAACTTATCCTGCACTTCATGTGATGCTCGTCCATTAAGAAAGAATGTGATTCCAGCCCACGTTGCGGAGCTTGGAAGGATATAAGAAGGAAGCCGAGGCCCGAGCAATGGTATGAGTACAATTTCCAAGGTCAGAGTGATTCAGAGGCTGACACTAACACCATGGCTGATTACAGCAGGGGGGACGCGGCCAATGGAAGGAGCAGGATGGGCAGCAGGTTTCAGTCATGGAGAATCGCCAACGGTGGTGTTGAGGGCGCCGACGGATGGAACAGGTCAGGGTTTCTCGCCAAAGCTGACGCTCATGGTGATCATGTGTGCAGGCCGGTCGTCATCGGAGCCGACGGGAGGGCCATGCCGGGCGTGGTCGAATGCCCCTCCGACGGTCGGAAGGGCGGGTTCATCGGCAAAGCCGAGACGGTGGAGGACAAAGGTACTTACACAGGAGATTGGAGTGGCGGCGGCCCAAGTAGAGGACTAACACCCAAAGTCCAGGAGTTGTTCAGCAATGTTCAGAGTGCATCAAGTGAAGGCCATAGTAGGATGGGATTCAATGGTAGCATGTTTCAGCGAGGGAATGCCGGCCGTGGTATTTTTGGCGGCTATGAACGGACCAATGACATGATCTCCGGTCGGTCGAACAGCTGGGCATTACCGCCCGACACTCCGCTTGGAAGGGTGACGAATGATATCGGCGCTGCTGCGGATTACCTCGCTGGGTCGGCAGGGGGGGCATCGGCCGCCGCCTTTGGGCCGGCGGCATCAGCGCCTGCGTATCAGGCGAGGAAGAAAGAGTCGGCGGCCGCCATGAGCATCGACAGCCGAGAGGCGGCCAAGAGGTATGGTGGCCAGTTCATGTGGTAAGCCCAGCAACTGGATTTGCATGGGTATATATCCTGTGATGGATTATGTTGTGACACTCTGGAAAATCCCATTCCATGTGTTTCTATGGTTCTATGTATAAAAAGTGTGTGTTCCCTTTATGATTTTATGAGCATGGATCTATTTGCACCACCCTTGTGATATTCAATTGCACATTCATCCTCATTTTGCTCTTTGTATTGGATGTAGTTAGGGGTGGGACTTTGGCAGGTCTGACCCGAACCCGACCCGCCCAACCCGAACAATGGACAAACATGGGCAAAGCTGGTTAAAAACTTGGACGGGTCTGGACAAAAAAAGATCAACCCGATTTTAATTTGGACGGGTTTGGGCACCGATGTCCCCAACCCGAGGAACCCGACGAACCCGAGGAAGTGACACACAAAGGTTGAATGCTTTGATAGTTTTTTTTATGGAAATCAAAGACCGCCTATTTTATGTTGAATGCTAAGAATTCGTCTGAAATATGTGAGGATATGGGTTGGACTTTATGTTTTTGTTATGCTAATCAAAGATTTTTTTTATTCAATTCAAAAATATGTTGGATTTTTTTTCCATCTATTTATGTGCACAAGCATTTCTAATTGGGCAACCTGCTTATTATTTTGTAAATTGGGCAACCCGAGCAACCCGAGGAACCCGAGGAATTAGAATGGGCAAGCACGGGTTGGGCTTCCACGGGTTCCCCGGGTTCCACGGGCAAAACGGGCAAATGTTTGTGCAAGTCGGGTTGGACATGGGCAGACCCTTCAACTCACCCAAGTCCCACCCCTAAATGTAGTGTGTTAGTATTCTATTAGTCCCACCTCGGTTGTGGTAATGTAATGATGTGTGTTCTCTCTCTATATAAAAAGGGGTAGTCTTATGTAACAACAATGAGATTGATAAGATAATACAAGGAGTTTTTCTCCCCAAACCTATTCTCTCAATCTCTCTCTTCGTAACATGGTATCAGAGTATGCCTAGGGTTTCGGAAATCCCTCTCAAGCCACAGCCTCCTCAGCCGCAACCGGCGACTTGGGGAGGCCGAGCATAGTAAAACTTTTTTTTTTCCGTTCTGATCTCGCGAGCCAGCAGCACAGCCCTCACCTATGCGAGCCCTGCCGCATGAGCAACTCCGTCGACTTGCACCGCCGGGTGACCACGTCTCTGCGACGGCCCTATCGCCGATGTGCCTCCTTCCTGCAGCACAGCCCGCAGCCGACGTCGACCTTCTCCTCACCGGGCCGACCTCCTCCCCGCGATCGCAACCAGCTGGATCTGCCTCCTCCCTCGTGCTCATCATCCGGCCTCCTCCTCTGCTTCTCTGCTCACAGTCCGGTCGACCACCTCGCCGTCGGGCCAACCACCTCCTATGCAGCCACCCTCGCGATCCCCACCTCGTCGACGATCCTCAAAACCGACGACCTGTGCCTTCTCCCTTCGCCGGCCAGATCTGCCGCCGTTCTCTCCTCAGATCCGGCCAGATCCATCCCTGTCGACCTCGCCGGATCCGAGCCGGTATTGGGGCCCTTGCGTTTTCGCTCGCTGTCCGGCATCCTTGCCGCGCAGGACGCCTCCTTGCCGCGTCTGTCGCCCGATCCTCCGACTCTACCCCTTGAGCGAGATCTGACCCCTACGAGATCTTCAGCACCTGCGCCGTGCCCGATCCCACCGTTGCCCTGCACCTCGCCCGATCCCGGCCCTGTGCCGCGCCCGCCAACCCTGAGTGCAAGCCACCGCTCCCGAGCCCTGCGCCTGTGGACTATCTCCAGTACAGCAGCACGGGGGGCCAGACCTAGCGCCCCAGGCCATCCCCTCGCCGTGCTGGCCTCCTCCCTGCACCCCGGTCACCGTGGAGCTCTCGTCAGATCTGCCACTCGCCGTCGTCGGCCTCTGATCTTCTCTCTCACGTCCCGATCTCTCGCGCAACCCGACCGAATTTCTCTCCCATTTTCGACTCTCTCGCTCTCGTCTCTCTCTTGATTTCTCTCCCATCTGCATATTTCTCTCTCTCTCTTAAACTGAATCACAATCGCACCATGCCCTTCCTCTCTCGGGCTCCATCTACCCCAATCACAGTCGTTGATGCTCCCTTTCTCTCTCTTTTAGCTGATCACAGCCGTCCTTATCTAACCCCCCTCATCTTGTGCGTTCTCTCCTTTCGTTCCTGATCCGGCCACACTATTCCCTCATTAATTTATCTCCTCTCTCTCCTACCTTGTTTAATCTCCACCGTCCGTGGCCCTAACCTATGATCCCTGATCAATCTCTTCTTTGTGATCTCTATGATTCCCCGGATCAGCAGTGCCTCTGATCCCGGATCTCTCTTCGGACCATAGAGCGAAGGGCCTATTCCCTTCTCACGCTACCCGAATCCGACCCTTCTATGCAGCACCTAGCCACCTGTCTCCGGCTTGATCTCGGCATGCCTGCAGCCTACCGGACTCCACCTTCCTTGCGCCGAACATCGCATGTGATCTTCCAATTTGGCCGCCTATGCCCTTATGCTTTGTCGGTTCGCCTGCGCCTATACGCACACCCTGTGTCCTTACGCTTCCTTGGTACTTTTGCGCCCTACGCCCTATCGGTCCGCCTTGCGACCTACGTGCCTACCCCCTTGCGCCTTGTACTCTACCGGTCGTGCCCTGTGCTCGACGCTCTACCGGTCCATCTACTCCCTTCTTCTCTTGCCAATCGAGATCTTCTCCCTCCTTCCGATCGAGTTTCTTCCCCTCCGGTGTCTCTCTCTTTAGCCAGTTGGCTTTATCCTCTTTCTCTTTGGTCGTGTGACCCTTGGATCTCCTCTCTCCGGTCATAGTTCTGCCAGTTTTCAGATCCTCTTTCTTCCTAGTCGTGTGACCCTTGGATCCTCTCTCTTTCCGGTTACACTTATGCTGGCTTTCGAATCCTCTCCCTTTCCTTGGTCATGTGACCCTTGGATCCTCTCTCGTTCCAGACACTCTTGTGCCGATTTTCGGATCCTCTCTCTCTCTCCGGTCACTCTTGTGTCGGCTTTCGGATCCTCTTTCTCTCCGGTCACACTTGTGTCGGCCTTCGAATCATCTCTCTTTTCGGTCACTCTTGTGCCAGCTTTCGGATCCTCTCTCTCTCTGGTCACACTTGTGTCGGCCTTCGGATCCTCTCTCTTACCGGTCACACTTGTGCCAGCCTTTCGGATCCTCTTCCTTTCCTTGGTCATGTGACCCTATCAGAGCTACGACTCTATATTCTCTCATTCCTCTATTTTTTTTCTTTGTCTGTGATGATTGCGATCTTCTAGGAGGTGTCAAGTGCTTGCTTCGGCCGGGTGCTTGCCTCCTATGAGGTCTCACGTATCCACACCTTTTCTTAGCCGATCACTCTCCTTTCAGCCTTTATTGCCGGCTTCCATCACGATCGACTTCCTCCGCTCCGATCCTTAGTGATAATTGCCAATTCCCCCGGTTGACCTACTTACAGGTTGGCCGGGTTCCCCCGGTTGTCCTGCTTGCAGGTCAATCGGGTTTTCAGGACGACTTACTTGCAGGTCGCCAAGGCACTATCTTTACTTTACAGCATAAAAAAAGGGTTATTTGATTTTTTTTCTCCTTTCTTTTATTAAGCAAACTGATGTCGGTTTATACCTTACATCAGTTTGACGGGGGGTATTAGATGTAGTGTGTTAGTATTCAATTAGTCCCACCTCGGTTGTGGTAATGTAATGGTGTGCGTTCTCTCTCTATATAAAGAGAGGTTGTCTTATGTAACAACAATGAGATTGATGAGATAATACAAGGAGTTTTTTTCCCCAAATCTATTCTCTCTCCCTCTCTCTTCATAACACTTTGAAATCTTATATCAAAGGTGTCAATCCCCATTTGCTCATTGAAATCTGTTTGCACTAATACCGAGGATTGTATCCACACCGTGTGCTCTGATGTATGTCCTTGGACAAGCTCTTTATATCCCTCGCTATATTGCAAGTTCATTGCAAGGAGGGGGTAACAATCGGACCTCAGGGAGGCGCCACAAGCAGGCGCAAATCGAGAACCGCCACACTGGCAGGGAGTACAAGGGGAACAAATCCCCACCACCACGAAACCACAATGGGCAGAACGCCCACCCACAGGCAGCCACCAAACCAAACCACACGCAGGCGGAGCGACCACCGCACCACCGGCGGAGAAAAAAGAAACAAAAAAAAGGGGAAAAAAATTACAACTCAAGTAGATGTAAAATACAGAAACACTCTGAATAGGTTGAGATGGAAAATCACTGTCATTGGTATTACGCATAGAGCTAGAGGCTGAGTTACCCTTCGATGGACAAATTAAACTCCCACTTGAGCCCATCGCTAGTAAGAAATCCGGGCAATGCCCCGATGAACTTGATGCTTGCCACTTGGCATAGACAACATCACAGCCGTTAGAATAATTGTGCGTGCAATCTAGAGTGAGTGTGATTCACTCCTCAGGTTGTGATTTCACTTGTTAGAGAGAGATAGTTCTAGTAATTTTCTTAATTAACATCAAATGACCATTAAATGTCATTGGATGGGTATTTATCATCTTTATAGTAGGTTTTTAATAGTATTTATGAGAGAGAGTCGCGTTAACACATGACATAAGGATTCTGGCTCTTCAAAATAGGTCTACGTGTCACAACACGGGAGAGAGGCTTACATTTTAGTACTATACTACTAGGAAGAAACCCGGACAATGCCTGGATGAACTTGATTCACGCCACTTGGCACAGACGACATCATAGCTATCCGAAGAAATGTGCAACCTAGAGTGAGTGTGATTTACTCGTCATGGTGTGATTTCACTTGTTAGAAAGAGATGGTACTAATGATTTCACTAATTAACATCAAATGATCAATAAATTCAATTGAATGTGTGTTTATCATATTTATTGTAAGTTTTTAATAATATTTATGAGAGAGAGTCATGTTCACACACGTGAGAAGGATTATGGCTCATCAAAAGAGATCCACGTGTCACAACACGGGAGAGAGGCTTCCATTTTAGTATTATACTATTAGATTAGATGCACTAAAGCAATGTTGGCTATTGAATCATTTTGGAGGTTTCCAATGACCACTGAAGCAACAAGGTTTGCTCGGGCGTACCCTGTACGGGCCCGGTGCCACTGCTTTAGAACCCAATGTTCTATCTCCCGACTCCAAGGTATATTTTGTCCGGGTGCCAATGCTCGATGGAACAGGAATCTAGAACGACCCACTCATAGGAATTTCGTCCGAGTGACACTGCCAGGCCCCCGGGAGAACTTTCAGCCAGGGATGGCTCCAGTCAGTAGATTTCTGATTGTTAAGGCTCTATTTTGAGCTGGATTGAAAATTCGGAAGAGACTTGTATTAGACCTAGTCCTACTATATAAAGGAGGTCTAGGGCTTATTAGGGCAGAGAGAAGATTGCATTGAGTTGGGAGAACCGTCGTGGGAGCCTTGCTAGAGGGTTTGATGAACGTACCCTAGTTGTAATCTCTTTATCGTTTGATAGTGAATCTCTTGCCTCACCTCCGGTGGATATACGAAGGTTGCTGAACCACCTAAAATCATCATGTTCTCTGTGGTGTGTCCTTTCTCTACTCTCTTGTTTTGATTTGTTTGATCTGATTATAACTTTTTTCGGATTTATTTCCTGTGGGATTGTTTGTGTCTGTGGTTTGTGGGTCCATCACACAACAAACTTGTATCAAAACCCTCACATCCTTGATCATTGATTGTTCTTTGATTTGATTGTTCTTTGACAGAAGAGTCATCTTCCAAGGGTTAATGTAAAATTTGAAGTATAGAAATTTGATGACACAAATAACTTCGCCATGTGGCAATGCAAAGTTATGGATGTTTTGATCCAACAAATATTGGATATTGCTTTGGAAACAGAAAAACCAAAAAATATGGAAGGCAAGGATTGGGAGAAAATCGGCATGAGGCACGATTCGGTTTTGTCTTGCAAAAGATCATAAGTTTTTTGTTACGAAGGAATCGAAGGCTCTGGGGTTGAAAAAACCGGAGGATAAGTTTATGACAAAGAGCATTGAGAATCAACTCTATATGAAGCAAAACGTTTCCATTTCCAATGCAATGATGGAAACTCCATGGAAGATCGTATGAATGATTTTAACAAAATCCTAGTAGATCAACTGAATTTGGATATTACAATTACAGATGAAGACAAAGCATTGTTGTTGCTAAACTCGTTACCTGATACTTATATATATGAACATCTGCCCACTACTTTATTGTATGTATAAAAGACGATTACCTTTGATGAGGTATCTAATATTTTGACAAATAATGAGTATCATAAGAAGGACAAGCAGCCTCACAGTAATTCGTCATCAGAAGCCTTAACCATCATGGGTAAATTAGAAAGTAAGAAATCTATGATGCCGGAAGTCTCGTTTGAAGACTAGAGGAGCACCATTAGATTAAAAAAAACTCCAAAAAGGATGAGCTTGTCTATTGTCACGACAAAAGTCTTTGGAAGAAGGATTGTCCATTAATTGTTGAAGAATTAGGACAAGAGGATATGATGGTGAATGTTCCTAGCAGTGTGGATGATGATTCAGATATTATTCTTACTAGTTTATCTTTGTTATGATGCTAAGATGAGTGGATTTTGGAATCGGGCTATACTTATCACATGTGTCCCAATAGGGAATATTTTTCCAGCTTTGAGGAAGGGGGTTAGTATGTAGCTTGTGTGCCCTTAGCGTGGATTTTCTGTATTAACATTAATAAAGATGCCTTTGGTTATTGCTTTAATTAGAATACTACTATGGTATATGTTAATACACATATAATAAAGGACCCTAGGGAACACAGTAGGCCACTGAGGCACATGGTGGATCCATGCTTAGGAGACCCAGTGGACCAGTTATGTGTAGGCCTAGAACTAGTTCACAGCTTAAGTGATGCCGGTCGCTTCACCGAGAACAAGTTGTTGGCAGGTAGAGGATGTGGTGAAGTCTCCACCACAGGAACGCGGGATTCCCATTCACCTGACCAAGCACGATGATCGTGTTGAACAGGAACTAAGACGGTGCACAGTTCAGTGATTCAGACACTGGTGCAGAGACCGACTTACTACTATAGATAATCTGTCCTTAACCCTGAGGGACCATGTACACTGGCCAACAAGTTGTGTGGTGCTTTGATGTGGCAACGTGTGCGGACCTTCCATAGTCCAATACCACGGTACGTTGGGTTACCCGGCTGGCGCTTGACTGACATGTAATCCCTACAGGTTATCTACCGTCCAGTGTTGGATGGGTGCGTTTTGATGAGTCAATCTGTCCACACAGTAACCCAGACCTGGTGGTTGTCAGTATGACTGACGATGTTTCGGATGCTAGGCATAGCACCGAAAGGTGTGTGGTGTTATAGATGACAAGTCATCAAACTCTATTCATATGATCGATCAAGATCTGACGGTGCTCCCCACCGCCCGAGTCGTATCATGGCACCAGTAATAGGAGGGACTGAGGATTATCGGAGTATAATAGAGAACAGGGTTACGAGGGAGTAAAATAAGTTCAGGATCAATAGAGTTCAACTCGCGTCGCACTCTGGGTGGCTACACGGGTTAATCGAATTAGGGCTGATTAACGGAACTTTTGGTATGTCACTGGAATAGTTAATCAGGGATCCGGTTGGAGCTAGAGATCCCGAACCCTGAAGGTTCCACCCTGTCGTTGTGTATAGAAATTGTTTCCCGACCTGGTTGGATACGTTGGATGCGAAGTAGCGCGATGGAGCGCAAGCCCGGAGCCTAAGAACCTAATTCGTATGTGTTACGGGCCGTAGGGGTATTTTGGTAAATACTAAAATATGGCTCATAACATGTTGAATATGGATCTTAGAATGAGCGGAATAATTCCAGGAGCTCATAAGCGCTAACGAAACTCGATTCCGAGTAGCGCACCTCACTTAATCTCTCTTTCAGTTTTTCACTTTTTGTGAAGGGCGTTTTCGTCCAGGCTTCACGATAGACATTTGGAATCCCTAAAACCGGCCCCCCCTCATCCTAATCTAATTAGGGCCGGCCCTAGTTTTCCCATGGCACTAGGAGACCGGCCCTATAAGTATAGAGGAGGGGGAGGGGCTAGCCTAATATGCCTCCCTCTCCAAAAGGTCGAACCTCTAATCCTCTCTTCCTCTTTGTGGTTTCGGCCAATGAAGAAAGAGGAAGAAGAAGGAAGAAGAAAGAGGAAGGAAGGAGAAGGAAGAAGAGAGAAAGAGAAGGAGGAGATCTCGTGGCTCGCCATCATCTTCGCAACGAATTCCTCCGTTGGCTCGTAGTCCTTGCACTAAGAGACGGGACTTCGAGGATTCCTCAATTCGCAAAGGACAAGGTGCTATCCGACAGCTTCCCTTGCAATTCACATGCGGTTCATCATCATTCCGTTCTCTCCGGATCATAGATCCATAAGGTATAATGATTCTAAACACCTAACTAGATGCATGCATGTCTTCCGTAGATCGTTGTATGCCTCTAGGGTGTCTGCACATATGCTAAGATCATAGATTTGTATGTAGATTATTTTCTAGAATTAATTGTAATAAAACATACACCGTATGATCTTCGGATCTATCTTTTGCTTTTGCTGCGACTCTAATAAGCGAATCCAATTCCAACAATTGGTATCAGAGCATGCTTTGGTGTATGTTTCATGCATGAATTCGTGAAAACATCATATGAATATATAATGACATATATTTTCGTCGGGGTTCGGTGTAGATCATGCAAATGGATTGTGTTATGTATCATCTTTTAGTAGGTGCCGCGCTAAATAGTAATATGTGATTGCATGCCTCCGGGGGTCGGACCCCGGATTTAATTTTGCATTGATTATTATTGTGCTTGTGGATTTTAAGTCTCTAGATGAGCGAGAGTGGAGGTTGACCACCCTCGGTTCCCTAGCAATGTTTCTAGGATTATTTCCTTTTCTTTCTAGCGAAATTGTACACGAACGTGCACTTGCTCGAGGTGTGTTAGTTTTTTGATCACAGGAATAAGGAGATGATGCAACATCCACAGTTCGGAAAAGCGGTACCATGGCGTGCAAAGACCCGGCGAAAGCATGCACATTGGTGATGATCGGAATCGTCGTCAGAGATCGTGCAGAACGGAAGAGCAGGATATCTTAGCTGTGTTATTCAGGTTCAGGGGTCGGACCCTCGACTTGATTCAGTTTGGATGTTTTTTCTGTTGTTTCTCTTTATTTAGTGTTTAGAGAACCCCGATGATAATGTGATTATCTATCTTGCTTGTGAGTTTGTCTCTAGATCAGGCTTAGGGTTAGTACTAAGCTTATGGATTCATCAGTGTCTCTATATGGTTCTAACACGTGTGAATCCGGTGGCTAGCTAAAAGGAAAGGTAGTAACCGCCCTCGTGGTAGTTCAGGTAGCCAAGTACTGTGCACCGAGATAGATGCAGTGTTAGATTTGTTTAGATATAACTAATATCTCTATAAGAAGTATGATAACCCTAGTGGGATGCCCTTTCCCCACGTGGTCCTAGCGACCAAGTTAGGTTAGGATTTCACTGTGTGATACTCGTTTCTAGATAACGTTTGATGGTAGTATGAACACATCACGATTTGGTTATGCCACCATTAGGTTGAGGTCCGGCGGAGGTTGTCGGATGTCTCTATTTGACCAGCATCGAAACCTATAATGAGATGAGGTCTACTATGACATCAGGCATCAAATTGTGAACGAGGCGTCATTCTAGTGGGAGTCCTTTCCACGTCGACCTTAGGCTAGGCTCCAGATCTTAGGATTATGGGTAAACTAGTGAAGTATCAGGATCCTTGGAATCTATGTAATGTGATCCTTGCAAGAAAGGCAAAAGTTGAGTATTCAAGGTAGGGGTTATGATATTTTCTGAGGATACTAATGCTTTGCGGGAAGGTTTGTAATCCTAGTGGGAGCACGGTAGACTAGGGTCTAAGTCTAGGAGGTCGTGACCTTTCTAGATATGCATAAAACCTCATAAAGAAGGGATGTGTATGAGGTTCTCTCCAAAGAGGAGCCCCTGGCCTCCACAATCAACCGGCTAAGGGTCTGGGTGGGAGGTACGCAGTTCGATATTCCCACCGGGTGAGAGCTGTGTTTCCTTCCATGCTGGTTCACCTAGTGGTTTCCTACGGGTCATGGAGGATGCCGGTGGCAGTGGGTGATGGTTTTTCCCTGCACCGCGGGAGCCTATGAACCCCCCTGCCGATACCACCTAGATTTGTGGGAAGCATCCAAAAGCTTGTGTGATGCCGCCGTTGCTGCGCACGCGGGTCACATAAAGCTAGCCAAAAGGAGACTGGGAGGTCTTTCAGTTTACCATAGGTAATTCTGATAAAGACTAGGTCGTAAAAACCCCGTTGGCAGAAGTGGTTGCATGCTCTCATCGAGATGCTGTCTCCAATTCAAGGCCGATAGTCTCAGTGCTCGAGCTCAGGAAATTTAGATTCCTGGATGTCTCCACTTGAGGTAGTGAAGACATAACGGCTGGAGTAAACATTATCTATTTCTAAATTTCATGAAATAGATTGTAGTAGACCCTAACTATTGCTTTAAACCATTATTTACGAAAATTATGACCAAGCTCGACCCCCTTGCCTCCATCCTTAATGATAACAAACTTACGGGACTAAATTACGAGGACTGGAAGCGTAACCTGATGCTCGTCCTAAGAGTTGGCAAACACACAATTGTCCTAAGTACCCCTCAACCGGCCATGCCAGGACCAAGTGCTACTGAGTCTCAGATGAAGAAATGGAAAGACTGGCTAGATACTGATGAGATGTGCAAGTGCTACATTGGGGCATCCTTGCAGACCGTCCTTCAGAAGCAAGTCGAAGACATGGCCTTCGCTTCATACATGATGCTCTATCTAAAGGAAATGTTCGAGGGTCATAGTCGGGTAACTCGTTACCTAACCATCAAGAAATTGGTATCCACGAGGATGGCAGAGGGGACTTTAGTTCGGGATCATATGCTGAAATTGTTTGGCTATGTGAATGAACTTGGTTCCTTCGATGTCATCTTGGATGCAGAGATCCAGACCGATATTTTCCTCGCGTCTCTGTCAGGAACATTTGAGGGCTTCGTTACCAACTTTAACCTTAACCGGTTGGAGATGTCTAACGCAGAGCTCCTAGCGGCGCTCCAGGCGGCAGAGGATGGGATGAAGGCAGGAGCCCAATCCCTGAACATAAAGCGGAATTCTTCTCTGAAAGCCAAAGACAAGTTTCAGAAAAGAAAGTCTAAGAAGCCCATGAAGATGGGCCAGGTGCAGTCGCAGGTTCCTAAGCAGAATGGTCCGGCGAAGTCCAAAGGAAAATATTTTCGATGCGGCAAGAAGGGGTACTGGAAGGGCGACTGCCGCACGGCTCCTAAGAAGGTTGAGATAGGTATATCTCAAATCCATATAGTGGAATCCCTTGTAACATCCAGTTGTTTTCCAGTTTCATGGATTGTGGATTCTGGTTCCACTAACCATGCTTGCAATAATTTGCAGGGATTCAAGGAGACAAGAAAACTGGGTGATGGGGAGATAATCCTAAGCATGGGAACTGAGGTCGTGGCAGAGGCTGAAGCAGTTGGAGATATCGTCTTGCAGTTTCTTGATGGAAGAAGTTTATTACTTAGAGACATACTTTATGTACCGTTCTTGAGACGAAACTTAATTTTTGTTTCCTTGTTGAATAATAAAGGTTTTTTAGTTTTATTTGATGCTTCTGGTGTGTCAATTAAATTGAATGGTTCCTTTGTTTGTAAGGGAAAGACACAGAATGATCTCTATGTAATTAACTCCAATCATAAGCAGGATAACATAACTGAAGCATGTGTGATTAATTCATCTAAAAGGAAAAATCCCTCAGATAATCCAATACTCCTTTGGCATCTAAGGCTTGGACACATAGCCTCAGACAGGATTCATAGGTTGGTTAAGGCAGGACTCTTAAGTCCAGTTATTTCAGAAAACCTACTGACGTGTGAGTCTTGCCTAGAAGGCAAGATGATTAAAAGATCTTTCCAAGCCAAAGGTAGCAGATCTCAGGAGGTATTAGAGTTGGTACACACTGATGCATGTGGGCCCATAAGTGTTCGTGCCATAGGAGGCTTCGAGTATTTCATCACCTTCACGGATGATCACTCGAGGTTTGGATACATATACCTAATGCGACGGAAGTCTGAATCCTTTGATAAGTTCAAGGAGTTCAGAGCTGAAGCAGAAAAGCAGACGGGTAAAAGTATCAAGTCTCTTCGATCGGATCGAGGAGGTGAATACCTATCAGATGAATTTATTGGGTACCTGCGTGAGCATGGGATCGTATCCTAGTTGACAAAACCAGGGACATCGCAACAAAACAGTGTATCTGAAAGGAGAAATCAAACTTTGTTAGACATGGTTCGGACTATGATGAGTTATGCCACATTGCTACCTAGTTTTTGGGGATATGCCCTAGAGACGGCAGCATATACTTTGAACTTTGTTCCGTCAAAGTCAATACCCCTAACTCCTTGGGAGCTATGGTTGAAGCGAAAGCCAAGCCTACAGCACTTTAGGATTTGGGGTTGTCCAGCACATGTGCGGAAGGACAAGCGAGATAAGATGGAGTCAAAAACTAAGGTATATCTATTCGTTGGGTATCCACAAGGGACAAAGGATGGTTTATTTTATGATCCTGAGGATAGAAAGTTTATCGTCTCGACGAACGCCGTATTCCTGGAGCAGAATTATTTAATAGACCATAAGCCCACCAGTAAAGTAGTTCTTGAAGAATTACTTTGTACTGATGGGAGTACGCAGACAGAAAACGTAGTGGGAGCCGATACCACTAAGATAAACGATACTATCGAATCGACTCCTATGGAACCACCGTAGGCTCATCGCAGTGGGAGAACCACAAGTGCTCCTGATAGATGCATTGGAGAAGCCTTTATGGTAGATCCAGAGTTTCAGGAGAATGATCCTCTGAACTACGACGAAGCGATGGTATCCTCTGACCATGCAGCATGGCAGGAAGCCATAGAGGCAGAATTGACATCGATGTCCCAAAACTCGGTCTGGACACTTGTAACACCACCTCACAATAACCTGTTGGGTGTAAGTGGATGTACAAAAGGAAAAGAGGTCCGGATGGTACCGTTGAGACTTACAAATCTAGACTAATCGCTAAGGGTTATACCAAGCGAGAAGGGATCGACTATGGCGAAACCTTTTCGCCAGTGGCTATGCTTAAGTCTATCCGGATCCTCTTGTCCATTGCAGCCCATTATGATTGGGAGATCTGGCAAATGGACGTCAAGACCGTATTCCTCAACGGGGATTTGGAAGAAGACATCTACATGTCTCAGCCTCCAGGCTTTGTCGCAAAAGGTCAGGAAAGTCTGGTGTGCAAGTTGCAAAAATCCATTTATGGACTGAAGCAAGCATCCAGAAGTTGGAACATGTGTTTTGATCAGGCTATCCGGTCTTATGGATTTGAGCAGAACGTGGATGAATCATGTGTTTATAAAAGGAGCGATAAGACTGCAGTAGTTTTTCTAGTGCTTTACGTAGACGATATCCTGCTTATTGGAAACGATGTTGGAACGTTGTCTATAGTGATGGTGTGGTTATCCTCTCAATTTGACATGAAAGACTTGGGTGAAGCAAGTTATGTTCTGGGGATCAAGGTAACTCGAGATCACCAGAACAAGACTCTCTCACTGTCACAGTCAGCCTACATAGATACTATCTTGGTCAGATTCAGTATGCACAACTCCAAGAAGGGACTGGTTCTATTCAGACATGGAATGAAGTTGTCCAAGGATCAGAGTCCTAAGACTCCTGAGGAGAGGGCAGAGATGCAGAAGATACCTTATGCTTCGGTTGTAGGGAGTCTGATGTATGCTATGCAGTGCACGAGACCAGATATATGCTATGCAGTAGGCATGATGGGCAGGTATCAGTCAAATCCTGGTCCAGGGCACTGGACTGCTGTGAAAAGTATACTCAAGTATCTCCGTAGGACGAGAGATTATGAGTTAGTTTACTCTTCATAGGAACTGATGTCGATTGGATATACAGATTCTGACTTTGCGTCAGATCCGGAATCCAGGAGATCGATATCAGGGTTTGAGTTTTCATTAGGAGGAGGAGCTGTCAGTTGGAGGAGCGTGAAGTAGGGATGCATCACAGATTCGACGACAGAGGCTGAGTACGTTGCGGCGTGCGAAGCAGCTAAGGAAGCGGTGTGGCTCAAGAAGTTCCTCACGGACTTAGAATGCGTACCGGGAGCTCAAGATCCTATTATCCTTTACTGTGATAATAGTGGAGCGGTAGCACAATCCAAGGAGCCAAGATATCACCAGAAGAGCAAGCATATCGAGCGAAAATACTACATTATCCGGGACTTACAAAAGCGAGGGGAGGTTGCAGTGACTCAGGTGGCGTCTGCAGATAACATGGCGGACCCTTTCACAAAGGCGTTATCGACCAAGACTTTTGAGAAGCACGTGGATGCCATGGGAGTTAAGACTGTTGTTCCCCGCTAGGCCAAGTGGGATATTGTTGTAGCTTTAATTAGAATACTACTATGGTATATGTTAATACACATATAATAAAGGACCCTAGGGAACACAGTAGGCCACTGAGGCGCATGGTGGATCCATGCTTGGGAGACCCAGTGGACCAGTTATGTGTAGACTTAGAACTAGTTCACAGTTTAAGTGATGCCGGTTGCTTCACCGAGAACAAGCTGTTGGCAGGTAGAGGATGTGGTGAAGTCTCCACCACGGGAATGCGGGATTCTCATTCACCTGACCAAGCACGATGATCGTGTTGAACAGGAACAAGACGGTGCACAGTTCAGTGATTCAAACACTGGTGCAGAGATCGGCTTACTACTATAGATAATCTATCCTTAACCCTGAGGGACCATGTACACTGGGCCAACCAGTTGTGTGGTGCTTTGATGTGCCAACGTGTGCGGACCTTCCATAGTCCAATACCACGGTACGTTGGGTTATCCGGCTGGCGCTTGAGTGACATGTAATCCCTACAGGTTATCCGGCGTCCAGTGTTGGATGGGTGCGTTTTGATGAGTCAATCTGTCCACACAGTTAATCCAGGCCTAGTGGTTGTCAGTATGACTGACGATGTTTCGGATGTTAGGCATAGCACCGGAAGGTGTGTGGTGTTATAGATGACAAGTCATCAAACCCTAGTCATATGATCGATCGGGATCTGAAGGTGCTCCCCACCGCTCGAGTCGTATCATGGCACCAGTAATAGGAGGGACTGAGGATTATCGGAGTATAGTAGAGAACAGGGTTACGAGGGAGTAACATAAGTTTAGGATCACTAGAGTTCAACTTGCGTCGCACTCTGGGTGGCTACGCGGATTAATCGGATTAGGGCTGATTAACGGAACTTTCGGTGTGTCACCGGAACAGTTAATTAGGGATCCGGTTGGAGCTAGAGATCCCGAACCTTGAAGGTTCCACCCTGTCGTTGCGTATAGAAATTGTTCCCCGACCTGGTTGGATACGTTGGATGTGAAGTAGCGCGATGGAGCACAAGCCCGGAGCCTAAGAACCTAATTCGCATATGTTATGGGCCGTAGGGGTATTTTGGTAAATACTGAAA
Source organism: Chamaelirium japonicum (assembly GCA_947650365.1). NCBI lineage: Eukaryota > Viridiplantae > Streptophyta > Magnoliopsida > Liliales > Melanthiaceae > Chamaelirium > Chamaelirium japonicum. The sequence goes on from OX393560.1 coordinate 56,391,441, forward strand.
TATGGCGCAGAACATGTTGAATATGGATCTTAGAATGAGCAGAATAATTTTAGCAGCTCATAGGCGCTGACGGAACTCGATTCCGAGTAGCGCACCTCACTCAATCTCTATTTCAGTTTTTCACTTTTCGTGAAGGGCGTTTTCGTCCAAGCTTCACGATAGACATTTGGAATCCCTAAAACCGACCCCCCCCCCCCCCCTCATCCTAATCTAATTAGGGCCGGCCCTAGCTTGCCCATGGCACTAGGAGACCGGCCCTATAAGTATAGAGGAGGGGGAGGGCCCGGCCTAATATGCCTCCCTCTCCAAAAGGCCGAACCTCTCATCCTCTCTCCCTCTTTGTGGTTTCGGCCAAGGAAGAAAGAGGAAGAAGAAGGAATAAGAAAGAGGAAGGAAGGAGAAGGAAGAAGAGAGAAAGAAAAGGAGGAGATCTCGCGGCTCGCCATCGTCTTCGCAACGAATTCCTCCGTCGGCTCGAAGTCCTTGCACTTAGAGACGGGACTTCGAGGATTCCTCAATTCGCAAAGGACAAGGTGCTATCCGATAGCTTCCCTTGCGATTCACGTGTGGTTCATCATCGTTCCGTTCTCTCCGGATCATAGATCCATAAGGTATGATGATTCTAAACACCTAACTAGATTCATGCATGTCTTTCGTAGATCGTAGTATGCCTCTAAGTTATCCGCACATATGCTAAGATCATAGATTTGCATGTAGATTGTTTTGTAGAATTAATTATATACTCTGTATGATCTTCGGATCTGTCTTTTGCTTCCGCTGCGACTCTAATAAGCGGATCCAATTCCAACAGTTAGGTTTTGCGCATGTGAATCCTGGCCGTTGATGTCAAGTTCACAGGATTATGAATTTAATAAATAGCCGCTGGCTCCCCCATTTCGATCCTCGTACTTCTTGAGCCCTTGCTCTAGCGCCCTATTCTCTGACTGCTTGGCCGGTCCATCAAATCCTTATATTTGCTTATCGACCCTCCAAAACATATAAAGTTGTGCATATTCACCCCTTCAGTTAGTTTCCGTTTCAAATGGTTGAATATACTCAAAATATTTTCCTGTTGACTATTAGGCGTAAACGAGAAGGCTGCTGGGGCTACCTGACAAACATGGAGGGTTGTCGAACGAACGTGAAGGGCTAGACGAGCATCGAGGAGAGACCCAAAAAGGGGAAGGGCGGTTAGGGCTTGCACGTACATCTTATTGATTAGTTATTTCCATAACATGTACACATCTCAAACTTAACTTTATTAGAAGGGGGACTGAGTGAACCATCCCCTACATAGGATCCGGTTTAGCCTAAAAAACTTTAAAATGCTGTGGATGAAAATGTTCTCCATATAATTTCAAATTTTCTTTTGCACGCCATCAAACCTGCGAACCTCCGAACCACTGAACCATTGCCGAACCGAACCTAAACCTAACCCTAAGCCCAAGATCTATGGGCCATGGGATGAAGGTGATCTAAATCAAACTCGTACCCACTCGTCTCCGCTAGCTACTCGCCGTCGCCGCACTTGTCTCTACTTCTCAGCGGCGGCGATCAGATGCACATAGAGGTCCTATTCACCTACTGCTCACACCTGCCATCGCTGCTGCTCGCCACCCCGACTCGAGAGAGATGAAAGAAGGAGAGCATGTGAGAGATGAGGATATTTTTGGGTTTATGAAGAGAAGTCGGGAACCTTAACTAAATAAAACTTAGGCGGGTCCTGTTCACCCAAAGGATCTGTTGTCGGAGACCGCTCACAACTAAAAAAAAAAAAAAAGTAGTGGTGCCTCTCAAGCCCAACAGATTGAAGAAAAGCCCAATGAAGCAATATTGGATTAAAATAAAGGCCCAAGTTGGGACGATGCAGCAAGTGTCTCCGCCGCCGCTGCCGGAGGAGGAGGAGCATGTGCAGGGGGGGCGCGCAGAAGGGGTCGGCACAGGGTAGGCGAACGAAGGACTTAGAGCGAGCGGGATCGAAGATGGGGTCGGACTGGTTGAAGCAGGGGTCGCAGGGGCTGCACTGGATCCAGGAGAGGTCGGAGGCGGTGTCGAGCTGAAGGAAGTAGGGGCGGGCGGGGGTGCCGATGGAGAGGAGGACCGGGTAGAGGTCGGAGTTCAGGGATACTGGAGCGCGGACGGTGGTGGTGGCTACGTCGGAGGGTTGGAGGAGGGAGGATGTACGGGCTTTGGAGAGGTCGAGGAGGCGGCGGAAGCGCTCAAAAGAGGTGAGGCTGCCCAGCACATGGGAGCAAGGCCCCCAGCACGATAGGCTCTGGGCAACAATTGTAGTGTACGCAGGATGTGCTGAGAATTACCCCCAAAAGAAAGCCTTTGACATATTTTTAATTTACAACAGTCTCAATTTCATCCACAACAACTATATCTTTTAGAAAAGCATGAGCAATGTCATGAGTGGCACAACAGACCAACAGTTCCACCCAACATCTAGAGCATGAGCCGCCATAAGATGTGCCACCTGATTTGCCTCACGGAAAGCATGGTTGACGTATAGTTTGGGAAGAGTTTCAAAAGTCTCGTGCACTCCATAATTGTTATTATGGATGCACTATGGGAGGGGTGGAGTTCCCCTCCAACAAGAGTGTAGTCACTGAGAGGCTGATTATCTCCCTCTGGGACTACATTGTCCGTATGAAATCTGATCAGAAATAAGATGCCCGGCCCCTTCATCGCCAGTGTCTCAGCTTCAAGTGGGGAGGAAGGACCAAGAATCTTCCCACCATGCAATACCAACAATCCCACCCCCATCATCCCTAACCACAAGGCCACAAGCATTAGAATCAACCCTCACAGCTTCAAAAAACCCTCCTGTGGAGCAACCCAAATCCGACTACTCCTAGGCTGAGATTGTACAATCGCCGGCCCTCTCAAGACTCGGCTTAACATTTCAAAAGATCAGCTCATTTCATGCCTTCCACAAGTGCCACATCAAGTAGGCCTCTTTCATAAAATATGCTATCCCCCATCTCCAGCAGGCGATGTAAACACCACCCAAAATGTTTAATTGCAACGCTCAGACCCAGCTGAATAGAAGCAACCGCTCAGACTGATGAAGTGTATTAGCAGTCAAAGAATAGGCGTTTGCAGCTCTCATCTTGGGTGGGGGGGGGGGGGGGGGGGGGGGGGGGGGGGGGGGGTACGCTCAAGTCAGGGAATGAATAGATGTGTGTAATGTGGTGGTGGGTCCGGAAGCAAATTGCCTCTGGTGGGTTCGAATTGCTTACCTGCCCATAAAGGGGCAGGGTTTCTTTTGTAGGCATCTTCACACGTGTGCGCGATCGCGGCGGCCTATTCTCCGATGATCTCGGGATATGGCAGATCGTCTTCGATCGGACGCCTTTCAAACTTTCCTTCTATGCTCCCATGTTTCGTGGGCGTTATATCTCATCGTGGGTAACCCACGATCCCAACGGATGAGATTTCCTCAGGATTGCCAAGCTTGGCATGCATCCCGGCCGTTACATCGCCTTCTGATCTTTCCTCATCTGATGGCAGTTCTTCGGTGCTGATCTAAATTCCAATACTTCCCTCAACCGTGATACCCAACTTCAAGGCTCATCTTCCACCGAGTATCGATACCACAAATATTTTTGCCGCCATTATCAAATGTGCGGGTCACCATCGAAAATGGGACAAAGCCTCACCGAAGTGTTTTGCTGTTGAAGGCAGTCGCTACAGTGTCAAAAGCAACACTACAACAGATTTGAGTATTTGCGGGGGTCAAAAAAGGTCGTATATTTATATTTTCGGGGGTCTAGCCGCTGCATTTGCTCGCCGCAAATAAACCCGTCGCAAATACCATATACGGCCATAGCCGCCGATATAGATTAACCATATACGGTCCTTCTTTACCGTCGCAAATAATACTTTATACGGCTAATGTACCGTCGTATTTGAGTTTGCTTTAAACGACCGATAGCCCCCGTATATACCCTATCTTATACGGCCGGTAGCCCCCGTATATGACCTATCTTATATGGCTAACAACCCCCGTATATGACATGTTATACAACCGACAGCCCCCGTATATGACCCAGTTTATACGACCGGTAGCCCCCGTATATGCACTGTCTTATACGGCCAGCAGCCCCCGTTTATGACCTGTGATATACGGCCGACAACCCTCATATATGATGTGTTATACAACCGACAGCCCCCGTATATAACCCAGTTTATACGACCGACAACCCCGTTTTTGAGTGGTTTTATAAGGTCTCGGACAAATTTATATGACCGACGGCCCCCGTATATGACCTGGGTTATACGTCCGACAACCCCCGTATTTGAGTGGTATTTGACCTGTGTTATACGGCCGACAACCATCGTATTTTACCACATTTCTGCAACAACAATTCACTCATTCCATACAAATTTCTGCAATTCATAAGTTGATGCAATTCCACCACTGTAACAACAATTAACTCATTCCACATATACCACCTCTATATATATATATATATATATATATATATATATATATATATATATATATATATATATATATATATATATATATATATATATATATATATATATATATATATATATATATATATATATATATATATATATATATATATATATATATATATATATATATATATATATATATATATATATACCATTGTAACAACAATTCAAAAGAACTATAAAAATAATCAAATTCCACCATTGTAATAACAATTCAAAAGAACTGTAAAAACAATCCAATTCCACCATTGTAACAACAATCCACTCATACCACCACTGTAACAACAATCCAAAAAATATCTCGGTCCCATCTCAATGATAATTAAATAGTAGTAGAACATGCTAGTCAATTAGCCAAAAAAGGACGCATGCATGAAGCCTGACTTCTCCGATCTCGCACGGTAGTAGTAGTGGAAGAAGTTGAATACCTAATACACAATAAAAATGACAAGAGTTTAATTAGAGTGAACATAATTTTTAAGAATACAAGTAAGAAATAACACCCAAACTAATAATGGAAACACTTAAAATAGCGATGGACATGGACAGTATTTGAAATGTTAAAAACAGCTTCATTGATTATTTTTGCTTGACTAACTTTCAAGAAAAGAAACTCTTAAACTTAGAAAATAAGTAATCGAAGTAGTTTCATTGACCTCTTTAAAGGAAATATGTCTTACATACCGATGAGAACAAAAAAACATTCAAAATAAGGGGAAAAAGAAAAAAAAATTCAGCAAGTCTTTAAAGTATGAGTAATGCTATTTGAACAATCTCCATCGACAAACACATTGGCAAACCAGACCCATGAAGTGGTGGCGGGGTCTAGGCTCAATGCATCAGCATGCACACCAAGCACTAAGCCCTGGGCCCCGCCACCACTTCATGAGTCTGGTTTGTCAATGTGTTTGTCGATGGAGATTGTACAAATAGCATTACTCAAAGTAAACTTCTCCCAACATAACCAAGGGTATCCAAATATCACCATAAAATCCTAATGGAAATAGGATGTACTACCAAATAAGTAGTCATACATTAAAGTCATGGCTTGAATCTTTTCCTTTTTGGATATATTGAAGGTTATACTGAAATAACAAATGCAATACATGGTGAAGACATTTTTGAGGTGTACAATGATTGCATGGAACCTCCCAGTCAACAATGAAGTGATAGATTAAGTCAGGCCTTAAGAGGACCCTTTCCTTTATAGATTAAAAAAATGATTGCACCAAACTAACAAATGCAATTTTTTCCATGGGGAAAGACAATTTTCATGTTTAAAAATATAAATGGAACATCCCATAAAATAATGGTGTGATGAATAACTCCCCACAAAATGCTGTCTAATGTAGCATCTTCAAGTGTCAAATTGCACAGGCAAGGGAGTCATCACAACAATGCTCCTAGACCAGACTCTCGCAACTCTTGATGTTGACATGTAGCGGCCAATTTCCAGCCCATTCCAAGACCTAATGGCATGAGATAAATGGTTTAGCTCCTCCTTCAGCTTCTAATAGTGGATGAAGAGAATCGTAACCGAACCAGTGTAGGAACCAGTTCACCGGTCCGACTGAATGGTCCGGTCCGCTTCTCATAACACTGCCCTCCGCAGTCGTAGTCTCTATCTTTTCCTTCACCTTGTCATTTCATTTATTAGTTGTCTCTCGACAACATAACGCATGTGTGCCTCAACACGCCTCTTGTAAAGCAACATTGTCATCATAGTTGGAACATTATTCCATGAGGTAAAAGGTAATTTGATGCAGAAGAGTGAGGGGTCCCACCAAAACCAACGAACTCGCTCTATGTGAAAAAGGTAAACGTCAATTCTACTTTTCAAGGCCTACTGGAGTAAGGCACGAACATGATAGGAAGAACCGATACAAGACAAACTTCAAAACGAGCCATTGATCATCAAATTCAGAGAAGACAACCCGAAGTAATATCCCATTGAACGGTTGAAAAAATTAATTCGGGTCCGAAGATAAACATGCAGATTTTGACCACATCATGGTACTATTTTGTTGTATTCCTAAAATCCGGGAGTCGGATGTTGTTGAAAGTTGATAGCGAGGTAGATCTAGGTGTGGGAAAGTATGGGTCAAACTTCGATGACCGGATGCAAGGGAAGGTCTATAGTTACATGAGGGTTATGTAGGATCAAGTTTAAGGGATTTCGGAGGGGTTTGATAGTTATTCAAACGGATTTTAAGGTTCAACTTTTGTGAAATTTGTAGGTCTTGTAGAAAAGGCAACAAAGGTCGATGGCGATGGTGATGGGTTCAGATTTTTCCAGGAAAATAGTTTGAGAGATGATTAACAGAGCATCTCACCGTGCGACCTTTCGTCGTCAACCTCTCACCGGGTACCCTATGGCCTCTCAGTGCCAACCTCTCGTCAGGTACCCTACGACCTCTCACGGTCTTAGAAGAAATGCCACCACAGTCAATCTTTCTACGAAGCAGAATTTTTCTTTTTTATCATCAAAAGCAACAATCAGAATAGAGGCTTTGGGGTCCTTTGATAGACTCCAAAGCAATACAACTTCTACTATACTTTGGACCCCTAATACACTTGGGATTTCGACTCCTAATACACTTAGGTCTTGGATTCATATGACACTGAGGAAACACTTAAAACTTGGGTTTTGACATGTGCAAAAATTACCATAAAAAATCTGAAATAAAAAATAATAACTAAACCAGCAAATAAAAGCCCAATGTGGGCCTCGGATTTCGTGCATGCACAATTCGGCTCCCCATGAATGGGATCTCTCAACTTCTAGTACTTATCATGAAGATTGCCCCAACCAAAGATGGACATTGCTCTTGAATTCTGGATGCATCAAGTGTCCCTGGCGACATGATCTGACTTAGTCATGCGTTGAATTTTCTCAAGTAGCTCTGTATTTGATCATGCCATCCATGACCACACCGAATTCATGAAGATTTATACAGGGTTTTTTAAATGAGTACGCTTTAAATCAACGTATACTATCAGACAAGAATTTTAAGTAGTTCTGTATTTGATCATGAAATTATGGCTGAATAATAAATATGCAAATAATATAATTTTGTATATTCTTCATCCCTCCTACTTAATTTATCCTTGTTCATCAATGAATTGCCACAGCCAATATTTAAAGATCATTCATGAACACATCCTTTTAACAGACCATTTAATGATTTGAAGACAATTGTCATTTCAAAGGACTGGACCTTGGATCGAACTAATGAATAAGTACACTCTAAAAGATGATCGACTAAACATGTGAGATAAAAAATATGATGTTTCCTCATATTTTTCTTAATTTCATCACATAGTACCATCACAAGGAACCAAGGAATAAGTAGCGCTTATTATTTCTATAGTGGCCATGGTTGGCTAGCATGATGTCATACCATACTGTTCCATGCCTTGTGCTGTGCCAACTGCCAACACAATGCACGTCTACAGGAAGATAGATATTAGTGAAAAATAACAAATTGGCACAGCAAGATACACGAGGAAAACATACGTTTTGGTTACTACACTACTTTAGGTCCTCTTTATTCTTTCTAATAGGTAGGGTTGTTTCGAACAATGAAACAAGAATTCTGAGAAAACACATGTGTACAGCTCATGAACACCACTTAGCAAAAGAATTACATTAATTAAACTAACAAAAAACTAGCTTAATATTGGATTATATTTTAAAAATAACACAGTGATCTTAATTTTTGAAGCATGATTTGGTTGAATATAAGTTCAGTCGACAAATAATGTTGACACATAACCCTGTATTCGATAAGAAACACCACAATACAAGCCGGTACTCATCAATACCCACTGATATAAGCTATTGACATCCATCTTCTGTAGGTAAAGATGATAGGTATTGTACAACACGAAATGGAAAGGATATGCAGTTAAATACTTGCAAGGAAAGTCATGCATTTAAATAGGACTATAACAATACATCCTTTTTCAATGCTTCATATATACTACTCTTTGCTCATTTGTCACATCTCATTGCATCACTTATAGGCATCAGACATTGTAAAAGAGAAAGTGTGCATTTAGGCAATAGAAATGAGGGGTTCAGATATTCTTCTTACTCAAAAAGAGACATGACAAATTATCGATATATGATCGATGCAAGGGTTTAATAAGAGATATTCGATCATCGAACAATCTTACCAATTATGCACTGTTGACGGATTGGCGGAATGCTCGGGAGATCTTAATGAAAGTGGAGGCCGGAACTTCGATCAGGAAATTTCCCCAATCAATCACAGGCGGTGGATCTGTAGACTGTCGCCGGGATGAAGAGGATGAGAACACTATAGAACGGCGGTGGAAGAGATCGAGCATAGATGCTGATCAGCATCTACCAGATGCTGATCAACATCTGTAGACTGTCGCCGGGATGAAGAGGATGAGTAAGGATAGAGGCACATACCAGATTACCAGCAGGGAGGGAAGCTCATCGCAGGCCAGGGCATGCAAGTCGATCGCGGGAACTCATCGCAGGCCAGGGATGGAAGCTGGATCGTCGAAGACTTGAAGCGCATGCAAAAAAATTTTGGCGCGAATTCTTAAATTGGTGCTGAAAAAACCTTAAGTGCGGCGGCCAGGACTCTAATCTCGGCTGCTCCACAGATGCGGCGGCCTGGATTCCCTCTAATGCGGCGGCCATTACCACCAACCTCTCATGCGGCGACCTGCTCCACAGATTCGGCGGCATGGATCCCCGAATTAGAGGGGGATCTGCTTCGAAGCAGATCCCCTTTGATGCGGCGAGCTGGACCCCCGAGATAGAGGCTTTTATGCAGCGGCCAAAACCCCCGAATCACCTCGTCGATGATGCGGCGGCCGAGACGACTGGATGCGGCGGCCGTGTTGGAGAAATCCGGCCCCATTAAGCTGGCCGCCGATTTCGAGAGATGGATCCGGCCTCCTGGAGCTGGCCGCCGGCTTCGCGAGATAGATCCAGCCCGCCGGATCTGGCCGCCGATTTTTCGGCCGGGATCGGGTGAAGTTTGCGGCGGAACAGGACACTCGCCGGATCTGGTGAAGTTAACGGCTGTTGGGCGGCCGAAAACAATTTCTGATTTTTTTTTTTATTTTGAAGGGAACATATGTGGCCATCGGTGAAGTCACCGCCGGTTATGCAGCCGCAAATGCTTGTTACTGTTGTAGTGCAAAGAGCACCGCCCGATCTCCAAATTAACATTATTAAAATGATTTGGTGGTGCCACACATGCCCAACTGATTGAAGAAAAGCCCAATCAAGCTTTGGATCAAAATAGAAGCCCAACAGCAACGACAGTTACAAACCACCACCTATATAGTATGAGATTTGAAGGGTACGTATGATCGATCACAGCCGTCAATCAGTGATGCATGACTTGTCGGCAAACCTGAGCTGCGACCCAGCAACATCGAACTCGAACTTGCGATCCTGCTGCTGCATCGCCCCGAGCACCGTCCCCTCGTCGGACGGCAACATGGCGAGGCAGACGATCCCGTCGGCGCCGCTGCTGGTGTAGAACACCTCGTCCTGCACCAGCTTCATGTCGGCCCCTTGGAAGTGAAGGGTCACCGCCGGGTAGACGGCGAAGTCCCCCTTCACGTAGCACAGATCCAACGCCAGGCCGAAAGCGCTCCCGCTGGTCCTCTGTCGCCCGAACACGTCATAGATCTCCACCACCGCCGCCTTCACCGAGTCGTAGGCCGGCCGGATAAGGCTCGACACCGGCGTGCCCGTGTCTATGGCGCAGCCACCGCTCCCGTCCTGCTGGATGTCGAAGGTCCCCGCCGAGAGGTTGAGCCGCCGGTCCTCGACCGAGATGTCGAGGAGTGGGAGGTAGTAATGGCTACGGGACTTGACGGTCAACAGCGGGACGGTTTGCACGTCGCCTCCGTCCAACCTCGCGTCGTCGCCGAACCGGAGGTACGTGTAGGTCGGCTGGTCAGCGTCGCCGACGAGGCAGTACGAGAACCGGACCTTGGAGGCGCCGTTCAGCTGGCTGGCGAACGACTCAGCCCCGCGGCCGAGGCCGAGGACCCCGTCGAGGGCGCTGCTGAAGGTGCCGGAGGTCGAGTGGGCACATCCGAATACGAGTCCCGGGACGGACTCGAGGGTGCCGGCGTTGGAAAGGGTGGTGAAGGTCTCGCGCGCGAGGGAGCCGGAGGTGGAGCCGACACCGTAGGGGTAGGGGACGGAGAAGGAGCAAGTGTCTCCGGCGCCGCTGCCGGAGGAGGACGAGCATGTGTAGGGGGGCGCGCAGAAGGGGTCGGCGCAGGGGAGTCGGACGAAGGACTTGGAGTGGACGGGATCGAAAATGGGGTCGGACTGGTTGAAGCAGGCGTCGCAGGGGCTGCACTGGATCCAGGACAGGTCGGAGGCGGTGTCGAGCTGAAGGAAGTAGGGGCGGGCGGGGGTGCCGATGGAGAGGAGGACAAGGTAGAGGCCGGAGTTCAAGGATACTGGAGCACGGACGGTGGTGGTGGCTACGTCGGAGGGTTGGAGGAGGGAGGCGGTACGGGCTTTGGAGATGTCGAGGAGGCGGCGGAAGCGCTCGTGGGAGGTGAGGTTGGGGTTGTAGAGCGGGGAGCGCCGGGAGTCCCGGTGGATGAGCTCCAACTGGAAACCGGTGGTGGGGTGGGGGAGGAGGACGACAAGGAGGAGAAGGACGATGAGCGCGGAGAGTGCATGAATGGCTTGAGCCATGGTGACGAGAGAGAGAGAGACTGAGAGAGAGAGAGAGAGAGAGAGAGAGAGGAGAGAGTTTATATAGAAAAAAAAGTGGTTATTTTGACTTTGCCCCCCAAATTATACCTTGAGTTAGACTTTACCTCCTATATTTTCATTAATTAGACTTTACTCCCAAAACTAACTGTTCTGTCAGCTCGCCCCCCCAAAAGGGCCAAAACTTTATTTCTTTTCCGTCAGCTCACCCTTTCTCTTAGATGGTGAGCTGACGGAACACTTAGTTCTAGGGGGTAAAGTCCAATTAATGAAAATGGGGGGTAAAGTCTAATTCAAGTTAAGTTTGGGGTGCAAAATCAAAATAACCAAAAAAAAAAAACTTGGTGACGAGGTTTTGTAGGAACAAATACTTGGCGGCGAGTCTTTATAGGAAGGGGGCCACCCCCCTGTGCCTCTGGGCCCAGCAGACGGGGAGGTGGCGTGCGTTTATTAGCGGGCGGCCGTGGGTTGAACGAGGGGAGGGTCTAAGTTTGTAAACAAATAATGGGGCGATATTTGGTGGGTTAAATACGGGGAGGCATATATTGGGTAAAATTATGGCATAGAGAGGGAGAGAGAGAGAGAGAGAATGGACAGATGTTTAGAGAGAGAGAGAGAGAGAGAGAGAGAGAGAGAGAGAGAATATGGACAGATGTTTGTCACGGATTTACCAATTTAATAGTTTCTATAAAAAAAATATTTTTATTCATTCAAAAAAAATTTTAACAGACTATGATTTTCTAGATGTATTTGTGTTTTTGTGTCTCATTGTCTTTTCGCATAATAAATTATAATATTTCATGCTGATGAATATATCGTGCGAAATTTCATGATATTTCCGTGAATCTCATACCGTTCGATATAGTATATAAGATTTCGAATCAAGGTTTGGTTAAACCGAGATATATCACAATATTTCGTGATTTATTTTGAGATTTTGATCCTTAGTTGTAGGCCGTCATAAAGGGGTCGACGACGCGGTACGAGAACCGGCCCTTGGAGCCACCGTTAAGCTGCCTGGCGAACAACAACTAAGTATTTTTTCTTTTCTAAAAGAATACTTGGTTGTATGACTATTTAATGGCCGGGTCAGTATTTGGTGGGCTAAAAATGGTAAGAATATACTAGATGAATCTATCTATCTAGGGTCCGACTATTTACAGCACAAGGATTATTACTAGGGCAACACATTTATAAAAAAAGAAAACCCTAATCTTACCTTTGCGCCATGGATAGGCTAACTCAGACACGCTGCCTCCGACCACGCCTTGCAAAACATCACCCACCTCCATCACTCACATCTATCGTCGCCAGCCCTATGAAATTCGACGCCACCACCTCCTCCTTCCCGTTCCTCCCTTCTTCTTCCTTCTCCTTCTTCCTCCCTCCTTCCCCTTCCTTCTTCCGCATCCACTTGATTTTTGTGGGCCAAGCCCGGCCTTCTATTGGGCACTCGGCCTTGTGAGACCAAATGCATGGACAACCGATTCCATTGGTCCATCCATAAGACAAAAAAAAAGGTTTTTTTGTAAATCGCCCCTATAAACGAGTCTAACTATGGATCAATCCCTGACAATCTTATAATTGTATATCGACCCTCCAAAACATATTGTGCATATTCACCACTATGATTAGCTTCCATTTCAAAAGGTTGAATATTCTCAAAACATTCCCCTATTGAATGCAAGGGGTAAACGAGGAGGACTGTCGGAGATACCTGACGAGCATGGAGTGCTGTCATACGAATGTGAAGGTCAGGACAGGCATCGTGGAGAGACCGAAGTGGAGTTAGAGTTATGGTAGCTCTAAAAATAACTAAATTGGGCGATGCAAGTGTAAGCCACCCTTTAACCATAGGTAAAATGGTTATTTGGACCTGAAATTAGAATCTTGACGTGTTTAAGTCGCTAACTATTGTTGGAGGGTCGATATACAAATATAAAGATTCCAGGGCTAATACATATGTTATTAGATATCTTTGTAGGCCGGGTCAATTTGCAAAAAATCCAAAAAGTGGGAGGGGGGAGGGTTAGGGTTTTCACCTATATCTTAATGATCGATCATCTATTTAACAAGGCACGGCGATTTGTGAATAACTAGGACAAGTTGACTAGGATAACTCAGCAAAAACGATAAAAAGTTAAAAACCTCCATTGTTGAATCATGCTACTTCCCAACGGCTGAGATCGCCACATCAGATATTTCAAAAGATTTCTCTCCCAAATCAAAACTTTCTTCAAATTTTTTTATTTTAAAATATTTCAAGCATTTAATCGAAATCCTCATTTGGAAAACATCTTTGTCGTAATCCCCTCTTCCGGCATTCAATTGAAATCCCAATTTGAAACACATCTTTGCCGCGATCCCCTCTTCCGACATTCAATCAAAATCCACAAGATGAAAAATATAAACACTAGTACGTACGTTCATGCACGATCTCCTCAGTCCTGGCTCCAACCACTATCGAACACTTCTCAACAGCGATCTCTGTCCTACCCTCAACCACTATACCCAACTTGAAGGCTCACCTTCCACCGAGTGTCGATGCCACAGATATTTTTGCTGCCATTATCAAATGTGTGGATCACCATCGAAAATGGGACAAAGCCTCCCCGAAGTGTTTCGCTGTCGAAGGCAGTCGCTGCAATGTTAAAATCCACGAGCACCGCCAGATACAGGCATGCACTAGTTTATTTTCATAGCACACATCTCCAAATTAACATTATTAAAATGATTTGGTGGTGCCTCACATGCCCAATAGATTGGAAAAAAAGCCCAATCAAGCTTTGGATCAAAATAGAGGCCCAACAGCAACGACAGTTACGATTAGAAGGGTACGTATGAGTGATCACAGCCGTCAATCAGTGATGCATGCCTTGTCGGCAAACCTGAGCTGCGAGCCAGCAACATCGAACTCGAACTTGCGATCCTGCTGCTGCATCGCCCCGAGCACCGTCCCCTCGTAGGACGGTATCATGGCGAGGCAGATGATCCCGCCGGCGCCGCTGCGGGTGTAGAACACCACGTCCTGCACCAGCTTCATGTCGGCCCCTTGGAAGTGAAGGGTCATCGCCGGGTAGTCGATGAAGTCCCCCTTCACGTAGCACAGCTCCAACTCCAGGCCGAAAGCGCTCCCGCTGGTCCTCTGTCGCCCGGACGCCGCAAAGATCTCCATCACCGCCGCCTTCACCGAGTCGTAGGCCGGCCGGATAAGGCTCGACACCGGCGTGCCCGTGTCGATGGCGCAGCCACCGCTCCCGTTCGGCTGGATGTCGAAGGTCCCCGGCGAGAGGTTGAGCCGCCGGTCGCCGACCGAGATGTCGAGGAGCGGGAGGTAGTAATGGCTACGGGACTTGACGGTCAACAGCGGGACGGTTTGCACGTCGCCTCCGTCCAACCTGGCGTCGTCGCCGAACCGGAGGTACGTGTAGGTCGGCTTGTAAGCGTCGTTGACGAGGCAGTACGAGAACCGGCCCTTGGAGGCGCCGTTCAGCTGGCTGGCGAACGACCCAGCCCCGCGGCCGAGGCCGAGGACCCCGTCGAGGGCGCTGCTGAATGTGCCGGTGGTCGAGTGGGCGCATCCGAACACGAGTCCCGGGACGGACTCGAGGGCGCCGGAGTTGGAAAGGGTGGTGAAGGTCTCACGCGCGAGGGAGCCGGAGGTGGAGCCGGCGCCGTAGGGGTAGGGGAAGGAGAAGGAGCAAGTGTCTCCGCCGCCGCATGTGTAGGGGGCCGCGCAGAAGGGGTCGGCGCAGGGGAGGCTGACGAAGGACTTGGAGCTGGCGGGATCGAAGATGGGGTCGGACTGCTTGAAGCAGGCGTCGCAGGGGCTGCACTGGATCCAGGAGAGGTCGGAGGCGGTGTCGAGCTGAAGGAAGTAGGGGCGGGCGGGGGTGCCGATGGAGAGGAGAACCAGGTAGAGGCCGGAGCTCAAGGATACTGGAGCACGGACGGTGTTGGTGGCTACGTCGGAGGTTTGGAGGAGGGAGGAGGTACGGGCTTTGGAGATGTCGAGGAGGCGGCGGAAGCGCTCGTGGGAGGTGAGGCTGGCATTGTAGAGAGGGGAGCGCCGGGAGTCCCGGTGGATGAGCTCCAACTGGAAACCGGTGGTGGGGTGGGGGAGGTGGACAGCAAGGAGGAGAAGGAAGAAGAGCGCGGAGAGTGCATGAATGGCTTGAGCCATGGTGACGACAGAGAGAGAGAGAGCGCGCGCGAGAGAGAGAGAGAGAGCGCGCGCGCGCGAGAGAGAGAGATAGAGCGAGAGAGATAGAGAGGGAGAGAGTTTATATAGGAAAAAAAGGGTTATTTTGAATTTGCCCCCTACTTTTGCCTTGAATTAAACTTTACCCCCCATGTCTTCATTAATTAGACTATACCCCCAAAACTAACTGTTCCGTCAGCTCACCATCTAAGAGAAAGGGTGAGCTGACGGAAAATTAATAAATTTTTGGGGGTGAGTTGACGGAACAGTTAGTTTTGGGGGTTAAAGTCTAATTAATGAAATTTTGGGGGTAAAGTATAATTCAAGGCAAAGTTGAGCGGCAAAGTTAAAATAACCCAAAAAAAAAAACCTGGTGACGAGGTTTTGTAGGAACAAATACTTGGCGGCGAGTCTTTATAGGAGGGGTCCACCCCTGTGCCGCAGGGCCCAGCACACGGGGAGGTGGCGTGTGTGTATTGGCGGGTGGTCGTGGGTTGAAAATGGGAGGGTCTAAGTTTGTAAACAAATAATGGGGCGATATTTGGTGGGTTAAATACGGAGAGGAATATATTGGGTAAAATTATGGCAGAGAGAAGAGAGAGAGAGAGAACAGATGTTTAGAGAGAGAGAGAGAGAGAGAGAGAGAATGGACAGATCTTTGTGACGGATTCACCAATTTAATAGAGGGAAAGCCTTAGTTTGTAAACAACTAATGGCCGGGAGGATATTTGGTGGGTTAAATTTTTCTGGTTGTTCGGGGGAGTGAGAAAATGAATCCAATCTTTAAAATATATTTTAATAATATTTTAATAATATTTTAAAATATTTTGGGTTTGTGAAAAACTTTTCCAGATTGACGGTTGTATTATGTGCTTTTTTTTAATATTATTAAAAAATATATTTTTTACTAAATAACTGTTGATCAAAAGTATTTATTATTTTAGCGCTCTAACTATCACGTGGCAGGTCAAAGCCGTAAAATATGTCACGATTTTTTTTTTTTTTTCTGAATTAAGGTAGAACCAAGTATTTGGGTTACCGGTTTTAAACCCGATATTATGGATACCGGTTTACCCGATGTCCAACGAAAAAACGGTTAAGTGTGAGAATGCTATATACATAGGCTCCAATTAAACTCGGTATCCAGAATACCGGATTTAAATCCGGTAACCCAAGTATCGGGTTCTACCTAAACTTAGGTGGAAAAAAAAAAACCTGTGGCTCGCTTTACGGCGTTGATATGTCACGTGGCTGTCAGAGCGCTAGTATGGTAATTATTTTTGATCAACCGTTATTTAGTTAAATATTTTATTTTTTAAAAATATTTTGAAAAAAAACCTTTGTATTATCTTAGTGTGAGAGATGCTTACTCTTAATGTGCGGTCCGGACCCTGAAATGGATTGTTCGGACTCTCAGTTGAGCAAGTCCGGACCCTTGTTGAGAAGTCCGGACTCTCAGTTGGGCTAGTCCGGACCCTTGTTGAGAGGTCCTGACCCCACACAGCTCCGAATAGCTCATCCCAGGTAGTCCGGACCCATCACTTGGATGGTCCAGACTGCACTAGGCATAAGCGTTAGTTGTGAGGTCCGGATAGCTCATCGAATTGGGATGTTAATCACCAGTCAGTTTGGAAGCAGTGCTCTGTAGTGGATCTTCATGCTTTTTAGTGGATTGCTTGCACCTCCAACTCGACAACATTGTTTTTTTCTACACGGATTTTCACTTAAAGATCATACATTTAATGTAAGCCTTGCATGCTTTCACCTTTTAGCACAAAGATAGCCTCCTAGGGCTCTTAAATAAGCCTACCAAAAGCTCATCCCAAGGGCTTTGGCTCCTTATAAATAAGGTAGGGCTGGCAATTTCGGACCCGACACGAAGTTAGCGGGTCTGGGCTAAACGGGTTCAGATCGTAAACGGGTCGACATAATATACCCGTTTAATAAACGGGTCGACACAATAGACCCGTTTAATAAATGGGTCGGGTCTGGGTTTAGGGTCTGGACACGATAGACCCGGGAAGACCCGTTTAGTATTCAACGGATCATGTCGGGTCGGGTCGGGTCTACCCGCAATCCGATACTATAATATATAATACCAGCGGGTCTTTCGGGTCGAGTCGGATTGGATCGGGTAAACTGAATAGACCCGGGTGGTAAACAGGTCTTACCAGGTCTTATCGGGTCTACCCGTTCATTAGCGGGGCAGGCACGGGTTTAGGATCTAGACACGATTAGTTAAACAGGTCGGGCCTGGATCTAGGGGTTTTGGACACAACACTAGACACGAACCCTACACGACCCGACCCATTGCCACCCCTAAAATAAGCCCCTAACGGGTAAGACCACCACCACTAGAAGCATCCATAGGCTTGTGAACCAGGATACACATTGCCTGGCCCTCCGGCCACAAACACAATATGGCCTACATCCAAAGTGGACCCGAACATTTTCACCAAATCAACTTGGGCTCGAAGCAAAAAGCGAAAAGCCCATAAGCCACCGTAGCACCAGACCGGCCCATCGCGCACACGACACTACAGGACAGTAGCTGGATGGGGAGCAAGACAGGTGCGTCCAGCGGGCCTGCGAGCGCTTGTGTCTCGTGACCCAAAAGCCCAATTACCCAACAAGAGGAGAGAAACAATATAGACAGACTTTTGAAGACGAAAAATTTCGGACTTGATATACATCTGTTTCTCTGCTCAATTCCCAATCCTTATTTTGCTCGCAGTCGAAAGAAATCCCGAAGATGACGACGGAAAGAAAAACAATAATAATCAAACACTCATTCTGTAAGGCCAAGGAAGAGAGGAAAGCTTGCATATTTTGGCTCCCATCCAATTTCGGTTCGAGTCTTCGAGTTGTTCATCCTCTTCCCTAAAGGCCCGTCGGTGCCTGCGGCAGAGAACCATTTTGAAAGTTCAAGTGCTCAAAAATAAATAAATCCAGCTCTTGTAGGGCAATGGAAAGAGAAGTAAACGAGCTCGCCTGTAAATCCTTCGAACTTCTTGCTAAACTTGCCACTTCGCTTCACGCAATCCATAAGTTCTTGCCTGCAGCATGAGAATCCAGTGGATCATATATAAAGACAACCGAGTAGATTCATTTTGATCGTATGATCGTGACATGACCCATGGCAGCCACTGGCATGCACAATAGTTCTTCGCCCATGGCAACCACTGGCATGCACAACAGTTCTTCGCATGATCTATTACTTATGGTTCTATACATAATAAATCGATTGATCCTATATTGCGGGAAAGGCACGCACGCGCGCGCGCACACACACACACAGAGAATCCTTGTAAGAAATCAGACCTAGATAGAGGACGATTGTCACAACCCATGAAAATTCGACGACGGAGATTCTTCTTCATGATTGCAATCGCGAGAGATGCAGCATCCTATAGTGCAATTGACAAGAAGATGATCAACAAATCGATCAAACCGAATATTAATATCAAATTCATATCTAACAACACATAAACCATCCTATTACAGTCAAAGAACATGTACATCCTAATAGTATAAAAACTGGTATACCGAGAAAAAAAAACCACTCGTATGCTACAAGGGACTAAAACAAAATTTACATAATTGAAAAGGGGGGGGAGATGTTGCTCAACCTTCAATAATAAATGGAAAATAAGCAAGTATCTTTTGTAATAGAGGAAGCTTGTGTGATTCATGAAGGCTAAGACTTAATCAGATTCTCCATCCTTCCAATTGACCCCAATTGCATTAATCTTTGACGTTCTAAAAGTTTGAAAACAGTTTTTCTATTTTGTTAATTTTCTAGATGGAGAGGGATCTGTTTTGGTTCCGAGGTTTGATATTCTGATAGCATCAGTTAAAGGGACAAGTGCAAGATTCTTCAATTGGTCACATTGGTAAAAAATGTGCAAGTGCTAGACTATTACTGCCAAAAAGCGTTATGGCATCCTATAATAGCTATTTTTCATCTCTTCCAGCTAATTTAAGGTCTATTAACAACATATAACCTATTTGGATCCTAGATTCATTCTTTTTCGTTATCGTAATTATTCTAACCTTACTCATCCATCTGGCAACAAGTTGCCAGCTCTAGAACCTAGCAGGGTCTTCCTTTGAACTTTCCTAACTTATCCTCTTTGGCTTAATGGAAGCCTTCATTTATTTTTATTTGACATCTAAACCATGTAAGAGTTTGACACTTTTCCTTTTTTATCTTGCAGTCCCCTAGTGATTACTTCAGCTGTTTTCGCGTCCAACAAAAAATCACCATGAGCTCAATGTAAGAAATCACCATTAAAGAAGCTACACTTGTTTGGTTTGAGGGCAACTTACGGTTCATGACATGTGAGGCAATCTTGATGGTTAAGGATCTAGCACCTTCTGTTGCAAAATTTTTTAGTTTTTTAAAGGGGAATGTTCCAAAACTGTTGTGCTTGTGTGTGTGTGTGTGTGTTTACTGTTTAGTATCATATTGCTAAGGGACAAGTCTTTCACTTCCATTAATTACTTTTCATCCTACACCCACTTGTGGAGCTATTGAGCTGATGGACCCTGCATCACATGTGGGCTTGCCGAACGGTAGGACCACGCAGCCGCACGTGCCTGTTGTCTGGTCATACACAGGCCAATGCTGGGAGTGTGGGCCAAAATTTATGCTATGATCACAAGTCAAATCGGTGCGATAACTCACCTCCCAATCGGTTCACGGGTCAAGTCATGCATACACTCTGCTCTATAAGTCGAGCATTACGTGCGCATGAATCACGGGTTACGAGTTGCATACGTGACCCATTGGCCTACTCGATGAAGACCTAATGGTATTAAAGCTCCCTTTAGCCAGACACTCAAAAAACATAGGATAAACTGAGATCCAAGATACAAAGGATGTCTATTATGTGATCTTTGTAACTCAGGTTTTTTCTCTCTATCGTCCCAGAAAACAAAAACTTTTGTTTTCCTTTCTTTTATCTGGGCAAGAAAGAATGATTGGGCCATCTTCCTCCTAAGTGACCATGTCTCATAAAAGAGTCACCTTAGATGGGTTGTCACTTGTCACACTAAAGTTAGTCTATGTCATCCTAGATTCATCTACCAACTAGAAACCTTCGGATCTCTCCTATTATGAATCAATACACGGAATAGTACCCTTCAATTGCAAAGGAAACTCAAGATGATGTAGACAATGAAATGCCTTAGATGATTCAACAATTAACCTGGCCAGTTATCATCTTTGCATCAACTCTTAATGACAGATGGTAATCTTATGAACCCCCAAATCCACTAGCCCAGGAACCGTTGGGGAAAATATATATTCGACATGAAACATACTATCAAAGGGTTTACAAGATTTTATATTTGATTGATAACTTGCCTCCCTCATGATCACAACTCACAAGTCAAATCGGTGCGATAATTTGCCTCCCAATCTGTTCACGGGTCAAGTGCTGCATACACTCTGCTCCATAAGTCAAGCGACATGTATATAGGTCATGGGTTACGAGTTGCATATGTGACCCTTGGCCGACCCAATGAAGGCTTAACGGGTATTAGAGCTCCCTTTAGCCAGACACTCAAAAAACCTAGGATAAACTAAGATCCAAGATATAAATGATGTCTATTCTAGGACCTTTGTAACTCATGTTTTACTCTCTAACTTCTCAAAAAATGAAAACTTTTGTTTTGTTCTCTTTTATCTAGGCAAGAAGGAATGATTGGGTCGTCTTCCTCCTGAGTGACCGAGTCTCGTAAAAGGGTTGGACAGTAAATGGGCTGTCACACTAAAGTTAGTCTATGTCAACCCAGATTCATCTACCAACTAGGAATCTTCGGATCTCTCTTATTCTGAATCAACCAATGGAATAGTACCTATCAATCTAATAGTATAATACTAAAATGGAGCCCTCTCTCCCGTATTGTGACACGTGGATCACTTTTGAATAGTCAGAATCCTTCTTCCGTGTGTGAACACGGCTCTCTCATAAATCATATTAAAAACCTATTATAAAGATGATAAACACCAATTCAATGGCATTTAATGATCATTTGATGTTAATTAAAAAAATCATTAGTCTAATAAGTGAATCACACTTCCAAGAGTAAATCACAATCACTTCAAATTGCATATGTTTTTTTTTGGATGGCAGTGATGTCGTATGTGGTAAGTGGCGTGCATCAAGTTCATCCGGGCATTGCCAGGGTGTCTTACTAGTTACAAAGGAACTTCGAGATGATCTGGACGTTGAAATGCTTTAGATGATTGAATGATTCAACAATTAATCTGGTCAGGTATCATCTTTGCATCCAATCTTAATGGTTATTGAAATGCTATTGAAACATTGTATCTAACTAAATTGTCCAATGTAGCTATGCGTCCCAAAGGTTTTCAAGGCTTTTACACTGAAAAGGCTAGGTTCAGTTATCTCAAAACAAGGACCTCTTTATATATCTATTACTCTTAGCTGCTTATAATTCAACAACCAAAAATAATAGTTAGGTGTTCAGTTCAAGAAGCTTATGCCACTAATTTATAGGAAGATTGCTTCAGAGTTTAAACTTTTGTATAAAGTGGCTAGAGTACTATAATAGGTGACATGAATTCCACTTGCAAGTAAATAAGGTTCACAGCTATCAAGTAGAACTCAATTTCTGAACCCACTTTCCCATCTTGAAAAGCACTTTGCCAATGACCAATTAAGATACTTGGTAACCATAAAATGGCTCAACCAAGAAAGTCTATAAAGATGTAACAAATTTTTTTTTTTAAATCCATCAGCGTCACGTCACATCTGAAGAAGGTCAAGGCCTGGACTACTACACGTTATTTTATTTGATGGAGGGATTTGAACCCAGATCTCTCGTACAACCACCAAGAGATGTAACAATTTTCAAAAAAAATATTTTACCAGTAAAACAACTTACTAACATATAGATATCTGTCTGGCTTATATACAAATGCAATGGCAATAGGAGAAAGAGAAGTTGGATTTCAGTTCTGTAAATTGTGCCAACATGGACTAGTTTAGATCTATGGTTCTGAAATTCTAGTTTAGATCTATGGTTCTCGGATTCTTTCTGCCTTCCTAGACTGATGTACCAAGAAATGAACAATGGCATATGGAGACCGTAATATTGTTGTCATCTTTATCATAGAAGCATCTTGTGAACAGCATTATGACAAAGGTCTGAGTTATGACCTCATAGTGGATGAGGTTGAGTACATGATCTGGACGAGTATCAACGACTCCTTTCTCCAACCAATAGTTGTGAGCACCTCTATCTAATTTGTATAGATAGTCAAGAATGAAACAAAGATAATGAAATATTAATTTGCATTAGTATAAATCTCTCTATACATCCAACATATTCAAATTATAAAAAACAAATATGTGACTCAGAAAAGCATGGGGCATTGTGAAGGATATATAAAGCCCTGCTAATCTCAGAACACAACCCCCAACCTCCAGAACTGCATTTTCTGCTTTCAAGAGGACATCTATCCGAGGATTTCTACCAATTGGAACTACTGGAGAGTCCTGAAATAATGTCCAAAAAAATGAATAAGAAATTTGTGATTTGCCACAATTATATGTTAATAGACTGCAAAAGGAAAGTAAACTTATTTAAGCCAGTAAATGGAAATATCTATACATTCAATGACAGCGGAATTCCCATAATTTAGTCACAATAAGATGATTCAAAAAAAAAAAATTGCAGTTTTTTTTTGTCTATAAAAAAAACGAGATATGCAGTTTAGGTAAAAAAATCTGAGTACAAATCTTCTCCAGTCGGTCGGTTCCGGTCAGTGGGCCCGCGCGCATCAAAGCAGCACGATGGCAGGCGACCCGAAAGTGAATCGTACTATAGCCAATTGCATGCGGCTGTGATGGACGTCGGGCCCATCAATCGAGGCCGACCGACTGGAGGAGATCCGAACTCAAAAAATCTAAAGCCAACCCCTCCCCATAAAAATATTCAAATGCGCAAATATAGGAAAATTGTTATTGTAATGGATTTATGATGGTGGAAAATTTTGGCACTAATCGCTAGGGTTGGCATCAGGCTGATAATCCGGTCAAATAGCCCTTGTTAATATTCCTTATAGTAAACCCATCTTGATGTGATAAGACTTGGATAATGATGATGCTTTAGGATGGTAGAACTACATATCGAGAAAATATAATGTGAAAAACATGTTGCCAAATGACAATTACAATGGATATATGATAAGTACCACAAGTCAATTGATTCGTTTATGCAGATTATCAAAACCAATAGCACCAACGAGTTAACCCTTTTCCTCATAACTTGTAGATGATTGTTTTTTGGCTTATACTTTATGCCTCGGAGACTAATGTAAGTGTCCGCAGATTTATTTCAATGCATTTCCACATATATGGGCATCCTTAACCTGAAGATTTGGCCCGGTTGTATAGGTCAGCACATAGCAGCCTTGTAAGTGGACAACCTCCAGTTAAGAGGGCATTTTGGTCTTTCA
Source organism: Chamaelirium japonicum (assembly GCA_947650365.1). Lineage (NCBI taxonomy): Eukaryota > Viridiplantae > Streptophyta > Magnoliopsida > Liliales > Melanthiaceae > Chamaelirium > Chamaelirium japonicum. The sequence goes on from OX393560.1 coordinate 56,415,357, forward strand.
ACCAACTAAAGTGACATGCCATATTCAAGGCCTAGAAATGCACAACACCCCTTTCTCATCCATTCAGCTCTTTCTCTTGTCCATTCATACTACCTCCCCTATTTTGCGCTACCTTAATATCCTACGTCATTATTTTCTAGTTTTCTACATCTTCTTTCATCCTCTAAACCCTAGAAGGAACCTTTACATAATTCAATTTCCAAAGCCAGCAAGCACTCTGTTGGGTTAACCTCCCGTTGAAGGGGCCAAGTTGTTGTATCAAAACCAATGTCCAAGACCTGGAGTGCAACATTGCTCATCCTATTTCCAAGCATGATCTCATTTCCATCTCTCTACCATCCTCTATTTTTATGGGGAAAACAGTATCGTACATTATTGTCTTGGGTCCTAGGACCACGGGGATCACTAAAAGAGGGTAGTGACCTTATGGTCTGTTTTAGGATACACTCTGTTTATTTATTTTCCTACCTTTGTGATCTCTTTGTGCTTGTTTATAAGCACATAAAGATGAAGAAGATTAGATGAATGTGAGTTGTTTATGGCTACATGATTGCTTGATTGTTGAAGATGCCATTTGTGCTACAGATGCTTGATTGGTAAAGATGTTAATTGTAATGAATAATGGTCAATATTTGTCTTGTTCTCAAAGCATGTGCAAGATAATCATGGGCTAGTATTGACCAACCACAGTCATACTTCTTTCTCAAATTTTCCTTTGTGCCTCCTAAGTAGGGGTGGCAAAAATACTGGTCTAAGTCGGATAAGATCCTGAGCTACTTATATAATTTCTCATCCCAAACATAGAAGATGCGTTTTAAAACCGTGCGCCGGTACGGATTTCGTAAGAACTCCGTAGTTAAGCGTGCTCGGGCGAGAGTAGTACTAGGATGGGTGACCACCTTGGGAAGTCCTCGTGCGGGCACGGGCAAAGCGGACAATATCTTATGTGTTTGGAGCGGATGTTACAAAATGGTATCAGAGCCGGTTCTCCTCACAATGGGGGGGGGTCTAATCCTACACGAGGACGTGTAGCCCTAAGGGGGTTGGATTGTGACGACCAAGATCTAATAGGCCAATAACCAAGAGCCAAGACTCCTGAGGCTGGGATGCCAAGATGGATGAGGTGAGGTGAGGTGAGGTGAGGTGAGGTGAGGTGTACAAGACCACGAGTTAGCCCCACATCGCCTGGAGAGAAGATCCTGAGTTACTTATATAATTTTCCCCCCCAAACATAGAAGACGCATTTTAAAACCGTGCGCCACTACGGATTTCGTAAGAACTCCGTAGTTAAGTGTCCTCGAGCGAGAGCAGTACTAGGATGGGTGACCTTCTGGGAAGTTCTCGTGCGGGCACGGGCAAAGCGGATAAAATCTTGTGTTTGGGGCGGATGTTACACCACAACTTGAATCGACATGAAATAAAAAAAAAAATGAAGTACAAGGAATCTAAAGAGGAATCCATAGAATCTGGTAGATCTCCGGTCGAGCTCCTACATCTTCTGGAGAGCCAAAATAAGCAATCAGCTTTTTAAAATCTGGACACTCGCCTATAGCAACTTGAGTTATGATAATAAAATTGACACCAAATAGATGGGGCAAGATTTAATGGTTATGGTCATTGCTTTACCCTCTCACTCCGATTATGATAGAAAACCTTGATCCAACTTTCTTTTGAAAGATGGATGCAAAAGAAAGTATATTCTAGAAACACAAAAGCTTTTTCAATATTGTATGTCTAGAAAACTTAGCTATTACACATGTTCACTCAATCAATCCATTAGCCAATATCCATTACTCGATAATGGGCTAAGTACTTTAGTGAAAATCATTGAAGAAGTATAAAAGAAAGATGTCAGAATATGACGTGTACAAAACAATCTGTTACCAGTATAGTAATGTGTTTATATTAAATGCAACACCTCATCGCACAATCCGTTATCAATGACATCATAAACAGCTGAGCTTGATGTAAATAGGAAAGAACCTTCACCATTCCAGTTTGATGCTGCTAATCTGCAAGATTGCAAATTCACGTAACTACATATATCAAAGATTTGCCTTTCTATTATTGAATAGGTGGGTAGATGCATATGAAATGTAATATTCTAAAATAGCAAGTTTCCAACAGCAAGGATATGCTCATAAAATGTAATATTCTAAAATAAATAAATACGAATTATGGATTTTCACATACCCCTGAAAACATATTATGGATTTTTATAACTTCTAGACCTGAAATACATGTATGTCATGTAGACAACAGAACAATCAATTAGAGTCATTAGACCCATACTATTACTTTAGCTAAAATATATTTGCATGTAGAGCTAATATAATCCAAATTTAAGAAAAAAATAGTCATTGCGTGTTTCACTAATAGTCACAAGGATGCGGATTTGAGCCCCACTAGGGGAAAATGTAATACTCTCGATATCAAACAAGTATGTAAAACTTCTACGTGATATTCTCGTGAATCCCATTCCATTCGATACAACATATGAGATTTCGTGTCGAGGTTTCATAAAATTGTGATGTTTCGCGATTTATTTCGAGATTTTGAACCTTGCTCGTAAGGACGAATGGACGAGATAGTAGAAGACGAACAATACATAGAAGGAGATTACTCTGATTATGACTGGCTCGCTAGTTATTCTGATGAGGATGATAGTGGAGACATCCCCCAATGGGTTAGAGATTAGTGTATATATTGTAGACAGGTAGTCTTTTATACTTCTCTTCTTAATTTACAGATTTCTTTTATTAAAGTTTTCCTTCCATTTTCAGTATTACTTGAACTTCTATCAGTTGATCCTAACTATGTTACTAATTGTTTACAATCAAATAAATAAAGTTCTTTTTTGCACATAGAAGTCCTAATACTATTCATTTTTTGGGAAATTTGGTATTTCCTTAGATTTTTTGCATTTTTTATTTTTAAACCAAAAAATAATTAAAACAGCATATGCAATAGCCTAGCAATTTGGAAGCCCGAACTCATTAATCGCATACGTGATTTTGATAACATTGTCCAATACTTAAGGAAACATACATAATAGAAAATATCCAATGCAAGATTATAGTGAAGGGAACTCAAAGTATTTAATCACTTAAGCTAAATAGAAAGGGAAAAACATGGAGTCTAGGATCAATATTAGATGTGATTATAGACATTCTCCAGAAAGAATAACCTTTACCAGTGCATGTGCCAACAATGAAATATTCAGTAAGTTTGTCAAGGGTATAGATATAATCATTTTTTCGTGTCTGTGATGTTAATTGAGATATTGCTGTCCTTCTTGTGTTATGATTTTCTCACATCCTCGGACAGATACACCATCCAACCTCCCTCCCCAACTCAAAAACAGTTAATGAATTAATGTTACTTATGAGACACATGAACTTTCAGAACCAGCCATTTACATGAAAGAATGGTCATACATCTAATAGGCCAATAACTCATAGACTTACTAATCCAAAGGATTAAAAGAATGGCTACAAAGCTCCTGCAAAAGGTAAAAACGTAGGGTAAAATGGTTCATCATCTACTCCGGAACATCAAAAGCATGTTCATTCATATCTATCATATCTGCATATGGTCAATTTCTAATTGACATGGCCATGTTACCGATTGCACGATAGAATACAAATTGCCTCATCCACTCCACAATATCAAAATACAAGCATCATACTCCTAGTGAAAACTAACAAATACAGGACTAGATAATACATTTTGAAAGAATGTAAGCCAAGTTATATACAGAGAGCAGCACAGTATATCAAGAAAGGTTTCCAACATTTAGAGAACTATAACAAAATTGTGGAAAAGATGATATGGAACTTCTTTAACTGGTGATTAGAATATTCTATATCAAGCTGTGACAAATATGCTAAGAATTTTATTTTTGTTATTCATGTGCGTACTCCAGGAAGAGCTTTTTTATGCCATCTATACAGAAAATGGTTTTTAAAAATTAAAAAGAATTGGTAATCACCTTACTTCACCAGGGTAATCTGCAGCTCGAGAAGCAGGAGCACAAAATATAATGAAAGGAAATAGATGATCAGTTTTTGCTCCTTTTAAAGAAGGGATAATCCCAACTTTATTTAATTCATCATGATGGTCTGTAGTGACTGTCTGTCCAAAAATTCGGCAACCTGGATGTTCCTGTTGGCAGATTAATAGGAAGGACATTTTATTATTTCTAAACCATATGTCCAAACTAGATACTAATGAATGTGCATTTTCATAAAGCGTTGCTTCAAGTGCAATGAAATTCTACATTTAGTATTGTACTGGATAAGTCTCGAGGAATATTCGTGCTGATACGAGTACATGTCAATTTAATTCAGTAGTTTCGAAAGAATAAGAGATACAGAAAAGGCCTCAAGAACTGCCATACACGTTCTGTTAAAAGATACATTATTTTTTTATCTCACTAATGGTCTATGCTGAAGAATTATGCAAATTTGGTTGGGTCTACATGATTTATACACTGTGGGTCAATATTGGGCTGTAAGCTTTCAATTTCTTGATAATTGGCCTTCACTAAAATGTCCTCGATCCATTCATAGTTTGACATTTTATAAGAGAAAAATGATAGGGTGCATGTCCAAACAAAACTCCAAGTTGCAACTCATACTTTTCAATTAATTCTAGTAACACAACACCTTATTTATGCCTTCATTCCATTTCTAATTTATGCCTTCATCCCGATTCATGGAAGGGGAGAATTTTCAAAAATTTATGTGCTATGCACTTGAATGAACTGAAAAATAGGATAATAACTTGGAATTGTTCAGATGCTCCATATCATTTCTCTTGTACAAGACCCTGCCCTACAAAGGCGTGTTTCCACCTTTCTGCCATTAGTAGGAACTTCCCTAGGCCTAGAGTGGGGTACAGTGGTTTTCCAACTTTGCAAGCCTTCCTTCCCTCTCCTTTCTTTCTTCACCTTTCTATTACTTCATATTTTTTACTACCATTTGTTTATAGCTTGGATTCACTTTAAGGGAGTAGTGTAAATATGGTTTCCACAGGGATAAAGATGCAATATTAGCTTGGCTTTATGGTCTATAGGTTAGGTTCTGAACCATATCTACCTTGAATCCAAAATGGTATCAATTGGATCTTGAACATAACCTTGCTTTTTATATCATCTTACGTCATGTTCTAATTCTCTTCTTCCTCAACCACTGAAAGATATTGGTGTCAGTTTATACTAAGTATGATTCAAACTATTTTCATTCCACACTCATATGAGATTTATATGAGTTTGATGCAAGATCTTGATAATGTTTGACCCAAGATGGTTGTGAAGGGGAGAAAATGTTATTGTAATTCCTGAGGTATTGAGTTCACGATATTCAAAAGTCTGATTCAAGATCTGGTACCGTTTGAGAACCAAAATGGTTGTGAATAGTAGAAAGGCATTGCAATTTGTGATGAGTATTTTTTTCCTTTTTTTTGGTAAAGAATTTCTAATGAGTATGGTTTGACAAAAAGAAAGCTTCACCCCCCAAACCCCAACCACAAAAGCCAAGGATGGTATGATCATGGTTCCGTTCACTGAATGAAAATTCCTGGAATGCAGTCTACGATTAACAAGGAGGTTGAATATTGATTATTAAATTAACTTATAGACTAAGAGCTGAAATTTCACCAAACTGTGTGCATTCCTTGTATTCCCTTCAAGCTATGGATTCTTAGTTACCTAGCATAGGCCAAAAATGGAATGGTTTTCTTAAATGGTCTCACTTATACCCAATCATCTAAAGTGTGTGCCTTTATTAGAGAGCAAAGGGAATGGAGAGAGTTCTTCAGTTCAAAACTCAAAGTAAAAAATATTGAGCTTGAAGAATATCATCAAAATAATGCTAGATCAGTGCATTCGTCATATAATCTTAACCAATACAACACTACTTATGGTGTGAAAATTTCCAACCAGCATGGTAATATTTTAGAACTAGTGTGTAACGTGTGTAATATGTCGTCAACCACTAGTAACAAGTGCAGAGATTGCATGTCTCCCAAGACCAATGTAGTCAAGGTAGCTAAGTGAGACCTAGGTGATTAAAACTTGTTAGGGGAGGCGAAGCCTAAGCAATAAAAATAATTAGACATATACAATTATATATTAATTATATAGATTGGCTGAGAGAGGGATGAGGGAGAGAGAAAGAGATTGAGAAAAAGGGAGAGAGAGAATGACAGAGAAGAAAGAAGAGAAAGTGGCAGAGGGTGAGAAAGGGACTGGGAGACGGAGAGATGAAAGAGTAACATAGAGAGGATGAGGGGGAGAAAGAGAGGGCAAGATAGACCGTGAAGGGTGAGAGACAGAGACATGGACGGGGAAAAAGTGTTACAAAGAGAGAAAACATGGAGGGGGCGGATAGGAAGGGAGCATAGAGAGACGGAGAGCAAATAGAAGGATAAAAGACATGATCATCGAAGATCATCGGAAGTCATCTGCGGTTGTCAAAAGGCCTCTTCTTCCTCCTCTTCACCCTCATTTTCATCTTCTTTCTTCTCACTATCCTTTTTTTTCCTAAAATTGGATGTCGATGGTGGTTTATGGGCCACTCACCTTACCAACCACCTAGGCAATAAGGGCTAGAAATTTCCTAGATGACGCCCTCACTACACTACCTACACCAAAAAAATAAAAGCACTACTTTTCATATTAGGAAAAATGTGCAAATCGATGCTGAAAAGAGATAAATTAATAAAAAAATAAATACAAGTCTTCAGTTAGATAAACGTGCGTGATCTGAGACACGATGTCCGCATCAAAAAGAAAATACACCATGAATGCACAGTTGGTGTCTCTACTTAAGTAAAAAACAAGTAGCAATTTTGCATCGATGGGAATGGTTTGGATTGAGAGAAAACAATGGTTTATTTCTCATATAAGAAGAAACTAGTGCATTGGGCCCGTGCGTTGCACGTGCAACAGTTACTGATCTATGGACCCTTTTACACGTACACAAATTAAAAAGTCATTTTAGTATAGGGTATGGACACATGAAATAATGATAGGGGCATAAGGGCATATTTGTAATTTTTGTAGGGCCACAATGGGAAGTGCAAGAATGCAACACTTCCTTGCTTTTGTTTTAATGACATAGGATCCAAATTTGGGGGTATATGTACACTATATATATGTCAAACTGTATTATCTACACAATTTAGAGAAACAATCGGGTTTCAAGTGTCAAATATGGGTATTGAGGTACCCATACCATACCCATGCCCATACTTGACAGTTAATCGGGTAGAGTTCCTATACCCATACCTTACCCAAGCCTTGTAAAAAGTATTAAGGTATCCATACCCATACCCAAAAGTTAATAGGGTAGAGTTCCTATACCCATACGTACCCTACCAGGTAGAGTTCCTATACCCATACCCTACCCAAACCTTGTACAACCCAAACCCATACCTGAAAGTACATTTGTATGCATACTCGTACTAGATGTTTTGGGTCAGGGTCAGGTCACAAGTTGGGGCAATTGGGTTACAGGTATGGGTATTCATACCCATACCCGAAAGTTAATCTAGTAGAGTTCTAATGCCCAGACCCTACACAAACATTTCCTTTGATGTTGTTTTAAAACATAGAATTGAGAAGGATAAAATGGGGAACAAAATATAGGACGGAAGGAAGAGTGGGTTAGTGGCAAAAAAGATAATGGCAAAATAGAAAACAAAAAGTAGGATGGAAGAAAGAATAGGTTAGTAGGTTATAAATCCCATAATAGCCCTTTGTTTTCTAAATGGATAAATAAGACTCAATTGATTAGTGGCAAAAGGGTAATATTCTTGAATGGTATTTATGATTTGTGTAGGGATAGAACGAGAAGGGCAAAAATGACATATTACGGTCCTAGCCTTTGTGTTTGTTTTCATGACATAGGATTCAAAATATTGGGTATGGATTAATATATAAGGTGAAGGGTAAAATGGGAATTCATGAAAGAATGGAAGGACCCAAAAGTGCGGATTTATTGGGGGGGGCGTATGGATGAGAAGGATAAAATGGGGAACAAAATGTAGAATGGAAGGAAGAATGGATTAGTGGCAAAGAAGAGAAAGGCAAAATGGGAAACAAAAAGTAGGATGGAAGGAAGAATGGGTTAGTGGGATTTATTCCCATAATATCCCTTGGCTTTTTAAATGGATAAATAAGACTCAATTGATTAGTGGCAAAAGGGTAATATTCTTGGATGATATTTGTGATTTGTGTAGGCCCGTAGCGATAGAATGGAAAGGGCAAAAATGGCATATTACGGTCCTAGCCCTTGTGTTTGTTTTCATGACATAGGATTCAAAATACTGGGTATGGATTAATATATAAGGTGAAGGCTAAAATGGGAAATCATGCAAAAGGATGGAAAGATGTAAGGACCCAAAAGTGCGGATTTTTTTAATTTTTTTTTTTTTTTTTGGGGGGGGGGGAGGGGGGGTATGGATGAGAAGGATAAAATGGGGAACAAATATAGGATGGAAGGAAGAATGGGTTAGTGGCAAAGAAGAGAAGGGCAAAATGGGAAACAAAAAGTAGGATGGAAGGAAGAATGGGTTAGTGGGATTTATTCCCATAATATCCCTTGGTTTTTTAAATGGATAAATAAGACTCAATTGATTAGTGGCAAAAGGATACTATTCTTGGATGGTATTTGTGATTTGTGTAGGTATACAACGGGAAGGGCAAAAATGGCATATTATGGTCCTAACCCTTGTGTGTGTTTTCATGACATAGGATTCAAACAACTGGGTATGGATTAATATATAAGGTGAAGGGTAAAATGGGAACGCATGCAAAAGAATGGAATGATGTAAGGACCCAAAAGTGTGGATTTATCTGGGGGGGTATGGATATACAATGTTGGAGGTGGAAGGCGATAGAAAAAACACAAAAACTTTAATAAAAAGAAAGTCCTTGAGTTGACACTAGTAGTCCAGTGGATGTTTCTACTAAGCATATATTATATGGTATAAAGATAATATCAGGTCATTTAAATAAGTAAAACATGGAAAATAAATCGATGAATTTAAACAAACCTGTTGCCACTTTTCAGCTACAATACGACCAAGTACACCTGGCCCGACAATCAACAGATCATTCTCTCCAACAACTGCATCAGTATATGTACCTGCACCAGTCAAAGTATAAATACTCTTTCATTGTAAAATTAGTCCACTAAAATTGGCTCTACAATTGTTTATAAAATTGTCAACATAAAGAAAAAGGTATGTAAATTCATCAACAGGCCTTCCACGTTTTTCAAACAAGCTTACTGTTACAGAAAAGAGTCCATCTGTAAGTTAAACTTATCAAGTCACCTTGCATGCTCCACGCAAGGCCCAACAAAGCACTGTGCCCAACACAATAGTCCTAGCCAATTATCTGTGTCAGATTGTACCAATGACCTCGGGATTACAGGATTAAACAACCCCTTTATTCAAAAGGTTAAATTTCTAACAACAATATATTTCACCAATAAGTAATACCACAGTTTTAAAAAAAGGAAAGTGAGGTAATTCCATGCAAGTCACAAATAATTCATATTGAATTAAGTAATAAAAATCTACCCTTAAAATCCAAACTTAACTAGAAGGCCAATCAACATCCTCTTTTATAACCCTGGTATGAATAACTTGCCCACGTGAAAGATACAACTGTAGAAGCATTAGAAGACAATATACATATACAAATTATGAGTAAATTTGTAATCATGAAAATTTTGACATATTGTCCGTATGTAAAAAAAAAGATTTGCACGCTTCAATGATAGCCATCTGACTTAACGCAGACCAAATCCACCAGCATACAAACCCAGACAAAAGATCGAAATAAATTGTTAAGTTTTAGGCAATTATGTGTAGACTGTAGAGTATAGTGTTTATTATTTATTCTCATTCTTTGTATGATCTTGTACACCTTTTGTATATACATGATCCCTAAATGTGGCAATCTATCCGTGCAAAAAAATGATGTAATCTACAAATTGTGAATGTGTACCACCTTTATGCACTAAGAATATGATGTTCACACCATAGTACCAATGCCCTGATCTCTGCTTGTGAATTGAGAACACGCAAAGCTTCAAAAACTTACTGAGGGAGATCCATTAGGACATGGAAGATGCCCAATTTCGCATTGAATCGTCATAAGCCCCAGCATTGCCATATTATTGCTGGGACAAATTTCTGGAATATTGCTAAATCCTACTAGGTCTCTTGATTTGTTTCTTATTGGTATTCTAAATCTGGATGAAGTTCCAACAAGACATCAGAACTGACCACTTTTACAGCACATTCACCTTGTCAAAGATTATATCCCACTGCTTTGACTGTGTATCCACCTTGTCAAAGAATAGATCCCCAGACTACCATTTTTCATTTATCTTCCACCACCATCAGACAACTTGCTACCACAATGAAAGGGTATTATAAACCCTCCCTTCAACCTTCAATGATCCCCAATGCCCTTGTACAACCATTTAAGAGTAGTGTGTCACTCGACTCTATAAACCCCACCACATATCAACACAATAATGATATGACCTAATTTGAGTCACGAATCAATCCATCGATTTCAGCAAACTTTCATGCCCTCTTAGTAATGTATCTTCTTTTCCCTATTCAATTGTACTTCCTCTAGGTACTTGGGTTCCAATCTTGCATTTCATGCTCAGATTAAGATTCATGAAGAGCAAAGTTACCTCTTTTTTCAGGAAATATGGAAAAGCATTGACATCAACATCCATGTTCTTATTTAAGTTTTATCCTTTAACTAGCAGAGAACTGAGAAAATATTGCACTAGTCCCCAACCCATGGAAGCAACCGTGTGCTCATTATCAAGATTGATGTTTCTAATCAGTGAAGGAGATGCAAAAACCGAATCAAACGATAAATCATGACAAGAGGATGATGGACAAAAGCAAAAAGGAGATTGGAAGACGGGAGAAGACCCAAGAAGGATGTAGAGGGTAGACTACAAATAGGGGCATATTTACCTAAGCTCTAGCTATAGTCGTAGATCCTTCAATAGGGGACTAGCCAACACCATGTGAGGTACAAAGAACTTGCAAAAATGGGACTTTACAGACCAGATACAGTGGAAGAGATTGGTAGAGTATGTTAAATTGATCGTTGGGTCGAGTCTAGGATTGAGATGAGAATCATGTGTTTGAGCTAGGGGTGGCAATGGGTTGGGTCGTGTCGGGTTCGTGTCCAAAATCCCCAGATCCGGACCCGACCCGTTTAACTAATCGTGTCTAGATCCTAAACCCGTACCCGACCCGCTAATAAACGGGTAGACCCGATAAGACCTGGTAAGACCCGTTTATCACCCGGGGCTATTCAGTTGACCCGATCCGACTCGACCCGACCTGACCCGAAAGACCCGCTGGTATTACATATTATAGTATCGGATTGCGGGTAGACCCGACCCGACCCGACACGACCCGTTGAATACTAAACGGGTCTTCCCGGGTCTATCGTGTCCAGACCCTAAACCCGGACCCGACCCGTTATTAAACGGGTCTACCGTGTCGACCCGTTTACGACCCGAACCCGTTTAGCCCTGACCCAGACCCGCTAACTTCGTGTCGGGTCGTGTCGGGTCTGCCATGTCGGGTCTGAAATTGCCAGCCCTAGTTTGAGCTATATTCTAGCTTATATTTTTAACTTATTTTGGACTTTTCAATCACTTTTGGACAATGTGAGTTGCAGCCTTTTTGTTGGCATAACTTGCCTATTTTAGAAGTTAGACACCTCGTCAGAAAACTAACTTTTGGCCAATAATTTTCTAGTTATTTGCCCAAATTAGGTCATTTTGGGTCCCAAAAATCAGCTGAAATTGTGGTTTGATAAGATATACGAGACATATTTGAGAAAATTTCCGGTTTCCTTAATGTTAAGAAATCTTAGGGGTTGTGTGATTAGCAGTGTAGTCAAGGTGTCAAGGCAATGACTAGGCGATTTGGCTTGCCTAGGCGAGGCCTAGGTTAATAAAAATTAAATATATTAAATAAATATAAGTCATATATATACATAAGTAATTTGTGGTTTTATGCATAATAAAATTTAATTTCTAGAGATAGATATGGTCGAAATAATAATATTTGATAATGGGTATGATTCAAAGCATATGGTAAGCTACAAGACCATTACTATTGTAGCAAATAGGAATCATGTGTCAACCACAATGATTATACATTGTAAATATTAATCACATAAAAGCAAGAGCAACATAACCCTATTATAGCCATAAATTCAAGCAAATATCATAAGCATAAATATAACCATATTAGGTAATCTATTAATTTTTGGAACATTTCACAACCAAGTATCCCAAAAAAAACAATTAAAATTACCCATCTAAATCACCTAACCATCTATATCATCGTCACTCTTATATGAATAATCCTTATATGCCTATTTTGACTTTTTCCTCTTCAAACTCTGAAAATATGGACACAATAGTTTTTTTCCCATTAATGATGGCATGGTGTTGGCCATCTATAAAGCAACATGAACCTATAAAACCAAACGGGATCCAAGAAAACTCAATTTGAACATGACTAATTTTTAAAAAAAAACAAAAAAAAAATCAATTGCAAAACTAGGTGCTTAGGCGGCACCTATAGCCAGACGCTCAGGCGGTGGCCGAGGCGGCCGCCTAGACTCCACCACCGGCCTAGCCACTGTCAAGGCGGTCGGGGCCCCAAAACGCCTAGGCGATGGCTTAGGTGACTGAAAGTAGCAATTTAGATATTTCGTACGAATAAATTAGAATGGCTATATTCGTACGAAATAGCTTAATCCTTATATATATACAGAAGATTAAGTTCAGAAATCCTGAGAATAGCTATCCTATTTTGTGAAATGTGCAATAGTCGTCCATAGACGGAGACTTGCACTTTTATACAGCCTTTTTTTTCTTTCCAAGTCTACATGAATTTTTAAAATCAATTCTTTGCTAACGACCATGTCTCAACCAAGTCAGCCATTATGTGCCCGCAAATCAAGTTGGCATCTACAAACTAAGTGTGGAAGAGAGAATTCTTTCATTATGTGCCACCTAATCCTTAACCGTGCCTCTTGTTTCTTCTTTGATATTCCTGTGTGAATCCACAAATCTAAAAATGTGGCGCCTCTCATACATCTGGGAGAATACTTGCACCCTAAAGAGTAGGTGCCACCTTCCTTGTAATCATTGACCACTTAATACCTATTTACTTAGATCGAAGACTAATTTCAGCCAAACTTTTGACGATTTTGTCTTCCTAGCATCTAAAACTACTAGTCTTACACTAATTAAAAGAGGCTCTTTTGAAGGATTAAAATGAAAAGGGGGACTTGTACCATGCCTAGTAATGATACTACTAGATACTCAAGATGCAATCAAGTGTGTCGACGATGTGTTACGGGACGGGGTTCTTGACAATGTGAAAATTAATGAAGAAACTCTCCTTATGTGTTGCTAGTTTCTATAGGTTTGCTAAGAAGAGTCAGAAGACATGCTTCAAAGGATGAAAAACATTGTGGAAAATTGGCATTTAAGCTCATACAAATGGTGTAGACAAGATTTGGAAGCGTTGGGCTCTATGCGGGTTTCAAAATGGTACCAAGTTTGCCCAAATCAGCCAAGGACATCTGAAGATATGAGCTAGTCAAGCTTAATGTTTGAAAATTGCGGGTTGGATCAAGGTTTCAAAGGGATAAGAATTGAAGGTTTTAAGTAAAATGGGTATATTGGGTTTAGAATAAATGGTCAAGAAAAAAATGTGTTTTAGTCAAATGAGCTGATGAGTTTTAAGGCTTGAAGATGTAGCCGGCTTGGATTTAAGAGAGTTAAGGGTTTGAGTACTAAACCCATTAAGCCACTTTAATGGGGCACAGTCTAGGGTTTCATTTGATGATAAAGAGGGGAAAAGGGGAAGCAAGGGTGACTGCCCTACAAGAGGTGAGAGGAGGTGACAGTTTCCACAAATGGTGTATCCATGATGCAGAGTTGGATACTGGTGGCTAAAGAGGTGGAGTGGAAGTGGCGGAGGTCGCGTGTGGCAATCATGCTAGTGGCAAAGGTCGAGGACAATGGGTGTCAACGAGGTCACATATAGGGGTAGAGGCTGGTGTTCTGCAGTCGATTGATCGGTGGATAGAGACTATTGAGTACATTTCAATTGGTTATGCACGTCAGTTATGCGGTCACTAGGAACAAAGAGTGATTCATTGTGCTACGAACAGCTTCGTAATAAGTTCTATTTCTCCTTTCAGAAACGACATTCTTCTCAAGAGTAATCAGTAAATGGCCCATAATTAACTCCATCATGGTCCGTCTGACCAAAGTATTCTCCACCATGATCAGAACGAACTACTTTGATCTTCATGTCTAACTTCTTCTCAACCTCTGCCTGGTAAGTGCGGAAAACCTCCAGGTCATCTGACTTGTTGTGAAAGAGATCGACATAGGCGAATCTAGAGAAATCATCGATGGAGCTGATGAAATATCTCTGACCACCTTTAACTTTAACTGGAAAATGGTCGTATATATCTGTGTAGATCAGATCAAGCAAGCCCGAGGATCTAGTAGCTGTGAATTTCCTATGCGTAGTCAACTTACCCATAACAGCCAACACATGCCTCTAAGTCAGAGAAATCTAGCTTCGAAATAATACCTTCTGTCACCATTAACTCAATCCTCTTCCTAGAAAAATGACCAGTCGCATGTGCCATAGAACTGCGGAATTATTTGCTGATAGAGGACGCTTTGACTCGGAAAGTTAAAAAATAACGTTTCAGTCAGTAAAGCTGGAGGATTGGAATCCTCTAAAAACAACTGGCAAAGGGCATCTATCAGAGTATCATTACCAACTACACTGGAGTATGAGATCGTGAAACCAAATTCTCTAAAAGAAAAAGAATAGCCTCTAACAACTAGTCTGTATAGAGAAACCAGAATCTGCCTAAAAGACAGAATCTCATGTAAAACCAACACGTGTCCAGAGTCCAAAACCAAACTCTAGTCACCAGCTGATGTTACCTCCATCCATGCATCATTGCCGAGAAAAAACCTATCCTCTGGCTTGGATCTTCTCCTGTTTCTGAGTCCCTATCTCCCTGAAGAGTATGAGACACATGCCCAGAGGCACCCGAGTCAACCACCAGAAATTGAACAGTATATGAACTGTATTGGACTCATGGCACACCAAGGCTGAAACTATACCTCCTCCTGACTTGCATACCCAGTCTGGGTAACGAACGCAAGTCTTCTTATAGTGCCCCTCCTTCCCACAAAACCAACAAACTGCAATTGCGTCTTGAGAGGCCCTCTGTTTCTACTACTTGACTTGAGGTTTGGACTTCAACTTTGGAGGGTTAATAGGTGGATTTTTCTTCTGAAACTTCATAGGGAATGGCTTCTTTTGAAATTTTCTTGTTGGAACTAGCAACGCCAAATGCGCCGACTCCTGCTTTTCACTCTTACGTCGCTCCACTTCCAGGACACATAAGGTTATAAGTTGATTAACACTCCACTTATGCTCCTGTGCATTATAGTTCAACTTGAATGTATCATAGGACTTTGGAAACGAGATCACTGCTATGTGAATTAGAATCTCCTCAAACTGAAGTGTCCGCCCCCTGATCTCAAGTACCAACCTCGACAGTTTGAGCAAGTGCTCTTGAACAATGTCGTTATCGTCATACTTCAGGTTCATAATTTGGAGCATGAAATTGTATATCATAGATTTTTGTGTCCCTACGAACTGCTCTTTATCAAAGCCATCAGTCTAGCTGCTGTATCAAACTGTGGTATGCCTCCACGCAATGCTTCACTGATGGAAGCCTCTTTTTTTTTGCCAATCAATGGATGGAAGCCTTTATAATCTTCAAAATCAACTTGTTTGCCTTTTTCAATGGGAGTGGTCGACCCTCTGCTCGTCTGTAGGCTTACAAGGTTGAGGCTCTATAAGCACAAAATCGAAATTCATGCATCCCGGCGGAATCTTGATGTTCATCTTCCATGTGGCGTAGTTAGAACATTAAGGAGTTCAATCCCCGAAATGTTCTTAGTGATTGCCAAAGTGTCCACTGCAAAACCATGCAGCAATGATTAGACTTTTTATTTACTTTGCCTATTAAAAATTGACTCAAATCATGGGTTATGATTTGAATCACCGAAGTGACACTTCCTGTGCAAAGTTCACTTCCAGGGTCGCCTTTGCACTGTCAAGAGTCAAGACACACCTGTGGGCAAAACCCTTGACGTGTACAGTGTACTTTCTCCCTATTGTAGTGCAGGCCTAGTCATCTATCATCCCGGTTTGAATCAGACATTATCTACTACCTGTGGGCAAGAGGGTTATCCTATCTCCCCATAATATAGGTGACTATCATACTCACTCTCCTATACTCAAAACCCAAAACACCTGCGAGCAGATCCGAGCCCTGGGCGCAACAGAGCAAAAGTGTCTTTAATGGAAAACCATCCAAAATCTAAGAAACCCATGATCTCCATAATCGCCTACCTGTGGGCCAATCTGACCCCTTCCACCGTGGTCCCTGGACTGTCATTGTGGTCCCCTTAAACCCCAAGAAAGACCTAACTTTATTTATCTTATGCCAAGTTTCTACCTCTACAAGGTTTATCCTTTCAACCCTATGGTTTCTTTATTATGTTTGAGTGCATGCTGACTATACTTGTAGGGATTTGTGTCAAGGTAAAACTTCTTTTAATGTTTTCTTGCTCAGAGTATATCAAGGGTGACTAGCACATGAATTTGACATTAAGAAAAATGGCATAATATAGCTTTATCATGCTATAAACATTTTAGACATATTTTCACGTTTCAAAATCAGTCACATAACATAGTTCTATGCAAGAGCTTCAGATCAACTATTTTTGGGAAAAATCCGGGCCCAAAACGACCCAAAACCAAATTCTGAAAGATAGCTAGTCTGTTTAAAATTGGATCAACCTGATCAGGCCAAAACCAGGCCTGGCTTGGCCCAAAATAGTTTGGGCTTGACTCACTGGTTTGAACTGATTCGGCCCAGACTGAACCCAAACTGGTTCAGCGGCTTCAGCCCAATTAATCACATTACATCATTTAAATTCAGACTTAATTTAGTTGATAATGACAAGAAGATTTAAACAAATCATTATTATTATTATCAAAATCTAATGGGATAAAGATAAAGGCCAAAACAATTTTGATGAAACCCTAACCCTAATTCAATTAGGAATCCAAAGCACCTGAGGAGAGGCCATCGGTCGCCAGCCTGAGGTGCGCCAAAACCGCCCACCCCGCCACTATGGGTCATCACGGTCCCTACCTGGCCAACCAGGCAAGAACCGCCCCAGTAGGGACAGCCCCCCTCCCGCTCTATCTTCATGTGCACCGCACGGCCACCACCGGCACTGCACTGCCGGCACCGCCAATGGGCCATGAGGGGCCGCCGGCACACGGCCTGCTTACAACCGCGGTGTGTGGTCGCGGCACACCCAAACAGCCATGTTGGGGCCGACCGGGCACGGGGTTGGTATCACGGTTGCCAGCCCTCACGTGCTCAAGTCGGTCTCCGACTCTCCGGTGAGCCGACGACAAACAAACTTGAGAGCGATGAACGATTGTCCTGCAATCAATGATCCAATGCCGGTAGAGACTCCTTCCACTATCCTGAAGCAATTCGGGGAGATGATGGATCCTCCCATTCTCCGAATACACGACGGCTCAATTGCTTGGATAGGGGGACATCCACCCTCATCTAATATAAAGGCATGCATTATAGTTTCCTCTCCATCGAGGAATCCCTAATGAGAGGATGCGTACATGAAAGGGAGATCACACCCCTTAATTGCCCAAGGCCAGTCTGACCGGGGCAGGGCGGCCGGTCCGGTGGGGGGGGGGGGGGGGGGGGGGGGGGGCGGGCAGTAACGGCCCCCCGGTCGGTTGGTTCACGGGCCAAAACCCAAGGAGATGCATTGGAAACAGGAGATTTCTACGAATCGCATCGGGTGGAAGGGGGGAAAGAGATACTGACCGAGTGCTGGAGAAGGGGAAGAAGCGGCAGCGGCGGAGGGCTGGAGGGGCAGCGACATCATGATGCGGCTGCGTTCCTCCGGCCGGCAGCGAGGGCTGTCGGAGCGGAGGAAGGGGAGCCTTCCAGTCGGAGACCGGACAGGGGACAGGGAGTGGAGCGGAAAGTGCAGAGGCGTGGGGAGAGGAGCCGTGAGTACCATTGGGGGGAGTGGAGGTAGAGGGTAAAGAGGATGAGGTTTTTTCCCCAAAATGAGCACCAACTTTCGCCCGAACTATTACACGCCCTTTTTTTGGCGGGGACTAAGGGGCTGTTTGGTATCATGCCGCGGGCACGATTCTATCTATGATTTCGTGCCTGCGACAAAGAAATGCGTTTGGTTGTTGTTTGCTGTTGAACCTGTTTCACGTGCCCGAGGTTTTAAATGCCGCAGATCAAAGAATCACGGAACGATATTTTATCGCTCCGTGGGTTGTGATAGCTGAACCCCGAGCCCAACCAACTCTATCCGTGCCCAACCAACTCTATCCGTGCCCGACGCTACACCCCCCCCCCTCCCCACCATCTGTGATTCCCAGTTTGAGTTACCCCTCCTCCAAGTGCGATCGCTAGTTAACCCCTCCCCTTGAGGTGCTCTCCCTCTCTCTCTCTCTCTCTCTCTCTCTCTCTCTCTCTCTCTCTCTCTCTCTCTCTCTCTCTGTGTGCAGATCGCGCGACCATATGCATGTAAAACAGTTTTTTTTTTTTTTTGAGAGAGAACAGCTCTCTCTTTCTCTCGGATTTTTTTTTTTTTTTCTTTAGTAAAGTCTCTCTCTCTCTCTCTCTCTCTCTCTCTGTGTGTGTGTTGGTGGGGATGGTGGGATTGAAGGGTGGTTAATATTTTTTATTTTTTTGAGAGAGAACAACTCTCTCTTTCTCTCAGAAATTTTTTTTTTTGAGCAAAGTCTCTCTCTCTCTCTCTCTCTCTCTCTCTCTCTCTCTCTCTCTCTCTCTCTCTCTCTCTCTCTCTCTCTCTCTCTCTCTCTCTCTGTTTGTTGGTGGGGATGGTGGGATTGAAGGGTGGGATTGAAGGGTGGGGATTGAAGAAGGGTGGGATTGAAGGGTGGGGAGTCCAGGTCTCTCTCTCTCTCTCTCTCTCTCTCTCTCTCTCTCTCTCTCTCTCTCTCTCTCTCTGTGTGTGTGTGTGTGTGTGTGTGTGTGTGCAGATCGCGCGACCATATGCATGTAAAACAGATTTTTTTTTTTTTTTGAGAGAGAACAGCTCTCTCTTTCTCTTGGAATTTTTCTTTTTTTTTAGTAAACTCTCTCTCTCTCTCTCTCTCTCTCTCTCTCTCTCTCTCTCTCTCTCTCTCTCTCTCTCTCTCTCTCTCTCTCTCTCTCTCTCTCTCTCTCTCTCTCTCTCGGTGTTGGTGGGGATGGTGGGATTGAAGGGTGGGGAGTTGGTTAGTGTTTTTTTTTCAGAGAGAGCAGCTCTCTCTTTCTCTCACGGATTTTTTTTTTTTTTTTTTGAGCAAAGTCCAGGTCTCTCTCTCTATATATATATATATATTTTTGAGCAAAGTCTAATTGTTCAGTTTTAGCTAGCCCATTATTTTATTAGACTTGCAAAAAAATCCAAAAAATATGGATCAAACCTTTTTTTTTTGTAAAGATAGAGCAACCTCAAAAACACACATTCCCTTTGCTGATAAACTACTCAAACGTTCAATGCTGATAACTACTGAAACATTGAATCAGCATAGATAGTTTTCTCAATATTATTTAGTATTTACCCCGAACCTCCTTATCCATTCCACTGGGAGTGGGGGTGTAAAGCGGGTCGGGTCTATAATAACTCGGACCGGACCGGACCGGGCCTATTGATGCTAAGCCTAGAATGTCCCATCGGGTCAGGCCTGGCCGGACTCCTGGCCAAGGGTTTGTCCGGGCTCGTCCCGTGTATACATATATTGAAAGTTCCGGGTTGGCTTTAGGCTAAAACTACCTCTTAGAGTTCATACCTGTCAACGAATCGGATTCAGCCCAAAATCCAATCTGTTGACTAAACGGGTTATCGGATTCCGATCATCATATCAAAAAATCCAATTCATATATGTTTCAGTACGGATCAAAATTCGGATCGTGGATAGGAGTACATCGGATGGTCATGATATTGTTGAGCATCGAATTCAAAAAAGGGCTCGAAAGTACCAAGATAAAATCCGAGTCTCGATCGAGGGACCATGCAAATCATTTTTATATCAACACTTACGGCCTTAGACTAAACCAATCTAATTTAACAATGGTTAAAATATAAGATATTATGCTAAAGTTTGTAGAATCGGGTTCTTAAAGGATCAGATCGCCTTAAATTCATATCCGATTTGTTAAGTAAACGGTTATTGGATTCAGACTGTTAAGTAACTATAAGATTTTTGAATTTTTATTGATCCGTTGGCCTTATCTTAAACTTCATATGTTAAGAGTTACATGAACAACTGCATGTTATCATCTTTTTGTTGTTGCTATTAATTTATTATTGTGTTTTTCTTGGATGAGTAGACTTAATAACATGGCTACAGAAGTTGCGAAATGGTCTTCCCGAGATGAGACTGTGCTCATCCAAATTATGGCCGATCATGTTAGAAAAGGAAACAGGGTGACAACCACATTTTCTTTGAAATCATGGAACGAAATTATTGCAGAGTTTAAGGAGAAAACCGGGCATGATTGGACAAAGAAAAAATTTAAAAACAAATTTAACAAGTTGAGGGTGTCATACAGAGAATTCAAGAAACTACGTGATCAACAGACAGGATTTGGATGGGATCCTATTACGAAGACAGTAACGGCTCCAGACGATGTCTGGGAGAACTATTTGAAGGTAACTAATATAAATTATTTGTGTTATAAATTATGATTAATCTAATATGTCATTTCTTAATTAATATGTCTAATTAAATTCGTTGTATTATTTTTTTAACAGTCGAATCCTGGAGCCAGGCAATTCAAAAACAAGGGATGTCCTATGTTTGATGAGCTGGACTTGATATATGAAGACACCACTGCGACTGGAGCAGGAGCAAGGGCATCTACCCAACCTCCCTTAGACTCTGATGATAATATAGTGGAGCTAGGAGAGGAGTCTCGTAATCCACTAGATATCGGGGTTGACGACGACATAGACGGCAGCAATAGAGATGTGTCAGGAAAACGTTCTCGATCAACAACTCCTACTAGTAATCGTCGTAGAAAGAGAGGCGATGGAAGCTCCTTAGACAACACATTGTTGGCATTTCGTCAAGCCGAAGAGGAGAGGGCTGATTTAATTCGCTCAAAAAAGGGGAAGGCTATAGAAGATAATGATGATTTATATTCAATCCCGAAAGCTACACAAATACTAATGGGGATACCAGACCTACCTATACCATTGTTGGTGAAAGTGGGGAAGCAAATCATGAGTGATCCATCATTTCGACAGTTCTTCATCACATTTAATAATGAAAGGAGGATAGAATTATTATGTACCATGTTTGGAGATAATTAATGACAATCATGATAACTTTCTTCACAGACTCAATAAATTTATTTTTTAATTTATGGTGATATATCTTATTTCTGAACTTAATGACATTTGAGATGCATCTTATTTCTCTAACTGTTATAGTAATTTTTAGCTGTGTTATTTTTTTACTGTATTTAATTATGGTGTTAATTGTTTAGTTAATGTCTTATTTATTTAACTTTATCTTTAGTTATATTATGTGGTTCTTATATTTATTTTATTGTCTGTTTTAGCATTATTTATAAAAATTTGTGTAGGTTCAATTATGTCAATTGATGAAGAGAGCAATATACAAGTAGTTACACACATATGTTCTGATGAAGAAGACATTATCGATGGTGAAATTAATTCTTTGAGGCAATTACAAGGAATTCTACTATTAAAGAGAGCAAGTACAACTCTAACAAAAGAACCTAAGCGTGACAGCGGTGAACGTGGAGCCCATTTTGTATTCAACGTGTTAACTAGACATCCTGAAAGATGCAAAGACTTATTTCGGATGGATCAAGATGTATTTCAAAATTTATGTTACACACTTAGGAGAAGAAATCTTCTTTATAATTCAAAGTTCCTTTCAGTAGAGGAACAACTAGCGATATTTTGCATGACTGTTGCATGCATAGGAAGTAATCGAAATATAGCGGATAGATTCCAACATTCCGGGGAAACAATAAGTCGACACTTTCGCAGGGTACTAAATGCTTTGGTACAATTAGCGAGACATGAGATAAGACCACCTTCATTTTCTGAGGTGTCTTCTCATATCCGAAATAACCCAAAATATTACCCTTATTTTAAGATAAAAATATAATTATTTTCTTTTATTATTAATAATTTTTTGTAAATTCAAAGTTATAAAAAAATAATTTATATGCAGGATTGCATTGGTGCTATTGATGGTACTCATGTAAATGCTTCGGTTCATGCTAAAAATCAAATCCCATATAGAGGACGAAAGACAACCGTTACACAGAACGTACTATATGCTTGTGATTTCAACATGTGTTTCACATTTGTGTATGCGGGATGGGAGGGAACTGCTAATGACTCACGTGTTTTCGTTGAAGCTATTACAAATCCCACACTCCAGTTTCCTCATCCGTCAATTGGTACTCTCTCATTGTTATTAAGTTTTTTAGAATTAGCATGTTGTTTTGAGTCTAAGAAATATAATCTTTTTCAATGCAAGTAAATATTATGTTGTTGATTCAGGATATACTGGATTACCCGGATATCTTATGCCATACAAGAATGAACGATATCATATTTCATTTTTCAGGGGAGAAGGCAGATCACCAAAAGGAAAGAAAGAGTTATTCAACTATCACCACTCTTCCCTTCGGAATATTATCGAGAGAACCTTTGGTGTCCTGAAGAGCAAATTTCCTATTTTGAAGCTCATGCCATCGTATTCTATGAGAACTCAAACTAAAATTGTAATAGCATGTTGTGCATTACATATATTTATTCGTAGAACTGCACACATGGATCGTTACTTTCAGGCATACGAGAACGATGATCTAATTGTACCCAATAATAATATTGAGGCTGGTTCTTCCACTGGTCCTTCGGTTGGTCCCCAAAATGGTTCTATTGAGATAGGGACAGCAGCTGGACGATTGGAGATCTCACAGCAACGTGACCAGATAGCCGATCTTCTTTATGCACATCGTCGAAATATTTGATTATGTCGACAGATATTCCATTTTAAAATTTTATTATTAAAATATTAAATATTTTAAGAAGTCGAACAATATTTTATTCTGTTATTGGACAAATAATTTAGTTGTTGAATCGTGAAATATTATTTCTATAATTTTTTTGTCGTATGCTCTATCTTACTACATACCAAACGTTATTTCTGTGTTTCTGTGCCAAAGAATCTGGATTCGGTAAGATTTTTGTGCCACATACCAAATGCAGTTTTTGCATAAAATTGTGCCCGCACATTCTGCCTGAGGCACAAGCCTTAGGCAAGAAACAGAGAAATGACATGTGCCTTATGCCAAACAGCCCCTAAGTGACGGAATCATGGAACGATCTATTCGCACCCATAGAATTAGTGATCGCACACCAATTTTTTAAATTTTTTAAATTACCTATTTACCCTCATCCCCAATCTTCATCCGGTCGCCATTGACGCCGGCCCCATCACCCTCCGCATGTGCCTCCCTCGCCGTCTCCTTTTCGGACGACAACCTCCGTCGCCCCTGCCTCCTCCTCCGTCGTCCATGTCCGACCGCCCACCCCGCCACGGCTGTCCCCACCCCACCGCCCTCCTTTCTTCTTCATCCTCCTCCTCCTCTTCCTTCTACCTCATCTTCCCCTCATCGGAATCCTAAGTCGCTACCCCTTATCCCCATTCCTTCTTCTTCTTCCTCCTCCTCCTTCCTCCATCTTCCCCATGGTTGAACCCTAGCTTGTGGGGAAGATGGAGGAAGGAGGAGGGGGGGAAATGGGTTAGGGTTCCAGTAAGGGGAAGATGGAGGGAGGAGGAAGAAAGGAGGAGGGTAGCGGGGCGGACTGAACGGTCGAACATGGACAACGACGATGGACTGGGGTGGCATTTTGGGGTTTCTATGGGTGCCAATACCAATATGTGAAAAATGGGTTGGGGGTCAAGACAGATTTGGGTGTCATCACTAATTCAATGGGTGCGAATAGAGCATCCCCTAAAGTGATAGGTCCCTGAAAAACAGATCGATTTTAGGGTAAAAGACAGACAATAAGATTGGTTTTTAGACCCGTCAACGGAGCGGATTCGGATTGTTATTGGATTATCGGATCAAAAAACCCAATCCATATTCGTGTAAGTACGGATCGGATCGGATCAGAATCCAGATCATGGACAGGAGTATACATCGGATGGTTGTGATATCATTGAGCATCAAATCCACAGAAGAACAGTCGATTCCGAACTTAGGACTCAGAAGGACCATGATAAAATTTGAGTCTCGATTAGGTGACCGTGACAATCTTTTTTATATTAACCGTAGGGCCTTAGATCTATAGCAATCTAATCTAACGATGGTTAAAATATAATATATTATGTTAAAGTTTATGGATTCGGTTCTTAACGAATCGGATCAACCTAAATCCATATCTGATTTGTTAAGTGAACGGTTATTGGATTCGTACCGTTATCAGATCAAAAAATTATATCCATATCCGACCTAATGGAACGGATTCGGATTGGATTCGGGTCAAAATCCAGCCCATTGACTAGTCTAATGGCTTTGCACCATGTCCGTCCCCAAAAAGATGCTTTTAGAGTAAATCTCCCCTTTGACTTTTTCTCCCCTTTAAATAACAAAAGTGCCTCTAATACTAAAATCACAAATGTTACTCTTAACTGCAACAAAAGAGTAACAATCTGCAATTCACTCTTTATTACCAAATTGACTAACAATTGCTACAATGATATTACTGTAGCATTTCTTTTGAGAAATCCCGATTTTTTTTTACTACAGTGAAAATACTATAGCAATTGTTACTCAATTTGGCAACACATAGTAACAATTGCTTCAGTGGTAGCAAATAGTAAGAATTCGGTGATAAGAGAGTAACAATTACTACAGTGATTTCACTGTAGCAACAAAAAAGATTTATCATTCTTATTTAAAAAAAAAAAAATACTACAGTGAAATTATTGTAACAAATGTTACTCTATATTGTGAAATGTTACTCTTAATATATTTCATTGTACAATTATGTGTAGGGGTAAAATGGTTATTTTCCAAACAGCCTAAGGGTACAATGGATATTTTCCAAACGGGAGGACCTAGCGCGAATCCAACTTGTTGCCAGTCCTTATAGCTATATCTAGGGGTGGCAATCCTTGACCCGACCCGCCAACCCGACCCGAAGTTAACGGGTATAGGTTTGGCCTAAACAGATTTGGGTCTGATCCGATTATTAAATTGATCGGATGAGGAATTATGCATCTGACCTGACTTGACCCGTTTAATCAATGGGTTGTGTCAACCCGAAAGCTCACCTGGCCCGCTTGAGAGTTGAGACAAACTTGTTGAATACTTGCACAACCCGTATAAGATGGGTTTTGACTCCATTGAGTCGAGACCACTAAGAATGTGCATTTATACAAAATCCCTAAAATCTAACCACTAGACTGAATACTCTCTGTACTCAACTTGAACTCATGAAGATAGTCCAAACTAAATATGAACAGACCCGACCCGACCCAATCCATTTATAAAACGGATTTAACAGGTTGGGTCGAATCAACCCATTTATTAGGCGAGTCGGGTTTGGGTTTAATTTTTAGACCTGTTTATTAAACAGATCGGGTTCGGGGTGAAGGTTTTGCCCTTATATCTATGTCTCAACCCAACTCGAACAAGACCCATTGCCACTTTGATGCAGACGAGCCCTACGT
Source organism: Chamaelirium japonicum (assembly GCA_947650365.1). Taxonomy (NCBI): domain Eukaryota; kingdom Viridiplantae; phylum Streptophyta; class Magnoliopsida; order Liliales; family Melanthiaceae; genus Chamaelirium; species Chamaelirium japonicum. Next base: position 56,441,349 of record OX393560.1, read on the forward strand.
GCAGATTTTCACAGCTGATGACGTATTTTGATTCCCTACGGAGATCCAGGAGGCCGATCGCCAATCCGTCTGCATCATTGAAGAGCTATTTCGATTGCCTACGACTTTGGTTTTTATTTTCTGTCGATCCGACAAACTGATCTTGAGTTATTTTCTGTTTTTATTTCTGGTTTGGGTAGGTGCGAGCCATGTTCGCATCCGGTTCGAGCCACAGATGCCGAACTGACTCATTTCTGTGTTTGGTTTTTAGTCATAGGATCTTAAGTGAGATAAGATCTTAATGGATGAGATTCAAAGAGAGTCAAGAAGCCCTAAAAAGCCCATGCCGATCCCCTCACCCGTCTGCTCTCTCTCTTCCCGCGGCAAGACCCGCGCGGACACGCCTCACAAAGCGTGCCCGCGTCCCCTCCTTCCTCTTTTTCGTGCGAACGCCTCTCTCTCTCTCTTTCTTTCCTTTTTTTATTTTGTTGTTTCCTTGCCTATAAAGCCCTACAAACCATAAAGGAAGATAGATGATGATGATGAATTGAAACCCTAGAACGGAGAAGTGGGTTCGCTTGTTCGACGTCTCATCCGAAGAATCCTCTTGCTTCTAGTCTTCTTCTTCTCTCTGCAAGCTTCTTCATCGTCGCCACGCCCTGGTCTACAACTTCGCGGAAGATCGACGCGGAGATCATCTCTGCTCCAAGATTAAACCATCTCGGCTTCTTCATCCCTTTCTTCCGGACCACGCCTCCTCTTCCGCCCATTCATCTGCAACAACGGAGCCTTTGATCGCGGCCGGCATTGACCAAAGCACAGTTTGAATCGTCCCTCGATATTTTCATGTGATGAACATCCTTTCAATTCGGCCTATTGCTGATTTTAATTAGGGTTCAAAATACTTGGCTTCTGAAGAATCTCATCCATTAGGTTAACTATCGCTTAGATCTATGTTTTATCTTTGAGACTTTGGCTTTTATATTTGAGATCTTGTTAGCACTTCATTACTGGAATTTAGTTATTAAATCTGGAATTAGTCATTCACATGCTAGTTTTATTTCTTCGTTAAATTAAACTTGTTTGGGCATGATTGGGTGATGATTAGGGTTCCTAGTCTTTGCTGAAATTTGACTAAAGATGTGCAGAAATCTATCTTTAATCGTTTTAAATTCAACATTTGAAATCTTTTTTAAGTATTTGCATGCATCACACCTCTAACTATATCGATCTGTTGTTAGGGACCGTAGGCACATTACCCCTTTTTTTTGTTAGACCGTCCAGGCGGTCACATGACAGGGTGCTAGAGCAAGGGCTCAAAGAGGTCCGGAGATCAAATGGGGGGAGGCAGTAGCTACTATTTATTAAATTCCATAATTCATGCGAATATGACATCAACGACCAAGACTGGCATGTGCAAACAAGATACAACAACTTTGAGAAAAATTTAGCTCCACGATGGCCATACCGGGAGTCAAACATGGAACCTCTCCAACATGGGAGAGGGAAACTACCACTAGGCTAGCAGCCAGTTGGCAACTATTATACGCCCCATGAGCTCTTACTTTTATGATCAACTATACGTTCGTAATCAACCACACGTGGTTTCATACCTTTATTGGACCGTTATTCTCTCGAACCAATAAAACACAATTGGAAAGAGGAGTCAGTTGCGATAATGCCTATAGTTGCTCGTGCAGTTACTTTTGCGGTTGTGATAACTCTTGCGGGTGGCGCAGAATTCATTTTGTCCTTTAATTTTGGTTGCTAGTAACCAGAGCTCTTTTGGAGTTTAGCAGAGTTTGACAAACGTGGGGAGCCGAGTCATGACTCCCATTGGGAGGACTGCAAATAGGATATGATTGGATATTGTTCTTTTTCTTTTCTTTTGAGAATGTGGGAGCTTTTCTAATAACCATATCTGAATAAAGTTATTTTTTAAATCTTATCAATACTCATATAATATATAGAGGCATGTTAGGATGCAACGTGTGGTGTCACACAGCAGATGTCTGATGCACCACTGCGTGCATAGCACGCAAGCAACGGATGCATTAGACAGCTGTGGTGTGACACCGCAAGCCGCATTTTATCATTCCTCATGATATATATATATATATATATATATATATATATATAGAGAGAGAGAGAGAGAGAGAGAGAGAGAGAAGGGGATCGCGATGGATGGGGGGGCTGGATCGCGAGGGATCGGGGGGAGGGGGCGGAGGAGATAACGGTGTATTGATCCCTTCTATTTTTAACCCCTGACAGGTCCGGACGGTATCACCACCTTCCATTTTTTACCCCTGACAGATCCGGACGGATCACCTTCCATTTTTGGAGGACTGATCGGATCATTCACAGCAATGAACGGCTATGTTTATCTCTTACGGTTTGTCTCTCGACTCAATTAAATGTTTGTCCCCCCCACAAAATCCTAAAATATTATTTATATATATATATATATATATATATATATATATATATATATATATATATATATATATATATATGGGGAGGGATACTCTTACTTATGGAATCTTACTTATATAATTACATACCGTCATTTACCTACCCTAATGGTCTTATAATTTGATGAAACTTGGTGAGGATGCTATCTATGACAGGTTGATCATCCTCATCAAAAATTATCAAATTCTATAACCTCTAGGGGCATCAAATATGCTATTCAAATTAACGGTTAAAATGAACGATCGATAAAGCTTCTAATATTTGATGCCCCTAGAGGTTATAGAATTTGATGATTTTTGGTGAGGATAATCAACGTGCCATTGATAGCATCCCCACCAAGTTTTATCAAATTTTGAAACCTTTAAGGTAGGTAAAAGGTGGTGTGTAATTCCATAAGTAACCTTTCCATAAGTAAGGATCCCTGCCCTATATATATATATATATATATATATATATATATATATATATATATATATATATATATATATATATATATATATATATATATATATATATATATATATATATATATATATATATATATATATATATATATATATATATATATATATATATATATATATATATATATATATATATATATATATATATATATATATATATATATATAGTAGTGATCGGGTGCGAAACCTGCGAAAATACTTTATTTGCGAAACCCAGCCACAGCCGTCCGATCAACCGATCGAACGATCGGTGTTCACCCCGCCCACTGACTGCAGCTGTTACTGTGGCGGGCACAGTAACAGCGATTTCGGTGGGTAGGGTGAACCCTGGCCGTCCGATCGGCGTGAATCGAACGGCCAAATATCTCTCCGGTCGGTTAAAATTTTTAACCGTTCGATCGAATGATCGAACGGGTGAGATTCCCACGATCATTACCTTTTGTCCTATTTGATTGTTTCCCACGGGATCTCACCCGTTCAATCATTCGATCGAACGGTTAAAAATTTTAACCGGCTGGAGAGGTATTTGGTCGTTCGATTCACATCGATCGGACGGCCAGTGTTCACCCCACACACCGAAATCGATGTTACTGTGCCCGGCACAGTAACAGCTACGGTCGGTGGGCGGGGTGAACACCGATCGTTCGATCGGTTGATCGGACGGCTGCGACTGGGTTTCGCAAATAAGGGATTTTCGCATCTAAACCGGGTTTCGCAATAGATCGGTCCTCTCTCTCTCTCTCTCTCTCTATATATATATATATATATATATATATATATATATATATATATATATATATATATATATATATATATATATATATATATATATATATATATATATATATAGGGGTGTTAGGCTGCGGCGTGCGGTGCGTGCGGCGCACCGCAGCAGCCGTCTGATGCACTGCTGCATGCATCGCACGCACCGCAGCAGTCCATCAGACGGCTGCGGGCCGGCGCCGCACGCACCGCACGCCGCAACTTATCATTCCTCTATATATATATATATATATATATATATATATATATATATATATATATATATGGGTCAGGTTCAATGGACACTGTTTTTGCACTTAAATTTTTATACCGATTTTCAAATCAACTAGATAGAGGTTTCAGAATTTCTTGATTTTTTGTGAGCATAATCACCTTGAGATAGCACGTCCACAAAAAAATCAATACATTCTAAAGCCTCCAAGTACATCAAAACTAAAAGGCTTTATCAACCGTCCATTTTAATTGTTAATTTGAAGAGCATATTTAATAAGTCTAGAGGCTTTAGAATGTGCTGATTTTTTGTCGATGTGTTATCTAAGACAAGATGATTATGCTCACAAAAAATCAAAAAATTCTAAAACCTCTATCTAATGGTTTGAAAATCGGTGTAAAAAATTGAGTGCAAAAACAGTGTCCATTGAACCTGTCCCTATATATATATATATATATATATATATATATATATATATATATATATATATATATATATATATATATATATATATATATATATATATATATATATATATATATATATATATATATATATATATATATATATATATATATATATATATATATATATGGGCATGCTATAATGCAGCATGCGGTACGTGCGGCATCGCACATCAGCCGTCTGATGCACCTGCTGCATGCGATGCATGCACGGATCAGGTGCATCAGACAGCTGTGGTGCCGTGCGTACCGTATGTTGCAGTATAGCATCTCTCTCTCTCTCCCCCCCCATATTGATTGCAGCGGCCCCCTTTCGGCAACAAAACACAAACTTAGCCCTAGATGAAAAAAGGTGTGGTGGCTACAATCAATGTGGAGGAACCAAGCAGTGCCATCCTTTGGGGCCCAAACGAGGAACCTATTTACAAGACCAACATAGCCTATCGCATTTTGGCTTCAAACAATGGTATGAATGATGAGTCTACATCTGCCTATGGGAACCATCTAAGCGAGGATGAATTCGATGTTGAGCCAAACTCAAACCCCGACTTCATTCCAAACCCCTTCCTTTGGGATGTCTTATGGAAGACAAGTTTCCCCCCCCGGGCTAAGAGTTTCTCTTGGAAGCTCATCCACAAGCGCATACCCACCAAAGACCTTCTCCTTAGGAGAGGCCTTGACCTTCTTCCCGGATGAAAATGCATCTCATGCGATCTTTGGTTGTGCAGGAGCTGCTGCTACGTGGGGACTTCTTGCGTCTCTGACTGGGCGAATGTGGAAGCCAAACTCCTGGCGTGAGTGGGTCGAAGAACTGGGATCCGGCAATAGGGCCCGACTAAGGGGTGGAATACTTATAGCTGGGGTGTGGGCCATTTGGAACGCACGTAACCACGAACTATTCATAGGAATCGGGGAAGAGCCCAAACAAGTGGCACGTAGTGTCATCCTTAGTCTTGAGGAATTCACACGAACTAACAAATATTTTCATTCTATTACTCAGGGACCAGCGTTATCAAATCATCAAGTCGAAGTCAAATGGGAACCACCTGTGGGGGAAGAGCTCAAACTCAACTTTGTCAAACTGGAGAAGGCGGGAGCAGGGTTCATCCTTCGGGACAGCAGTGGTGGTATCATCTACACCGGGGAGTGCCCGTGCTACACTCACTCAGCTCTTGTGACAGAGGCCAGGGCGTTATGGGAAGGCATCAGATGTGTTGAAGACTCAGGGTGGAGGGGCCAGCTGTGGGTTGAAGGGGATCCAGATCAGATTATTCGGACCTTGTGCACCAATGACTCAGACCAACCTTTGGTGTAGGATTGCATCCGCAAAGTAAGAAAATTTATCACGTTTCGGGCAACCCATATATTCTGAGAGGGCAACCAAGTGACTGACTTGCTGGCCAAAGGGGCTAGAGTTTTAACTAGGCCATGTATTTCATCTAGTAGGTTTAGCCGGGAGGTCATTGACCTATGTAACAGGGACCTCATGGGACCCCCTTTTGTAAGATCTTAACTAGTCTAATTGTTAGTACCAAAAAAAAAAAACAATCAATGTCGAAGGATTTATGGATGCTTCAATTGAGTGCAAACTTAAACTCGTATGAAAATGATAGGCATCGAAAGATCCTAAGACCTGATCATAAGTACTTAGTTTCTGATCGACAAGATATTTCCCTAGAATTTGATTCTCCAATTGAACCTGCTTAATTTATTGGTAGTGTATCATATAGAATCCATGTTTTTTTTAAAACAATGAAGAGTCTACAGCACTTGTAAAATTCAATACATTTCAAAGGATGACATTATTTACAATTAAACATATAAGAACTTCTATCTCATTCAAGGACCAAGTTTGGTCTCTCAATACCTTTAATAAAGTATAGGGTTTACATCATACAAGATATCCAAACCCCTAAGGACCAGATTCATGAAACGAATACACTGATTGGTCGGCCATAAGGTTTGATCAGTCGGTTTGACCCCGATCTAGGAAAACACTGTCAAGAGTAAATCCGATCAGTCTATAATAGAATCAATCGGCCTCCCATAACATACCCCTTTTGTACAGCAAAACTAATCGATTAGATAGGACTCGCGGACCAGTCAGACAATAAGTTTCCCTTGTTCTCCAGAATTGAGCCAAAACCCAACATGCATCGCATAATTAAGATGCCAATTCTCTTGATTAAAAGTCTGTCATCATTATTATCACCATCAGTAGTTAAAGTTTGAAAAAAAAAAGGGCTAATGTGCCTAAGGTCCCTGACAAGAGATCCATCCCATGAAAAGGGTCCCTACAGGTTTCATTGAACCTAAGGCTCCTGCCTTTTCGTGATAAACCCGAAACTAACCCCATCTCTCTCCCAACACCATTTCTCTCCCGAGCGGCGATGGTGGCAGCGAGAGCTCGATCTCCCGACCCCGACGAGCTCGACCTCCGGCTGGTACATCGCACCCCACTCCGACAGCAGCCACCACCGACCGTACATCAGGGACGACTCGTCAAGTCCCCAAAAAAAATTAGTTGCCAGCGGTTTTAATTAGACCCTGGCTTGCCCCATCAGCTTACCTTTTCACAACAACCATCACCTGCGTATCCTTCACTATCATATCTTTTAATTATTATTTAAGTATTATTCCCCAAAATTCTATATGGGATAGTGTGGCTTGTGGGTTCACAATGAGTGAGTAGGCTAACTTCTTATGCTGAGGTTGGATGTTAGAGAGAGAGAGAGAGAGAGTCCTCGTACCTAAACCCACAGAGAGAGAGAGAGAGAGAGAGAGAGAGAGAGAGAGAGAGAGAGAGAGAGAGAGAGGGGTCCTGGTAGCTAAACCACTGAGACTTGACTAACTGCCCAAAGGCAACGTGTCGTTCAGTGTTGATGAACCACCGGCTATGTAAAGCCTCTCAACTCCCCTAGCTACCAAAAAGCTATAGCCAAGCAAAGCCTCATCTGATGACACGTACTCCTCCTACAAATTGATACATCTTCTCATGTTGGTTGCTGGAGGCTAGAGCCATGGCAATGCAAAGGGTAGCAGGTGCTCCAATGCCTGTGGCTCAGTTTCTGCTGCTGCTGCTGTTTGGTGCCATGGTGACTGTGAGCAGAGGGGACGGCGGCCTGGGCGCCTCTTTCATCTTCGGGGACTCGCTCGTGGACGCCGGGAACAACAACTACCTCCCGACGCTGTCCAAGGGCGACATCCGGCCTAATGGCATCGATTTCGCGGCCTCTGGTGGCCAGCCCACCGGGCGGTTCACCAATGGGAGGACCATCGCCGACATAATCGGTGGGTACAATTTGTGTACAGGAGAAGCATTTCTTGAGTTTTCCTTCAGTTTTTCCTCAATTTGTGTGTGTGTGCGCGCGCGCAGGAGAAGAATTGGGGACGCCAAACTATGCACCACCTTTCCTGTCCCCCAATGCCACAGGAGTAGCCATATTGAATGGAGTGAACTATGCATCTGGAGGAGGAGGAATCATGAATGGAACTGGGAAAATCTTTGTAAGATTCACTTAATTTCTTATATAAGTTTGGTCTTCCATAGAATCTTTATGTGTCGGTTTGGTGGGGGGGGGGAGGGTGCGTCGTGGAACTGCATCCCAATCTTCTAACCTAATCATCAAACTCTATCTGACATAGCAGTAGTTTGGGCGTTGGACTAGATCAGACCAAAAAACCTAAATAAATATGGCATCGGACCTTTTTCTAAACTACCTTCCAAATATGACCGAAGAGTTTCAATATTACTTTGTTATGGTATTTTTGTAAATATTACAAAATGACCAGACATAAGAAATGACCATATACCCCTTTTTGAATGACCTAACATATGTCAGGACTATAGGGTCGTATTTTAAACTTACAGAATCATATTTAGACACTTTAGAGTCACAATCGATTCTAAGTTTTGAAATATGACCCCGTACATTGTTAATTTGCATCTATAGGTTGATAGTATGGCTCTCTCTAACTTGAAAGAGCTAAATTGGGCATTGCAACTACCCCCCTGGCTGTTTTGTACTCCGTTTTCATGTTTTGTTTGATGATCAAACTATCCATTTTGGGATATCCATTGCTTTTGCGGTCTTGTCTGGTAACATTTTTCACGTAAAAGCACTTACGTCAATCTCAAACACAGATAAAAAAGGTTACGGGTTGACGTTAGGTTGAAATCCTGTCGTAAAAAAGCAGCTCAAAGAACAAATGAATCCTAATTTCAGTTGAATTGCTCACCTTGGTACTGAAATTTACTAAATGAGTTCACCAAAGATTTAAAATTTCACAATCACTTACCATAAGAATTGAATCTTATGTTGCAGGTTAATAGGCTTGGAATGGACATCCAAATCGATTACTTCAACATCACTAGGCAACAACTGGATGGATTGCTGGGAAAGGCGCAGGCGAAAAAGTATTTGGCGCAAAATGCAATGTTTTCGGTCACCGTAGGATCGAACGACTTCCTCAACAACTATCTCCTTCCGCTGCTCTCTTTCGGAGTACGGATAACCCAGTCGCCGGATGGTTTCGTCGATGACCTCATCAGCAACCTGAGGGCTCAACTTACTGTAAGTTGATAAGCCTTTCCCTTTGTACCTCACATACAAAGCAAAACAACCGAGCATGTCGAAAACCTAAGTATGTGTTCTTGTGACAGAGGCTTTATTCCCTCGATGCGCGAAAGTTTGTGGTGGGCAATGTAGGGCCTATCGGCTGCATTCCATATCAGAAATCGCTCAATCGAATCACTTCGACCGAGTGTGTCAGCTTACCAGATCAACTTGCAGTGCAATACAATGGCCGATTGAGAGATCTGCTCACCGAGCTGAACGAAAACCTCCCAGGTGCCAAGTTTCTCTACGCAGATGTGTATGATCTAGTCATGGAACTCATCACAAATTATCAAACATATGGTAAGAATTTCGCTTGATTGATCCAAATTTCTCATCAAATAATTTCAGTAGAGTGATGTGCTATTCGAAAATCTGCAGGTTTCACAACAGCAAGTTCTGCATGTTGTGGCAATGGGGGGCGGTTCTCGGGTATAATTCCATGTGGGCCTACATCGACGATGTGCGACGATCGCTCAAAGTACGTTTTCTGGGATCCGTATCATCCGAGTGAGGCTGCGAATCTGATAATCGCGAAGCATCTTGTCGATGGGGACCAAAAGTACATTTCCCCGCTTAATCTTCGGCAGCTTAGGGATCTCTGATTACTTGCAACTCGGGCATGTTGATAACTTGAAGCTTTTTCGGGCGAGGGCTTGATATTCTTGTAAACTAGAGAGTTTGAAATGCTTTCTTACTTCCCTTCTGCTATTAATTTATTTATGGAATGAAACATCCGAATGATTGTTTTACAAGAGACGTCGTGGTGAATGATGATATTTGCTGAGATGGTCATGCCTCACACGGTTTAGTCCCACATCGGTAATGAGAGTGGGGATCTTTGTCTTAATATACCCGATTACTCCCCTCCTAAATAGGTACCTTTTGGGGAGGAACTTGGGTCGTCACAATATTAAAACAAATTAGGCTCTGTTTGGTTTGAAGTATCCGATGAGGTAAGTCGCTTTGAGGAAAGTATTCAGAATACCGTGTATGATTTATCATATTTGTTTTGCAGTACCCGGTGCAGAAGTCGATGGGGTGTCTTTGGGATATATACCTCATAACTGAGGCAACTCAATACCGAAAACTGAGCGATAAAGCGAATACCTCGTAACCATGATACCTCACAGGATACTTCGAACCAAACGGAGCCTTTAGATTCAATTCGAGTGGAAGCAAATCATGCTTTAAAAATATAATGCGTGCCTCAAAGCTTAGTTTCCGATGTGAGATTTTCTCTATCCCAAAACCCAGGTATTGAGATGAGATCCCATCATACATATAAGGATCGTTTCTGCCCTCTACTTTATCAAGGTGGGACTAATCTTCCAACACTCCCCCTCACGTGCAGGCCAATCTTTTGTGATCCTTGTCACGTGGATGATAGATATGTGGGGACCACACCCGACAGGTGAGTGTACGGTTAGGCTCTGATACCATGTGAGATTTTCTCTATCCCAAAACCCAGGTATTGAGATGAGATCCCATCATACATATAAGGATCGTTTCTACCCTCTACTTTATCAAGGTGGGACTAATCTTCCAACATCCGATTTCATATTTTCAACAATCATTTGCTTAAAACAAATTAGATTTGTAGAAGATCATCATAATGCCATAGAACGATACGTGAATGTACGATAACGATTGATTTGAATGGATCTTAACATGAAATTCTACTACATGGGTGATGATTATTCCATTAATGAGGCAATGAACCATTTCCAATCTCTCCCTCCCCTACATTCTTCTTCTCTACATTGGTCTCCTTCAATCCCTCCTCTTCGACCAAGATCACCTCCTTCGAATCCGCGGAATCCTTGCCCTTTGGTTTCCCTGCAAATTAACAAGCAACTTATATATAAAAATCTTGTAGATCGATCATAGTTCGTGTAAATCATCCATCACTTACCTTCGTCCCCTTTTGGCGCAATCTCCGCTCCACCCTCGCTTACCAAACCTGTCTCCTCCTTCACCGCATCGCCTTCCCCAACTTCCGTTGCCGCAGGGAAAAGGCCGGTTTCCCTGCTTCCTTCCAAGCTATCGTCCGCTTCGATCTTCTCGCTCTTGGGTTCGAGCGGGGTCGAGTAGTACTCCACCCCCTCGCTCCCCACTCGTCTAGTGACCGCCGCCGCCGCATCCTCGTCCTTCCTCGAGGAGAAGTAGCGATCAGGAGAGTCCTTGGAGATCAGCTTCTCCTCCTTGTTGGCCTTCTCTTTGGTGCTCGGACTTGCATCCTTGGCCTCGGCCGCGGGTGGAGGAGGCTCGCTTTCCTGGCTTGTCCCGACCTTATCGGGGACGGGATTCAACTCGTTGCCGATTGGGTCGGCACCTGATCCTTGGGTGGTGCCCGACGAAGACGTTGTTGTTTTGGTGCTGGTGGCATTTGATTTCTTTCGCAGGAGTCGGCGGGTGGTCACCGTGTTCTCGGTGGCCACCTCTTCCTTCGACCCCCCACACCCCATTGAGAGAGAGAGAGAGAGAGAGAGAGAGAGATGAGGAGGAGGAAGAAAGGGGGTTTTATGTTTGGGATTGACAGCTCAGAATGGGGAAGGGGAGAGGGCGGCTCTTGGTTGGTCGGCGGTTATAACGGTCGAATTGTTGGAGCCTGCCGGCCTGTTCGAATCTTTGTGGGTTCACGTTCACTGAACCCACATGCTTTCTATTCTTGGGTGTGAGTGTCGGTTGGGCTTGAGCGGCTGTCAAACCGAGGATGGTCCTGTCCTTACTTGATTTGAGGTTCAACGCACCAAGATAGGGCAGCAGACCCCTAACAATTGGGGAATTTTTTTAGCACATCCTGCCTGCCATACAAACGTGGGGCCCACTGCGATTCAAGAGACATGGGATAGCGGGCCTCAGCGCATGGGGGTAGTGGCCCCCGGCACTTTTTGTAGATAGGCTTTGGGGCAGTGGCCCCGCGGTTGTATGGTACGCAGGATGTCCTGAAATTTTTTTCCCTAATTATGGGAATCCGACTCGTCTCGAGTCAGTACTTTTTTGGAGTCTTACAGGTCAGGCCTCGGATGCATAGCGCTCATGTTTCAATGACACAGATCGGTATCCGTGCGCTGCCAATCCAATCGTTGAGATTCAAACAGATTGATTGATGCCATAGAAGCAAGAGTGCGGCCCATCGGAGGCCCAAGACTCGAATAAAGTACGACTCTATATTTTCACTCCCTGATACGATATCCGTCACAGCCATCGGTTGCTCTAGTTCGAGATATTGGATAAATCATACAATGCAATATCGACGATTCTTCAACCTATAGTATCATGGCAATTGGCGATGGCCGATAGGTGACCCTTAAGCCCCAAGCTCATATTCAAAACTTCGCGGAAATAAACATACGATAGGGGAGACCGTAGTCTTGTAGCCAAACATGGTTTTCTTTAATGTAATTCGCCCGTTGGTAAGCGGGCTATACCACGGATAATAATTTTCTTTCTGATGACCGTCCACCACGCTCAGCGCTCCGATCGGTAGATCATCGCCACGCCCATGCACTCCGGTCCAGCGTCTGTCGACGCCGTCCACCACAACACAGCAGTCAGTGCCCAAGCAGTCGCCCGTTGGCCAACGCTTTTGCACTTGTCTCCATCGAGATGCTCCCCCTCGATTTGACACATGCACAAAACAGTGTGTCATCGCATCCGCGAACTAGCCCTATAGAGACTAACACAAGTCGCCCAACTCGGACATCTTCCACTGCGATCCATCCATCCGTCCATCGGTATCGCTGAACCGGCCTTCGGAGACTAACACAAGTCGCCCAACTCGGACATCTTCCACTGTGATCCATCTATCCGTCCGTCGGACATCTTCCACTACGAACAAGCCCCCCCTGCAAAGGCCTAATCATCGTCAACATCGACCCAAACAATCCGATGAGAGAAGACACTGTACCGTGCCTCTCCCCGAACCTCCAGCCTGCCCTTCGCCCTGGGCGCCCACAGTGGTGCCCAGGGCGCCGGCACTGCTACTTCCTGTGAGTCGACTCCAGGTCGTCTGCCTCTCGCCCTGGGCGCTGCCGATCACAGCAAGAAGCGAACAGCTCGGGGGGGAGGTGGGCCACTCCACCGTTCGGATCTAGATACATAAGGGTCACACCTCTTTTTATAACAAGAAATAAAAGCCAAGTGTGTGTGTTTGGGAGTCCCAATCCCATACGGGATTGACTTCACGTGCAAGTGCAGCTCTATCCCTCCAAACCCTTGGGCCAACCCAATCCAACCGCACTTTGCCTTTGCTTTAGCATCAAGCAAATCTCAATGGGCTGGGTTTACTTTGGGCCGAGCCTCATGGGCTGCTAAAACCCAATAATCCCCCCTCAGTCCATGGGGAGGCCACCTACTCCATAGCCCCAACTGTTCTCCCTTTACCTCACACAACTACCACATGTTCTTGGACCGGAACCCGGAGCTCTGATACCAATTGTTGAAAACTTCGCGGAAATAAACATGCGTTGGGGGAGACCGCAGTCTCGTAGCCAAACATGATTTTCTTTAACGTGATTCGTCCGTTGGCAAGCGGGCTACATCATGAATAACAAATTTCTTTCTAGTGATCATACACCACACCTGACGCTCCGATCGGTAGATCATCGCCACGCCCTTGCACTCCGGTCCAGCGCCTGTCGACGTCCGTCCGTCGCAACACAGCAGCCAGTGCCCAAGCAGTCACCCATTGGCCAACGCTTCTGCACTTGTCTCCATCGAGATGCTCCCCCTCGATTTGACACCGCACAAGACAGTGCGTCATCGCATCCGGGAACCAGCCTTCAGGGAGACTAACACAAGTCGCCCAACTCGGACATCTTCCAATGCGATCCATCCATCCTTCCGTCGGTGTCACCGAACCGGCCTTCGGGGACTAACACAAGCCCCCCTGCAAGGCCTAATCATGGTCAACATTGACCAGAATAATCCGGGGAGAGAAGACATTGTACTGTGACAACCAAGATCCAATAGGCCAATAGCCAAGAGCCAAGACTCCTGAGGCGGGAATGCCAATATGGATGAGGTAAGGTGAGGTGAGGTGAGGTGTACAAGGCCATGAGTTAGCCCCACATCGCCTGGAGAAAAGGAGATCCTGAGCTACTTATATAATTTTCCCTCCCAAACATTGAAGACACGTTTTAAAACCGTGCGCCACTACGGAATTCGTAAGAACTCCGTAATTAAGCGTGCTCGGGCGAGAGTAGTACTAGGATGGGTGACCACCCTGGGAAGTTCTCGTGCGGGCACGGGCAAAGTAGATAATATCTTGTGTGTTTGGGGCGGATGTTACAAAATGATATCAAAGTCGGTTCTCCTCGCTATGGGGGGTCTAACCCTACACGAGGACGTGTAGCCCTAAGGGGGGTGGATTGTGACGACCAAGATCTAATAGGCCAATAGCCAAGAGCCAAGACTCCTGAGGCGGGAATGCCAAGATGGATGAGGTAAGGTGAGGTGAGGTGTACAAGGCCATGAGTTAGCCCCACATCCCCTAGAGAGAAGGAGATCCTGAGCTACTTATATAATTTCCCCTCCCAAACATAGAAGACGCGTTTTAAAACCGTGCGCCACTACGGAATTCGTAAGAACTCCATAGTTAAGCGTGCTCGGGCGAGAGTAGTACTAGGATGGGTGATCACCCTGGGAAGTTCTCGTGGGCACGGGCAAAGCGGACAATATCTTGTGTGTTTGGGACGGATGTTACATGTGTCGTCCCTCTGCCCGGACCTCCAGCCTGCCCTTTGCCCTGGGCGCCTACAGTGGCACCCAGGGCACTAGTACTACTGCTTCCTGCGAGTCAGCTCCAAGCCATCTGCCTCTCGCCCGGGGCGCCCGCAATGGCGCCCTGGGAGCTGCCGATCACAACAACCGAACCGCTCAGGGGGGGAGGCGTTGGAACCTGCGCGCCTCCCATCCTCCCCACCCCCGAGCCCACACTGCAGCTAGCCTCTTTGTCTTCTCCTTGTTCGGGATCTTTCCGGAAGCCCTAAGAGGATGAGCCGCTCCACCGTTCGAATCTAGGTACATGAGGGTCACACCTCTTTTTATAGCAAGAGATAAAGTCAAGCGTGTGTGTATGGGAGTCCCAATCTCATACGGGATTGACTTCACGTGCAAGTGCAACTCTATCCCTCCAAACCCTTTAGCCAACCCAATCCAACCGCCCTTTGCCTTTGCTTCAACATCAAGCCAATCTCAATGGGCTGGGTTTACTTTGGGCCGAGCCTCATGGGCTGCCAAAACCCAGCAGCTCCTTCATTTGGTTTGACTACACCGACAAGGTTATGGTCAAACACATCTAATTAGCATCTTCCTCTCTTGTTATGTTCCCTTTTCGCCTCTTTTTTCTTATCTTTAACCTACTTTCGGCTTGTGTCTTTTTAGATTATGTTAATGGATTTTGTTTAATATCGATTTCGATAAAAATCTCCAATCCACTTCTTTAAAAAAAAACTCGAATCTTTTAATTTTATAGAAAATCTTTCATCTTTTATTTCCAAATCGATTTTACTTTATCCAAACACAGAACAAAAACAAAACTATATAAAGAAGAGAGAGATTTTCAAGCTTCTCAAAACCTTCAGGCATTTTTTTTGTATTACGTATATCTACTATTTTTCATTCGAAGAATTTGTGAGACTCGGTTATTATGGTTTTAAAATCTTAAGACCGAATCAAATCATTAGTGGAAGGCCGGAAGACCAACTAAAAATAACATATTGCACCCTTTTTTAGGATTTATTTGAGTTAGAATTGATAAAGAATGTCAAGCACAACTTTAATACAATATCTGTTCATTTTTGTGTATGGATATAAATTTTTATATATATTTTTTTTTCAAGAAGTCGTGGCTTAATAATTTTTTGTGCCCCCTATGGGAATAGACTCTTCTCGAATCAGTACTTTCTTGGAGTCTTGCGAGTCAGGACTCGGATGTGCGGCGCTTATGCTTCAACGACACGTATTGGACAAGAATTGGTTAGTGTGGGAGAATATTCCGTTGGTGATCTGCCGCTGATGTGCATCTTCGCCTATTTAATGGGATTTGTTTTTTGTTCAATCAAATCCCATGATTTGAGGGCATCGTTACTTGTACAACTAGTAAGAAACCTGGGCAATGCCCAGACGATCTTGATGCACGCCGCTTAGCACAGAAGGCATCACAATCATCCAAAGAAGTGTGCAATCTGGAGTGTGATTCACTTGTTAGAGAGAGAGATAGTACTAATGATTTTTCTAATTAACATGAAATGGTCATTAAATGTCATAACCTAAGCAAAGCCCAGATGAACATGATGCGTACCACGTGGCAGAGAATACATCACAACCGTCCAAAGAAGTGTGCAATATGGAGTGTAATTCACTCGTCAGGGTGTGATCCACTTGTTAGAGAGGGAGAGGGAGAGAGGGAGAGTACTAATGATTTTTCTAATTAAAATGAAATAACCATTAAATACCATTGAAAGAATATTTATCATCTTTATAGTAAGATTTTAATAGAATTTATGAGAGAGTCGTGTTCACACACTGGAGAAGAATTCTGGATCTTCAAAAGAGGTTCACATGCTATAACATGGGAGAGAGGTCTCCATTTTAGTATTATACTAGTAAGAAACTCGGGCAATGCCCGAATGTGCTTGATGCACGCCGTTTGGTAAAGACGATATCACAATTGTTCAAAGAAGTGTGAAATCTGAAGTGATTGTGATTCACTTGTTAAAGAGAGTAAGAGAGAGATTAACATCAAATGATCATTAAATGTCATTGAATGAAAATTTATCATCTTTATGGTAGGTTTTTAAATGGATTTAAAAGAGAGCCGCGTTCACACACGGAAGAAGAATTATAACTCTTTAAAAGAAGTCCATGTCTCACAACACGGGAGAGAGGTTTCCATTTTAGTATAGATACTAGTAAGAAACCCGGATAATGCTCGAATGTGCTTGAAGCACGCCATTTGGCAAAGACGATGTCGCAACTGTTTGAAGAAGTGTGAAATCTGAAGTGAGTGTGATTCACTTGTTAGAGAGAGAGAGAGAGAGAGAGAGAGAGAGAGAGAGAGAGAGATTAACATCAAATGACCATTAAATATCATTGAAAGAAAATTTATCATTTTTATGGTAGGATTTTAAATGGATTTAAAAGAGAGCCGTGTTCACACACGAAAAAAGAATTCTAACTCTTTAAAAGATGTCCACGTGTCACAATACAGAAGAGAGGCTTCCATTTTAGTATAAATACTAGTAAGAAACTTGGGCAATGCACGAACGTGCTTGATGCACGCCATTTGGCAAAGACGACATCGCAACTATTTGAAGAAGTGTGAAATCTGAAGTGAGTGTGATTCACTTGTGTGTGTGAGTGTGTGTGTGTGTGTGTGTGTGTGTGTGAGAGAGAGAGAGAGAGAGAGAGAGAGAGAGAGAGAGAGAGAGAGAGAGAGAGAGAGAGATTAACATCAAATGACCATTAAATGTCATTGAATGAAAATTTATCATCTTTATGGTAGGTTTTTAAATGGATTTGAAAGAGAGCCGCGTTTACACACAAAAGAAGAATTCTAGTTCTTTAAAAGACGTCCACATGTCACGACACGGGAGAGAGGCTTCCATTTTAGTATATATATAGATAGATATAGATATAGACTAGTAAGAAACCAGGCAATGCCCGAATGAACTTGATGTACGCCCCTTGGCACAGACGACATCACAATCGTCTGAAGAAGTGTGCAATTTGGAGTGAGTACGATTCACTCATCGTACTTGTTAGAGAGAGAGGGTACTAATAAACACCAAATGACCATTAATTGCCAATGAATAGAGATTTGTCATCTTTAGAGTAGGTTTTTAATAAGATTTATGAGAGAGAGTCACGTTCACACACGGGAGAATGATTATGGCTCTTCAAAAATGGTCCACATGTTAGAACAGGTGAGAGAGGCTTCTATTTTAGTATTATACTAGTAAGAAACCCGAGCAATGCCCGAATAAACTTGATGGATGTGCCAATTAGCACAGACAACATCACAGCCGTCCAAAGAAGTGTGCAACCTGGAGTGATTGCGATTCACTTGTCCGAGTGTGATTCACTTGTTAGAGAGAGTAAGACAGATAATATTAATGATTTTTCTAATTAATCAAATGATCATTAAATACCATTGCATGGTTATTTATCATCTTTATAGTAGGTTTTTAATAGGATTAATGTGTCTGAGAGAGAGAGAAAGAGAGCCGTGTTCACACATGGGAGAAGGATTCCAGCTCGTCAAAAGTAATCCACGTGTCACACCACGAGAAAGAGGGTTCCATTTTAGTCTTGTACTATTAGATACTATTAGATTAGATAGTAAGAAACCCGGGCAATGCCCGGATCAACTTAATGCACGCCACTAGACACAAATGACATCACCGTCGTCCGAAGAAATGTGCAACATGGAGTGAGTGTGATTTACTCGTTGGGGTGTAATTTTCGTTAGAGAGAGATGGTACTAATGATTTTCCTAATTAATATCAAATGATCATTAAATGCAATTGAATGTGAATTTATCATCTTTATACCAAGTTTTTTATTATATTTATGAAATCTATCCTGTTCATACATGGTAGATGGATTATGGCTCATCAAAAGAGGTACACGTGTCACAACACGGGAGAGAGGCTCCCATTTTATGAGATACATCCCGTTCACACACAGGAGAAGGATTATGGCTCATCAAAAGAGGTCCACGTGTCACAACACGGGAGAGAGGCTTCCATTTTAGTATTATATTATTAGACTATTAGATAAGCAATGCACTATTACTTAAAGGGGATGCGAAGAAGAAGAAGATATACAAGAGGGGAAGGTTCTTTCGGTGGACTAGATCTCATGGACTTGTACTAGTAATGTCCATACCTGTCGGCACTTGGACGGTCGCCTTTGACGACAAAGACAATGCAGCTGCCTTTGGCAGCATAGAGACCTTCGGCGGCAACACTCCCCCGAATATGGCATTCGAACGGCCACCTTCGATGGCAACACTTTTCCGACCGTGATGGCCGATATTGGCAAAAATTCAAGAAAAACCCTTCTCAACCAAACCTATTAAACCAACTCTTTAGCCAAACTCACATGTAAACCAACCCACATAAACGCTACTTCTATCCCGTACACACCATACATCAAAACCCCTTTTTAGTAATGCGTTTCATAGGTACCTGCTGTAGCAGAGAGTTGTAATTAAAAAGGAGAGAGAAAGAGAGTTGTGGTGAGAAAGAGAGAGATGTGATGAGAGAGAGGGACGTTACTGGGGATGCGCTCTCTCTCTCTCTCTCTCTCTCTCTCTCTCACACACACACACACACACACACACACACACACACACACACACAGAGGTGTAATCCAATTTGGGAGCTAGGTGTTGTGAAGTCTAAAATGTCTTGTAAAGAACAAACTGATGTTTCTTTATTCTGTTGAACACTAACAAATTAATGAGTTTACTATAAAAAAGAAAAATCACCTGATGACTTTACATTCTTGACCTGATGTATCTCTTACACTAAGGGCTTATTTGGATGTTGCGTATATATGACGTGTGTTTCTTTGCATATGAATTGTTGTAATACATTTGCAAAGAAATACATGTTTATAGTTGTACTTGTTTGTCTATTCCTATCATTTGTATATATGTGTGCAAGTTTTTATGTCTCCAATGGGGATCATATGTGCAAATAAGTGGTGGGTTTCTATTTGTTCATGGGGTGAGACGAATTCTCAAAAGATCAGCTAGCGACACATATTTGAACATGTACAACCGGTTGCACATCTAAGAAAGCAATAACCAAACATAAAATTTTGTTTGTACCTACGCAAATAGAAACACACCCCTATTTGTATAAGATCCAAACAATAACTAAATGGTGTGTCATGTTGATGTGGAGAGAGAGAGAGAGAGAGAGAAAGAGAGTGGGGAGGGGGCGGGACGTACCTGGTGCTAGAAAAATCTTGTTCAACAATTCGAGGGAGAGAGAGATCGAGAAATGACGAGCGTGAAAGATATATAGATAACCGCCCAAGCGTTTCGATGTATCACACCCCTCCTAATCGAACCTGGCCTTCCGATGAATCGTACTCACCTATCAATCGATCGGACCGAAATATATCTTCGTTTCTCTTTTGTATTTGTCTTTGTCCCTTATTATATTAGAAAACATATATGGGTATATACATGGGCATTGACATCAATGAGATGCGACCTATTTGTCTCTCCAATTCTTTGTCCGGCAATACCTATGCTAATGTGTATATTTCTAGTCGAAAACAAACCTAGTTTCTAAACTACCTATATATGTTTTTTTTAATCGAGGACATACATGTCTGATTAGAGTGGCGCTTGTTAGTGTCTATGCACAAGAAATACCATGGTTCGAAGCATACAACTGCCACATAATCTGCAAATATTGTTGCCTAAGATTAATCTTGAATTCACCCATAGAAGCACACCATTTATTATACGCCATAGCAGCATAGAACAAACTCGGGTTTCGACCCTGCGACCACCTGAGAGGGAAACAACGGGTTTATCATTGAGATGCAACCATAGTTGTACCTGTACATGTCTCTAAATTTCACCTATTAGGCCTTGCTTTGATGGTGTTGAGAATATTCCCACATCGGTAAAGGGGTGGGAGTTTCACATCTTTATATATTGTTGCTCCCTCCCCCTCATCATCGGTTTTGAGGGGGCACGGGAATCGTAACATGGTATCAGAGCTAACCTAGGGTTTCAACATTCTCCTCTCCAGCCTCGGCCTCCTCGGTCATCAACGGCGTCGAGGAGGCCGAGAATAATAAAAGATTATTATCAGAGGAAGCGTGCGACTTATAGGCGGCTCCCCTTGTGTAATCGGGATCTGCGCCGTCCCTCTCTCTTCGTAACATATGGTATTCAACTAGGAAACCGTGATCCCAAAAATCCATGTAGCATAACGATAAGCACAAAATCTAGAAAATCCATTTCCAAATAAAGAGAATTCATCTTGGAAGATACTAAGAATCCAATGCAGATCGTATGTCAAAACACAATATAAAGAAAAGGAGAGAGCAATTGAGTTCAAAGAGAAGATATCAAGAAGGACATGGCTTCTACTATTAGAATGTAGTCACCAGGAAATCCTACAAAAACTCTTGTTTGTTTTCCTCATTGAAGCCTTAGAAATCCATGAAAGAAAAACTACTGGTATGAAAATTTTGAAAAAACTTCAAAGAATCCATAAAAATACTATAAAACCACAACAAAGCCTTTTTGAAGCTTCCAACCTCTCTTACTAAAATCTTCAACGTTTAGAATCAATTATGATTTAATCATGATTTATTTAGTAAGCGGTAGCTACGCAACTCTTTCATGATTTTGTAAAATTTATGATTTTGTTAAAGATCATGATTTACATTGTAACCCCAATTTATATGTTTTAATCCTGATTAATCGTGTCTTAACTCCATCATGTATGGATCAAAACTATTTTGAAAATATTTTCATATAAATTTATTTTAAAAGTTTACCCCTTTCGTTTTTACTTTTCAACCTTCTCTCCTTACCGATCGATTTTTTCTCGATCAACTTCTTGGTAACCGTAAAACAAAAAATAATAAAAAATCACACAAAGAAGTGATGTCTTCCCTCTAGTGCAATCCGGTTGGTGCGATTCGAGCACTGTGAGCCGTCCAATTTAATTTGTATGGCTGTGATGCATTGTTTGTTCGGTGCATACATCACACCTATGCATATGTTTGTTCTCTAACACAATACATTGCGACGCTCTATTGCATATGTTGCATTGCTTCCAGTGCATATGTTATCCTACACGGAGCACAACAAACATCATATGTTGATGTGCTCTGTGAAGGGGGTTGCTACAACTTTAAGTAGCCCTAATTAAGGGACTAAAAAGCGTAATTTAACCCCAAGTATAGGGTGTGTAGCGAAGTAGTAATCTCGGTGAGTCCGAGGTCGATTCCACAGGGACTGAAGGACTAATGGGAACTAATGTGATGACAGTGCGTGAACGTGAGTGCAATTCAGGGTTTTCCACTGAGAGTGGAGCACGAATGATGAAGCTACGTTACTAAATTAAATAGAACTAAATATTGCAATTAATTAAAGGAGGTTACGATGGAGATGAGGCTAAGGCATCCGGGTTCAACCTAGTAGTTTATTATACATTCTTTTGATCAATAATTTGTACGAGGATAGCATGAAAATAGGTTCTAGCATGCATGCTACAGAGGTTATTAAGCATTGCATATGCCCGGAGTCGATATGTAATCAAAATAACTTATACACATGTGCTGATTTCTAGAGATACGCATCCATCATAAATACTTATATAGATTGAAAATTATGTGATGAGAGACTCGTGAAGCTCGTGTCATCAAGCCACAGGGATTCGCAAGCATTACGTATGCCCGGAGTCGATACGAAATCAAACAAATTTGCAAGCTAGATGCCATACATCTTAGAATAGTGTCGTTCACATAGGATTCAATCATAAGACAATTAAAACATTATTACTGATCAAAGAAACACATAATAACTACTAGGCATCCCCCATAGCCTTAGCTAGGGGTTTAGCCGTGCATGTTCATAAAATTCAACAGAAAAGCATAAGTGCACGCAAACTCCATTAATGAAAAAATATGAAGGATGACGCTCGTGGACGACGGCTTCTGGTAATGATGACAACGTGCGATGACGGTGACGATGTCGATGACGGTGACGACGTCGATGATGATGTTCTTCCACGGCAAGGACGATGATGTATGGCGTGACTTCGGCAACGATGAACAGTCGCTCGGGTTTCGAGCTTGGCGGATGGAAGATGATGGATCCGAGGTGGTGATGAAACGATGAAGGTCCGGGGGTGATGGTTCGGCTGATGGTTCGGATGGTGGTGATGAAGGTTCGTCTATGGGCCTTTGATGGTGGGAGATGGCTATGATCCAGATGGTGGAAGATGGCTTACGGGGTCGGATTAGGAGGTTGTGTGATGGTGAAGGTTCGAGCTTGCCTGGATGTGGAACGGTTTTGGAGACGGGTAGGTGAGGTTGGTCCGAAGATGGAATGGACGGTTGCGATGGGATCATATGGTGAAGAGAGAAGGAAGGCCTCGAGTTATCTGGGTTCAGGTCGGATGGGTCACATGGAAAACTTGGTTGCCATCATCCGGCCTCATCATCAACTCCATCATCGCTCCTTTGCATTCATGTAGTCATCTTCTGGTGCGGTTCGTGCGTTGCAGCGGCTTGTTGAAGTCTTCCATCGGCTAGACTCTTTCAAGTACCCTTTTCTTTATCGTTCTTTGGAATAAGCCTCCAATTGAGCTGTGCAACCTCCGTCGGGGTGCCGTGAGAATATCCACTCCTTAGTCGTGATGCCCTTGAACTGACTGCCTCGAGAACCGGGTCAATTCCCTGAAAATCACACATAAAATGACATCCATAAGGTTCCAATGCGATTATCGATAAAAAGAATAATTTTCACTACCGGGCTCCGTATTTTTCATGCATGTATCGTATGAGTGCGAACCAATATACCGTTATGTCCGTATTAAAGTCTATTATGCATTGGTGCAAAGAAAATGATGCGCTTTACGAGTATATGAAAAGTTTTACGTAGGAAAGCGATGATAATGCAATAAGAAATAAGCGATAAAATGCATTAATTGGAGACTTAACACACCCCCCAACCAGCTTTTTGCTAGTCCTCAAGCAAAATAAGCGAGAATTCAATGCAAAGATTTTAGATAATAATGCATGATTTCTATCCCCAAAAAGTTTTTTTTTTTTTTTAACGGAAAAAAAACAACATAAACCATTTTTTTTTTTTTTTTTAACGGAAAGTTTTGATGAATAATTTAAAGTACTCAAGACTAGAGATTCTACGGCACAAAGCTTATAAATTGATATTTAGCTAACTTCTAGTTTACCGAGTCATCGATTGAGGTCCGATTATTAACCCTCCGGTAGAAAATATCAAACTGACTGTACTCGAGTGCTCGGTGATATCTGGACTTAACACGACTAGAGCTTTGGTTTTCAAGAGTGCGTCAATACTAATAAGCACCAAGAACAGTCGAACGACCTTAAACACTGATTCAAAACCCCGCTGTCTGTCCAGGTTTACGAGAGGTATAGATGTTCACTTTAATACCACAAGGGCTTTATATGTGATATTCCATGCTTACTCGTGTTTTTACAGCGACGGCTTTCACACTATCTCCTTTTTTTTTTTTTTTTTTCAGGTCTCCTTTTTTAAGGATCTAATTATGTATCCCTTCCTAATTTACACCATGGTAGCTGCACTCTATGCCCATGACACGCTGCCAACGCTCTCATAAGTCAGGTAGCCATCCCCATGTTGCTTATACATTAGATTCACTATGTGTATATAGGATCATTCTCATAACCCTATACACCATGCTTCACTAATATAGTTGCATGTAAGTTAGGACTTTTACATAACTCAACCCTAGACCTTGTAATAGGTAGCCCTTTTCGCTGTACCTGGTCTAATCCACTAGTTGCTCTTTTTTTTTTTTTTTTTTTTTTTTTTTTTTTTTCACCCTATCTCTCCATAGAGCAAACTAAGTGAACAAGACAGTCGTGGTTCATCAGGCCTCTAAGTATTATCAGATCAACAACAACCTATCAAACCTAGACTCCAACGGTGCAAGCCAGATGTGTAGTGAAGTTTTCAAAGTACAATTAACCTGATACTCCATAAGAAGGAATTAATAAAAGGAATTCAACGTCAACACCTTTCGACTAGAACTTAAGCCTTTTATAATCTATGTCACTAAGTGCCATATAATCCTAACAAGAGTACACAAAATTATACTCCAAAACTTCCAGAGTAGATAATAATTTTTTTTTTTTTTTTTTATAATCGACAAGAAATTAAAAACAAACACATTTTATAATCAACGCAAGAAAAGAAAGTTTTTTTTTTTTTAGAAAAATGAATAAACATAATAAATAGATATTTGGAAAGGTATAAAAAAATGCACAAAATTAGAATTCGTCAGGATTCTCACCCCCCAACCTAAATATGACATTGTCCTCAATGTTTTTAAAAAAAATGATGCACATAATGATATTTCATGGAGATTCAAATATAGAAACATGAAGGATATATCAGTTTGCAAGAAAAAACATGGAGAAGGTTAGAGATTACCTGAAAAGATGATTGCACATATTTTCACTGCTTTTCCACGAACTTTGCTAGAAAGAAAATAGAATAAAGGAAAAACAAAACTAATATACAAGCAAAAGATCTCTAGCAGATATAGAGATTAATCCTGATAAACAGGATCTGCCAGAGTAGTGGACTCATCCTCTGGAGCAAAGTTTTCCAAAAATGGTTTTAAGCGTTGTCCATTAACTTTAAAGATATTGCCATTATTTGGGTCTTCAATTTCTATAGCTCCATAAGGATAAACTGTTTTCACAATAAAAGGACCAGTCCATCGAGATTTCAGTTTACCAGGAAATAAATGCAACCTTGAATTATATAAGAGAACTTTCTGAGATGGTTCAAAAGTTTTTCGTAAAATATTTTTATCATGAAAGATTTTCATTTTCTCTTTATAAATTCGGTTATTCTCATAAGCCTCATTCCTTATTTCTTCTAATTCATCGATTTGGAGTTTTCTTAGTGAGCTAGCTTTGTCAAGATCAAAGTTGAATTTTTTAATGGCCCAATAAGCTTTATGTTCCAGTTCTACGGGTAGGTGACAAGGTTTGCCATAGACGAGTCTAAAAGGAGACATGCCAATCGGGGATTTATAGGAAGTACGGTATGCCCAAAGTGCATCGGTCAGTCGTAAAGACCAATCCTTACGGTCTGGGTTAACCGTCTTTTCTAAAATATTCTTGATCGCCCGATTAGATACCTCGACTTGCCCACTCGTTTGTGGATGATATGGGGTGGCAATTTTATGGGTGATTCCGTACTTTCGCATTAAGGCCTCAAAAGGTCTATTACAAAAATGTGAACCCCCATCACTTATTATGGCTCGAGGTGTTCCAAATCTAGATAAGACATTTTCCTTCAAGAATTTTAGGACAGTTCTATGATCATTAGTTCTACAAGGAATTGCCTCAATCCATTTGGAAACATAATCTACAGCCACTAAAATATAAAGATTGCCAAAAGAAGAAGGGAATGGGCCCATGAAATCGATGCCCCAACAATCAAAAACTTCTATGATCAAAATTGGGTTTAAGGGCATCATATTTTTGCGGGTTATCCCTCCCAACTTTTGACATCGCTCACAGGATTTACAGAAGTCATGTGTATCTTTGAAAAGAGAAGGCCAGTAAAAACCACACTGCAAAATTTTTGCAGAAGTTTTCTTTCCCGAGAAGTGACCACCACATGCTTCTGAATGACAGAAGGAGATGATACTATGAAATTCATTATCAGGCACACATCTCCTAATTATTTGATCTGGGCAGTATTTAAATAAGTACGGATCATCCCAGAAATAATTTCTAACAAATGCTAGGAATTTTCTTTTATCCTGCTGGGTCCAAAAACTAGGGATTTCACCTGTAACCAGAAAGTTTGCAATATCAGAAAACCATGGTGAAGTCACAAGTGCAAATAATTGTTCATCAGGGAATGTGTCTTGGATTGGTGAAGTATCCATGGAATCTGAAATAATGAGGCGGGATAAGTGATCAGCCACTACGTTCTCTACTCCTTTTTTATCTCGAATTTCTAAAGAGAACTCTTGGAGTAGGAGAATCCATCGAAGCAATCGTGGCTTAGTATCCTTTTTTGAAAGAAGGTACTTGAGAGCCGCATGATCAGTGAAAATTACAATCTTGGATCCTATCAAGTAGGATCTAAATTTGTCTAGTGCAAAAATTACGGCCAAGAGCTCCTTTTCCGTAGTAGAATAATTAACTTGAGCACTATTCAGAGTCCTACTAGCATAATGGATAACATATGGCTTCTTGTCCTTTCTCTGCCCTAAAACTGCCCCGACAGCATAGTCACTAGCATCACACATGATTTCAAAAGGAAGATTCCAATCAGGTGGTTGCATAATAGGAGCGGAAGTTAACAAGCCTTTCAACTTGTCAAATGCTTTCTGACAATCATCTGACCACTCAAAGGTATTTTCCTTCTGTAGGAGGTTGCATAAAGGTCTAGATATGATACTAAAGTCCTTAATGAACCTTCTATAAAATCCCGCGTGACCTAGGAACGAACGTATATCTCTAACTGTCTTTGGGGTAGACAAATTTGCAATTAAATCGATTTTAGCCTTATCAACTTCGATTCCTTTGGATGAGATAATATGTCCAAGGACAATCCCTTTGGTGACCATAAAGTGACACTTCTCCCAGTTCAAAATTAAACTTTTCTCTCGACAACGGATAAGGACTAACTCCAAATGATGTAAACAGTCATCAAACGAGGAACCAAACACAGAGAAATCATCCATAAAGACCTCCAAAAATTTTTCAACCATATCAGAGAAAATACTAAGCATGCATCTTTGGAAGGTTGCAGGAGCATTGCAGAGTCCGAATGGCATTCGCTTGTAAGCAAAAGTACCAAAAGGACACGTGATAGTCGTTTTCTCCTGATCTTCGGGATCGATTTCTATTTGATTATAGCCAGAATAGCCATCTAGGAAGCAGTAGAATTGATGCCCTGCTAATCTTTCCAGAATTTGATCCACAAAGGGTAAAGGGAAATGGTCTTTCCTAGTGACAGAATTTAGTTTTCTATAATCTATGCAGACTCTCAAACCCATGGTAACTCTAGTTGGAACTAATTCATTTTCTGAATTTTTGATCACAGTAACTCCAGATTTCTTAGGGACGACTTGGGTTGGACTGACCCATCTACTATCAGAAATAGGGTATATGATACCCACATCGAGCAATTTTAAGACTTCTGCCCGAACCACATCCTTCATATTAGGGTTCAGCCTTCTTTGTGGTTCACGAGATGTTTTGGCATTATCTTCTAAATGGATCCTATGGGTGCAAATTGATGGGCTAATTCCTTTAATATCAGCGATGGTCCAACCTATTGCACTCCTATGCTCTTTTAACACATCCAAAAGTTTGCATTCTTGATCCTGATCGAGTTCAGATGATAATCACGGGGAATGTATCTTCTTTACCTAGATAAGCATACTTGAGTTCAGAAGGAAAGGGCTTCAACTCAAGTTTGGGTGCTTGGATACTAGATGGAAGAGGAGTATTATTGCTTGGGGGCAACTCTTCAAAACGTGCCTTCCATTTTTCTGTATCCAGCAATGCAGTTGAATCTAATAAGGCATTGACTTCTTCAAATATCTCATTCTCATCTATTCCAGCGAAGTGAGCTAGACAGGCCTCTAAAGGATCAGAAGAAAGGGAAGGGACGAATGTATCCTCCGTGATTGTGTCAATCAAATTTATCTCCTGAACTTCACCATCTTCATTTTCATCTCCAGGTTGTTTGCAAATATTAAAGATATTAAAGTCTATGGTCATATTCCCAAAAGAGAGTTTCATCATCCCATTCCGACAATTGATCAAAGCATTGGAAGTTGCCAAGAATGGGCGACCAAGAATGACTGGAATTGCAGTTGTGCTATTTGTGACAGGTTGAGTGTCCAAAACGATAAAATCCACTGGAAAGTAGACTTTATCAACTTGGACAAGAACATCTTCAACGATCCCTCTCGGTATTCGAACAGATCGATCAGCAAGTTGAAGAGTGACCTTGGTGGGTTTTAGTTCACCAAGGCCCAACCGCTCGTATACCGAATAGGGCAGTAAATTGACACTAGCCCCTAAGTCAAGTAAAGCTTGCTCGATCCGGGAGTTTCCTATGATGCAAGATATTGTAGGACAACCAGGATCTTTGTACTTGGGTGGGGTGTTGTGCTTTAAGATGACACTAACTTGTTCTGTCAGAAAAGCCTTCTTTTGAACATAAAGATTTCGCTTTATAGTACAAAGGTCTTTGAGAAATTTCGCATATGATGGAATTTGCTTAATTGCATCTAGCAAGAGGATATTGATCTTCACTTGTTTGAAGATGTCTAAGATTTCTTGGTTAGTTGCCCCCTTTTTAGTTGCAAGCAATCTATGAGGGAATGGGGCAACTGGTTTATATTTAGGCAATGACTCTTCTTCAGGTTCCGCAGTGCTAGTTTCTTCTTCACCCTTATCATTAGGATTTTCCACCGGACTGTCAACCTTTGGTGGAATCTCTTTATCAATGATTTTCCCACTTCTAAGGGTGGTGATAGATTTAGCATGCTCAGCTCGGGAGTTTGAAGGATTTGACATAGGCTTTGACATACTAGAGGATCCTACTTCTTGTTGGCTTTTAGGATTGGGAAACGGTTGGGCTGGAAAAGTTCCTTTTTCCCTAACATTGAGTTGTGATTCAATTCTATCGACCGATGTTTTGAGCTCTTGCAAGGTTTGTTTTGTATTTTGATTAATCTGGAATTGACCTTCCATGAATTGCTGCAATGTCTCTTCAAGGGTTTTCTTATGTGGTGGCACATAAGGAGTTTGAGAAGAATTCCCTTGAGATTCATTAGCAGAGGGTCCATGTCTCCAGCTAAAGTTTGGATGGTTCCTCCAATTAGGATTGTAGGTGTTGGAGTATGGAGAACTAAATGGCCTTTGATAAGTATTGACTGAGTTCGATTGTTCAACCATTAATTCTTGGAAAGCAGGTATTGATGGGCATTCTTGAGCTGTGTGAGAAGGGCTCTCACATAATGCACATACCGTGCTTGCCATTGGGTTAGAAGAGCTAGGTCTTTTGACAAGCTCAATTGCTTCCACTTTCCTAGTAAGATTTGCCATTTTAGCGTTCAAATCAGCTTCTTCTCTTAGTTGATAAATTCCTCCTTTAGTAGGAGTGGGTTTTTCAGTTTTCTCTGATAATTCCCATTGTTGGGCATTTTCGGCTAGGGACTCACAGAAGTCCCATGCCTCATCAGGGTTTTTGGCCATAAACTCCCCATTGCACATGGTTTCAACTAATTGACGCATATGGGGTGTTAAACCATCATAGAAAAAACTGACAGTCCTCCACATCTCAAAACCATGGTGAGGACATTTAAGGAGCAGATCCTTATATCTCTCCCAACACTGATAGAACGATTCACCCTCCTTTTGGGAGTAGCTCATGATGTGCCTACGTAGTGCATTGGTTTTGTGAGTGGGAAAAAATTTCTTTAAGAACTCTCGGCTCATCTCGGCCCAAGTTGCTATAGATTGTGATCTTAAAGCATGGAGCCAAGATTTAGCCTTTTCTTTCAGAGAAAAGGGAAAGAGACGTAATCTAATTGCATCTTCAGAGACGTTTCGAAATACCAAGGTGGCACATATATCATCAAATTCTTTTAGGTGAAGATATGGATCTTCAGATTCAAGGCCATGGAATCGAGGGAGCAATTGGATTACACCAGGTTTTAATTCAAATTGATTTGCATCAGTTGCAGGCAACACGATGCACGATGGTGTACTAGATCTAGCCGGTATTAAGTAATCTCGAAGAGATCGGATTACTGGATTATTTTGAACTTCATTATTGCCATGATTACTTCCTACATCATGTTCGTTATCAGCCATGTTTTCAGAATGGCTTTTAGACAGGTTTTGTTCAGATTCAGTTCTACTTAATCTTTGTGTATGATCTCGATACCACAAGGGCATACACAAGATTCAGAGGCAAAAGGTAAGTCAAGGATTTGCAAGCAAATGTATGCACCACCTAGAGCCTTCTATACGAACGCTCTCGTTTGAAGGGGATAACAGACTAGACACACATACGCCTACACCGAGACGTATGTGCCGAGCTTTCCCACGAGAGCGTAAGTTGATGCGAGATAGCAAATACAGAGAATTTAAAGAACGAGTGTACCAGGGATAAGCAGATCTTTATTCAGGCAAGCGCGCAGTACTCCTTCGCAATCAACGGTTGACTCCTCTTCCAATATTCAGATTTTTTTTTTTTTTTTTTTTTTTTAACCTGAAAAGATAGAAAGAAGTACTTAGTATATTGAATGCAAAGAAAAAGCAAGGACTAAAAAGAAAAACGTGGATGCGAAGTTCCTATTCGTCCGTTGCAATCCCCGGCAACGGCGCCAAAAACTTGCTACAACTTTAAGTAGCCCTAATTAAGGGACTAAAAAGCGTAATTTAACCCCAAGTATAGGGTGTGTAGCGAAGTAGTAATCTCGGTGAGTCCGAGGTCGATTCCACAGGGACTGAAGGACTAATGGGAACTAATGTGATGACAGTGCGTGAACGTGAGTGCAATTCAGGGTTTTCCACTGAGAGTGGAGCACGAATGATGAAGCTACATTACTAAATTAAATAGAACTAAATATTGCAATTAATTAAAGGAGGTTACGATGGAGATGAGGCTAAGGCATCCGGGTTCAACCTAGTAGTTTATTATACATTCTTTTGATCAATAATTTGTACGAGGATAGCATGAAAATAGGTTCTAGCATGCATGCTACAGAGGTTATTAAGCATTGCATATGCCCGGAGTCGATATGTAATCAAAATAACTTATACACATGTGCTGATTTCTAGAGATACGCATCCATCATAAATACTTATATAGATTGAAAATTATGTGATGAGAGACTCGTGAAGCTCGTGTCATCAAGCCACAGGGATTCGCAAGCATTACGTATGCCCGGAGTCGATACGAAATCAAACAAATTTGCAAGCTAGATGCCATACATCTTAGAATAGTGTCGTTCACATAGGATTCAATCATAAGACAATTAAAACATTATTACTGATCAAAGAAACACATAATAACTACTAGGCATCCCCCATAGCCTTAGCTAGGGGTTTAGCCGTGCATGTTCATAAAATTCAACAGAAAAGCATAAGTGCACGCAAACTCCATTAATGAAAAAATATGAAGGATGACGCTCGTGGACGACGGCTTCTGGTAATGATGACAACGTGCGATGACGGTGACGATGTCGATGACGGTGATGACGTCGATGATGATGTTCTTCCACGGCAAGGACGATGATGTATGGCGTGACTTCGGCAACGATGAACAGTCGCTCGGGTTTCGAGCTTGGCGGATGGAAGATGATGGATCCGAGGTGGTGATGAAACGATGAAGGTCCGGGGGTGATGGTTCGGCTGATGGTTCGGATGGTGGTGATGAAGGTTCGTCTATGGGCCTTTGATGGTGGGAGATGGCTATGATCCGGATGGTGGAAGATGGCTTACGGGGTCGGATTAGGAGGTTGTGTGATGGTGAAGGTTCGAGCTTGCCTGGATGTGGAACGGTTTTGGAGACGGGTAGGTGAGGTTGGTCCGAAGATGGAATGGACGGTTGCGATGGGATCATATGGTGAAGAGAGAAGGAAGGCCTCGAGTTATCTGGGTTCAGGTCGGATGGGTCACATGGAAAACTTGGTTGCCATCATCCGGCCTCATCATCAACTCCATCATCGCTCCTTTGCATTCATGTAGTCATCTTCTGGTGCGGTTCGTGCGTTGCAGCGGCTTGTTGAAGTCTTCCATCGGCTAGACTCTTTCAAGTACCCTTTTCTTTATCGTTCTTTGGAATAAGCCTCCAATTGAGCTGTGCAACCTCCGTCGGGGTGCCGTGAGAATATCCACTCCTTAGTCGTGATGCCCTTGAACTGACTGCCTCGAGAACCGGGTCAATTCCCTGAAAATCACACATAAAATGACATCCATAAGGTTCCAATGCGATTATCGATAAAAAGAATAATTTTCACTACCGGGCTCCGTATTTTTCATGCATGTATCGTATGAGTGCGAACCAATATACCGTTATGTCCGTATTAAAGTCTATTATGCATTGGTGCAAAGAAAATGATGCGCTTTACGAGTATATGAAAAGTTTTACGTAGGAAAGCGATGATAATGCAATAAGAAATAAGCGATAAAATGCATTAATTGGAGACTTAACAGGGGTTGCAGTACTTCTAGTGCATATGTTTCTGGTCTGGGTCGCAGGGACTGGTCGCACCAATAGTATCGCATTGGAGGGATTATATATATATATATATATATATATATATATATATATATATAGACACACAAAGAAAGAGTTTATAAAATCATCTAAAGCTAAAAATAAGGATATTTTCATCCAAATAAAGCATTAAAGTGAGCACGTGAAATGACAAAGTTTGTTTATTTATTTATTTCAATACAGTGTAAACTATGATGGTTAAACCTATTTTTGAAAGAACTTTGTGTGGCAATAAAGCTTTACTCTTGTTTGACTTTATCTTATGTTGTGTTGACTTCTAGGGCCATCAAATGGTAGAAGCAAAATTAATGATTACTATGGATGGTGGATCTGTTTAATGACCCTAGAAGTTTTGGATGTAACATCCCAAAATAAAATAATAATTTAAAGGTCATTATAAGAAAATTTTTATAAAAAAATTCAAAATAAAAATCGGATGGCACCATTGTGTTCGTCTCGTCGGAACGATAAAAAAACATATATAAACTTTTATGTTTTGAACTCATTTAAAGCATTTAAAAGTTTAAAGAAAAAAATAGTATATATGTATAAAGATAATTAGCCAATAGAAGGATTCGCACCTGAGATCCATTTAAAAGAATTTCAAACCAGTTTCCTCTAACCAAAAATCCATAAGATCTTTTCAATTCAAATACAATAGAAATAATTGTTATATTAAATGGGAAGATCAAACGACATCTGTGATCTTTCGTTTTCAATCGAACGGGAACCGTCGCACAGCCGAAATAATATAACGGCCGTTTTGCATTAAATGTTAAAATTGATGTGTTCTAAGCTTGTAAAACTTTATGTTTTGGTCTAATAAAGATTGATAGTTATTATTATATGAGATGCATATAGGTGCGTAACATAGTTACGTGTTCTTTTAAGAACAGAGAGCCAAGGTTATATGGTAGTCCACTGATGTCACGCCCCAGAAATCTGAAGACCTATTCCTGGGGTGTGAGGTAAGAAAGGAAGAGGATTATGGGTATGGTTACTTAACTATGCCAATTTAGGATTCTCACTAGGCTCTTTCTACGCTCACACACAAGCAAATAAAAGAAGGGGGAGAAACAAAAGATCAGGCTCGACCTTTAAAAGGGATATCCTTTCAGTACATGCGACTCAACGGTGTCACAACATACTGACAGAATATACTCTAAAGGAGCACGCGGCTCAAGCCTCCGATGGCGAGCCGAGTATCTCACCCGCTCCCGAACACTCGGTGCATCTGTCTGGAGGTCCTATCTACTGGGCTTGTCAAATTAGGTCAATTATTCGTCTTATATTTTTGTGGTGATCTAACCTAGGCTTGGGGCCTTGAGGAGAGGCCTACCCAAAGAAAATTCAGCTGGCACATTACCACTTATCAAACTAACTAACTAATAGAACCTTATTCCAATCCAATTCGATTACATCCGATGAAAAGGTACCACTACTAAGATTGACATAAATAGAAAAAAAAAAATAAGCTGCTACTCTACTGACTGCTAGACTCCTACTGCTGCTCCTGTGCCTCAGCTCCTGCAGAAGAGTCTCCTCGTGGGAATGAGTAGCCCCCAAAAATACATTTGGGAGATTAGCCAAATAAATGGCTAGTGACAAGCTAACAACTTTAATAATTAACAACGCTCAATTTTTAAGACAAATTATTGATTAACCTAATTGTCAAGCTATGTTCTCAAACACGTCCTATGTGTCCATGCAATTTCTACATTCACATGCAAATCCTACTGTCACTAGGTCATCGTGTATACAGTCATACAATTCAAAATTTAATAATCAAACAATTAAGCACTCATACATGAACCCCGGATATTTTGTTCAACCTGCCCCCGGTCGGGCATTACTATCGGGCCTTTTATTTCGATGTAGAGGGCCAACTCTCTCGCCGTGCATCCACCAACTCCATGCACAATTCACCCAGATGATCATAAGGGGTTTCCCGTCTTTCACGGTGGAGCTCTACCGCCCAACCTGTTTTACTATGGGGACTTCAACTCCCCGGGACAGGGTTGCTAGGCCAATCCCTACTCGAGGGCACCTCTTATTGGCTTTACCACAACCCTTGCCCGTGACCCCTAACCTACTTAACTTCGGCTGTACGCGCAAGGTGGTTCACGACCCTTGCGCGCACGGGGTCCCTACCCTCTAACCAGGTAGATTAACATAACACATGGCATTGAATGAACTAAACAATGTTTAATCATTTTCGATGGATTACACCAGGATTCGCACCCACTCACAACCCAGCATCATAATTAAATATCATAAAGCACTCTCGCCCAAAATCCCTTTACTAGGGTTACCGTGCTCCCTCAGATAGACTCCTGTCAGTATGTAGTGGCACCGACAGGTCACTCATTCTGAGATGATATGACTTTTGAAGGTTGAGCTTGACTAGATAATATCTTCTCTCTGTTGATAATTTCTCTTTCTTTTCTTTTTAATAAAAGATGTTTTTCGAAAAATCTAATTTAAAAGATTCCCCTCTTGTTTCTCCCTCCTCCTTGTTTTTCATATTAGAGAGCGTAGAAGCCCTGTGAGAACCCATATTGGTGAAGTTAATTGACCAAACCCAAAACCCTCTTCTTTTTCTCACCTCACACCCCAGGGATCGGTCTTCAGATTTCTGGGGCGTGACAACTGAGTTGAAGACTGAGTGGATTGGTCCCATATAATCTAAATAAGTTCGCAGCTATGATCAGGTTGGTCGCCTCATCATGATAAGCTGTTGGCGATGACAGTTCATGGGATGTCTTCACCATGGTCATCACCAGGCACAGTGTCTGTGGCTGAACGAAACTAACACGGTGTACAGATCAGTGAGCAGACACTGGTACACTAAGCCGTGTTTCTGCTTAGGGTAAAACGGTCATAAACCCTGAGGAACCACGTCTGATAGACTAACCAGTTGCGTGGTGCTTTGGCGCACCAATGTGTGAGGATCCGTATGCAGTGATCCAAAACCACGGTGTACTGGGTTACCCGGCTGGCGTTGCATTAGCGTGTCACTCCTGCAGGCTATCCACACCCCTGAAGGGTGGTGCGTTCCTTGGTGTGACTTACACTGTACCAAACCTAGGCCTGGTGGTCACCAGTTTGACTGTTGACCGGGTTCGATTACTCGACGGGGTAATCAGAGGTACGATGTATAGGTCAACCTTGAAGGAACCAAGTCATATGATCATTCGAGTCTGACGGTAGTTTTCACCGCTCGAAGTGAATCATGGCATCAAGTGGAGGGACAGCGGGTTTACCACTACTAAGCGGAGAGCAGGGGTATGATGGAGAACATAGTAAGTCTGGGTGAATTGGAGTGCAGCCTGCGTCGCACTCTGGGTGGCTACGCAGGTTAACTCGAGCTCAGAGGATCGATGGTACACTCGGGTAGTGTGTCGATCGAGCTTGAGTTGGAAGCCATGAACCCCGGTCCCTGATGGTTCCACCTTATCAACATTATGTACAGTTCTCGAACCATCTCCTCGGAACACCATAAGCACTAGGAGGAAGAAAGAAGTATACGCTCCGTGTGTGCTTGGCACTAGAGCACGGTAGATGCGTAACTATATGCGAGTACTAAGGGTTGTGCCCGAGACTAGTACAGAGTCGCATGTAGTAATCCCTAGCCATAAGTGAACTTCGCTGCATAGGTGCGATGCACCGGGGTATGTTGCGAGTTGACTAGTTGACTTTGCTAGAGGCACCCTCCGGTGGCCTCAGTTAATAGTAAGTAACTAGTAGATATCACTTAAGTAATGGCCGCTAGGTATCGCACGCTAGAAATGGTCAAAATGAGGCGTCAGGGCGTTTTGGTAAAAACCTCACTCTGCCGGACCTCACTGTTGGCCGACCCTAGTGGTGGGACACCTTGCTAGGGCCGGCCCTATAATGTAGGGATAAGAATCCCTCATCTATAGGGCCGGTCATATAGATAGGGATGGGGCGATAAAAACGGATAAAGTCGAGCCCTAAAAAGTGGGAAAACGGATAAATACGCGGAGAGATAAAAAGGAGATAATGGAGAGATAATCATGGGAGGTCTTTATCCCCTTGGATCCTTATCCAAGGGGGTAGGCCGGCCCTATAAAAGGACCTATAGGGCGCCGGCCCTATGTGGTGAAAAACCGAACCCCCTCTCCTCTCATCTCTCTAGTTCTCTCCCGAATTCATCTCCCGTTTCCCGCTTGCAACTTCGTCTTCCTCGCGTGGAGTTCTGAAGAAGGAGAAGGGTCGTTCTTCGGAGGCACTCAGAGATCCGAGAGCGACGTTCCGTGCATCGTGTGAGATCGGGTGAACAAGAAGGCAACGTCTCCAATCGTACCATCGGCATCTTCGCGAACGATCTTTCGTCTCCATCGACAAAGAAGACAATTCTCCGTGGTTAAAAGATCCGTACGAAAGGTATGTGTAATCTAACATGTAGATCTAGCGAGCATTATGATTTGTATCCATGCTAGTTAATCATTACGCTAGATTGCCGTTAGGGTGTTCGATTCGCGTGCATACACATGCACACATATGTAGTTTAATTTCAATGAAAGTTAAATCGTGTAACGTGCACCATGAACGGTCTTTCGACCGCCAAATCGCTTCCGCTGCGAGCCTCTACCAAGGATTAATTTCCAACATTAAAGACCCCGGGACTCTTGGTATTCTCGGAAGGCCTATATAAACCCCCCCCTTCAACAGAATTCTTCACCCAAGCCCCTCCGGCCACCGGCGCCGCCACCACCACGGGCCACCGGCGCCGCCACCACCACCGGCCACCGGCGCCTCCACCACCACTGGGCGCCGCCACCACCGGCCACCACCTCCGGCGCCGCCGGCCACCGCCTCCGTTGCCGGGCGACCACCGCTCCCACCACCCCGGGTTGTCGGGGGTCGGGTATGGACTTTAAACCCATTTAATTCGGGTTTTAACCCGTTGGTGCAAAAATGCTAGACTTCATTTTAGAACCCACAACCTTTTCTAAAACCAATCTAAAGCCCTTTATACTAACCAAGAGACCCCTTTACAATTTATGTTAAAGAATCACCTATAATTAAATATATAGATTATCAAGGTAAACTGTATTGACCTTATCTTACCCATACGGACTCTGAATTGAGTTCCGTCAGTGGCGTTGGACTCGTAATGATAAAATACACCTAATAAGATCATAAAATACCATAACCGATAATTAAAAAATAAAATTATAATTTTACCCCTAAGGTAAAATGGTCATAACCTTTTTATTTGAACTCGGAATCGAATTCCGTCTGCGACCACATGATTGTGGTTATGATGCGGAACCATCAATACAATAAAACCCTTAAGCCTTTGGGCCGAAGCCCATTAGCCATTCAGCCTCAGGACCTAAGCCCATTAACCCATTAAACCTCTAGGCCGAAGTCCATTAGGCCATTAAGCCCATTAAACATAGTCTGGGCCGAAGCCCATTAAAGCCATTAAACACCGTGGACCGAAGCCCAATGAGCCTAAATAACAAACTATGATAAAACGACTCTACCTTCGTTAAACTGCACCGCTATTGCTGAGAGCAACCTGACCTTTTTACTAAAGGCAGACACCCATTTAAATTCCGACAATATCGACTATTTTGGCCATACCGGGAGCAAACGAACTCCGAATTGAGTTCCGTCTGAGGCCACGGTTTCAGAATGAAAAGTTCTACACACTAAGTATAAATTTAAAGTATTTTTTTAAAAAAATTACCAAAATACCCCTAAAGAAGAAAAACCTATTAATTCACATCGAAAAACGTTTCGAAAAATCATGCTAAAAGTTAGGTTAAAAACTAACGGATTATAGTAATATACTTTCAGGTTTTGAGCTTCCTAAGGCTTCCTCATCAGGAGTAATAGTCTGCAACATTTCAAGTAGGGGATTTTAACTAAGTTTGTTCATGCTAAATATATGCTATAGATTATTGATAAATTGCTATGGAGTAGTAAATTGTGAAGTACGTGATCACTTATTCGGGTGTGGGGCTAGCCCTGGCTAAGACCAAAAAGTACCTGGGTGTGGGTCTAGCCCTGGCGGAGGCCAAAAAATTACCTAGGTGTGGGGCTAGCCTAGTCTGAGGACTAAAAGAACCTAGGTGTGGGGCTAGCCTTGTTGCGGACAAAAAGTACCCGGGTAAGGCTTGAGATTCCTACCCTGGTGGAATGGCCAAAAAGGGAATCGGGTGATCCATGTTTTTTATTATTTACATTTCATAGTTGTGACTACTGTTTTTCAATACATATGTTTAGCATGAAATAAACTAAGTCATGAGGTGAGTCAGTGGTTTGGACTCACCCCCCTACAGATGTTGTGCATCCTTCAGAGACCAATCCTGCAGGACTTAAAGAAAATGAGGAGCGATCGGGGAACGACCCAGAAGGAGTTGAGGACCCACTCTACACCCCTTTCTACGATGATGATGGAGCCGAAATATGAAGTGCCAATGTTGATAGACTTAGCCTTAAGCTTTCGATTTCCAGAAATTGTATCAAACAATGACGTTTTTAATAAAGTGGCTCAGTTAAGTTCCATAATTGATGGAATTTATTTATATCAAGTTTTTATTCCTAACACCCTAGTATTATACGGGTTGAATTAATCCGTAAAATATCGGGGCGTTACATTGGAATTCCTTGAAAATTGATGAGGATGATTATGTTACCCTAGACAACACACCCACCAATTTTTACGAAATTATAAAACTTCTAGGGTGGTCAAAATGATCGTAGTTAATTTTCTCCTTCCGTAGCTCATAGCTCATTGGTGACCGATGCACGAGGTTGGGGCTAGGCTCTCTTGGAAGGTCCACACTAGTGGACGAGGGGCATCTACTGGTGCCTGATGGAGATGTCGACGGGCACCATTAAGGCATTAACGAATGTCGTATGCCATTTCAGAGGTTGACGAGTGGTCTGATGGGGGACAGGTTCCTGGTGGAGTTGCCGACGAGCATTGTTGAGGCATTGAAGAATGCCTATTGGAGGTGACCGTTGCAAAGGCATCGAAAGATGCCTATTGGAGATGCCGATAGACATCATTACAGACAGTGGCGGACCCAGAATTTTTTCTCAGGGGGGGCATAAACATTTTAAAGTAATGTAAAACCCTAAACTCGGACCCGACCCGTTTATTAAACGGGTCTATCGTGTCGACCCGTTTACGACCCGAACCCGTTTAGCCCTGACCCAGACCCGCTAACTTCGTGTCGGGTCCGAAATTGCCAGCCCTAGTTGCAGCCCTACCTGTACCTTCAAGTACCAGCCAACAACATGGGGTTTATTTAAAAGTGGGGTGTATTCAAGAGTGCATATAATTGAGGTATATTTAAGGGGGTATGTGGTTGATTGGGGTATAATCAAGTTGGGGCGGGCCATTTAACTGGGGTGTATTGATGGTGGGGGGTAAGGGTATTTTTGGGACAGGAATGGGGTATGAAAAAAAAAAAGGGGTGTGTTTAAGTTTGTTGAAAATGGAGGCTAATTACAGATTTTTGGGGTATGAATAAAATTTCCCTTAAAAAAAAGGATTATTTTGACTTTGCCCCCAAATTTTGCCTTGAATTAGACATTACTCCCATGTTTTCATTAATTAGCTTTTACCCCCCAAAAGGCCAAACTAACTGTTCCGTCAGCTCACACCATCTAAGAGAAACGGTGAGCTGATGGAAAAGAAATAAAGTTTTGGGGTGTGAGTTGAGGCCCAACAGTTAGTTTTGGGGTGTGAGTTGAGGGAATAATTAGTTTTTGGGGGTAAAGTCTAATTAATGAATATGGGGGGGGGTAAAGTCAGGGGGGGCTTGAGCCCCCCCTCGCCCCAACGTAGGTCCGCCCCTGATTACAGAGGTGGCAACATGCACCATTGGAGGGGTGCCGATGAGCACCATTGAAGGATGCCTATTGAAGGTACTAACTGGTACCATTGCAGATGTGTCAACGGGCACCATTGGATAGGTGCCGATGAGCACCACGACTTGCCTTCGATGGGCGTGATGGCTGCAACGACAGTCACATTGGCCGCGACACAACCGCATGCACACCTGCCATACCACATGGTGTTTTGGGCCGTCAACGAACGACACTTCTAGAGTAGGAGGCATGATGACATCGGATGCACAGTATTGTCCATTGTAGATGGCTTTTGGATCAACAACGATTGACGATAGATGGACCGGATCACATGAGCATGGTGCACGCTTGAACTAGAGGTAATCTCATTTGAAAAGATCGGCTCTTTTGTATAATCTCATAATGTCTATAATGGAGGTCTAAATTATAGACGAGGTCCCATTGATATAACCCAGTCTTGGGGTACACCAAGTTAAAGAAAATTTATGTGCCCTGTGTCTTCTCTGGATCTTTTGACTTTTCTTTATGCTCCTGATTTGTGTATGAGACACGTCGATTCCGCTGCGCACAACAAATAGACCATAAGCTAAGGTCAATCGGGTGCGGCCGGAATGACAGCTCAAAAGCCAGGTTCAGTGGCCCTATCAACTAACTTCTCTTATGTTTTGGATGTTGGAAGTAGGGGTGGCAACGGGTCGTGTCGTGTCGGTTTCAGGTCGTGTCCAAAACCCCTAAACCCGGATCTGACCGGTTTAACTAATTGTGTCTAGATCCTAAACCTGTACCGACCCGTTTATAAACAGGTAGACCCGATAAAACCCGTTTACCACACGGGTCTATATAGTTGACCCGATCCGACCCAGTCCGACTCGACCCGACCTGACCCGATAGACCCGCTGGTACTATATATTACAATATCAGATTGCGGGTAGACCCGACCCGACACGACCCGTTGAATTTTAAACAGGTCTTCTCGGGTCTACCGTGTCCAGACCCTAAACCCGGACCCGACCCGTTTATTAAACGGGTCCATCGTGTCGACCCGTTTACGACCCAAACCCGTTTAACCCTGACCTAGTCCCGCTAACTTCATGTCGGGTCGGGTCGGGTCTGCTGTGTCGGGTCTAGGGATGGCAACGGTGCGGTTTCGGTGTGGTTTTAGGCAAAACCGAAACCGCACCGCAACACTGAACTGCCACACCGAAATCGTATCGCACCGCAACGGTGTACTTAGGGATGTCAAAAGTGCGGTTTCGGATAAAACGTAAACCGCACCATGCGGTACGGTGCGATTTTCCGCGGTTCTCGGTTTTAAACTTTACCGTTGACATCCCTAGGTGTACCATATGTAAAACCGAAATTGCACCATGAGGTGCGGTGCAGTGCACCGCGGTTTAACATTATAATGGTTTAAACGGTGCGGTTTTAGGCAAAACCGAAAACCGCACTGCAACACCGAAACCGCACCGCATCGCACCGCACTGGGACAGTTTTATATTTTGACAAACCAAAACCGCACCATGCAATACGATTTTTCACAATTCTCGATTTTAAATCGCAGCATTGTCATCCCTTAGTCGGGTCCAAAATTGCCAGCCCTACTATCAACTGACTTCTCTTTATGTTGGATGTTGGGAAGCCCCATTTGTTCTTTGAGTGATTTCTTTTCCATAAAAAGAAAAAGGCTTTGCTCTTTACCCCCACATGATCTCAAATCCAAAGGAATAAGAAAAGTGCTCGTTATGATGACGTGGATTGAAGTGTTGCCATGGAGTTCTGATGACGTGGCTAATACATCCAATCTTGTTCCATCCCATTGGTGCCAGGTGGAGCGGGAAGGAAAAACTCTGAATTTTTTTTTAAAAGGGTTATTTTGACTTTGCCCCCCAACTTTTGCCTTGAATTAGACTTACCCCCATATTTTCATTATTTAGACTTTACCCCCCAAAACTACCTGTTCCGTTAGCTCACCTCCCAAAATTTTATTTCTTTTTCGTCATCTCACCCATTTTCTTAGATGGTGAGTTGAGGGAACAGTTATTTTTTGGGGTAAAGTTTAATTCATTACAAAGTTTGGGGGGCAAAGTAAAATAACCCAAAAAAAATTACAAGAAATTTTTGCAACCCCGAGGCCAGATCGGCAGACAACAGACAGTTCTGATGGAGCCTGCAAGCAGTCCGTTGACTTTTTATCAAAATTGATGACTGCTGACTATGACGTATGATTGACCAGTGGCATTGCGCCACATAAAGGTAAGGAGTTAATTAGAAGAGGTTATGGATGTAATTTTCATGCGTGGGCCTATTGATACATCAAACATTTCTTTTCACACAACAAATATACTTCACACACCGCCCCATTTTAAAATTTATAGATTGCTCATTACACATCTTTAATTTTTTTTAACAAACTATACCATCCCATTCTTCCACATTACTCCACATATATTCATCTAAATCCTCCCTCCCTCTCATCAACCGCTCGGACAAGCTCCTCTTTGCTCTCCGCCCCTCCCAAGCTCCCTCGTTCAGACGCCGTAGGATTCTCCCCCCGTCGATCTTCTCTGCATCGTTGTTTTTCAGTGTCCAAACCCTACGTTCGGCCGACCAGAGTTGAACATGGTACAATATGTTCGATCGACCATAGCCGAACATGGTACAATACATTCGCCCACCTGAACATGGTACAATATATTAAGCTGTGATCGACTTAACGTATTATACAAGGTTCGGCTTTTGTCATTTTTGACGATGGCAGGGTTGTAATTAATGTGAACTGCCATAGCATGTTAAATAGATGATCGACCGAACATATCTCAAACAGGAAAGAAATTTTTTTTTGGATATTTTGATTATTTTACTTGAGGGTAATTTTGTAATAAAAAAAACTTTCAAACATTGTTTGGAGAACAAATATTGGTGTCAATAAAATATCTCAATTTTCATTAGGCCTTACATTACTAGTAATGGGTGTTTAGTCCTATACAACAGATGGGGTTAATAAACAGGACACTCATAAGGTCCATTAAGCGAAGGTCCCAAAAACAATCCTTAAGATCGATCTTGCCCCCCCTTTCTTCCCTTCTCTCTCAATCACCACCGACCACAACGGCGAGAGCTGCGACGAGGCGAGCAACAACAGGCTCAGAGGAGCAGCGACAATGACGAGTAGCAGTGGGATACGGTGGCGAGCTGCGGTGAGGTGAGCAGCAGCAGGTGACGACGATGAGGTGAGCAACAATGGCCCATGGGCTACAATGGTTTTAGGATTAGGTCTAGGGTTCATCCCCATGGTCTGTAGATTAGGTTTTAGGGTTCGGATTAGGTTTAGGATTATGTCTAAATTCTTACATACCCCCGTCCTAGCTGTTT
Source organism: Chamaelirium japonicum (assembly GCA_947650365.1). Classification (NCBI taxonomy): domain Eukaryota; kingdom Viridiplantae; phylum Streptophyta; class Magnoliopsida; order Liliales; family Melanthiaceae; genus Chamaelirium; species Chamaelirium japonicum. The sequence continues at coordinate 56,485,625 of OX393560.1, forward strand.
GTTATCTCTGTCAGGCTGAGTGGGATTACCGGTCTGTCTGGGTGCAACGAACGGCTGTTATCGAGTATGTAAAAAAGTTTTTTTTAGTCTGGTTGAAAAGTTTTTTTTTTTTCCTGTGTAAAAAGTGCAGTCTCGTTCTCTTCCTCTCCCAATCGTGCACGTTCCTCCCACTTATTTTATTTTATTTTTTAATATTTTAAGAAATTAAAAGAAATTATCCTATTCGCTGCAAAAGGCGGCGCCCTCTCCTCTTTCTTGGATAACCACCCAATCCCCTGCTTCCCTTCTCGTTCTTCTCCGCTACCCACCCCCCCCCACCCAATTAATTTATTTTTTATTTCTATAAATTTATATTTTCGATTATTTTCGGCTCGATTCATCTCCCCCCCACCTCTTCGATCCCCAAGATGGAGACCTCCGCCGATTCTCGCCTGGATTTCGGAAAGATGGAATTCGGGTGCTCTTCAGTTTTCCTCTCGATCCGTTTGATTTCTTCAATTTGGATTTTTTCAGATCCTCTCCCCCCCCCCCCCCCCCTTTCAGTTCTTCAATTCAGGCTGCTTCTTGATCATTTCTTTGTTTTATTGTTTTTTTTTTTAAATCATCTCAAGGTGCAAGCACTACCGGCGGAGATGCAAGATCCGAGCTCCCTGTTGCAATGAGGTCTTCTCCTGCCGCCACTGCCACAACGAATCCACCGTACTCTCTCTCTCTCTCTCTCTCTCTCTCTCTCTCTCTCTCTCTCTCTCTCTCTGGATTCTTCAGTCGTTAATGTGTTATTGATACGGTTGAGCCAGAGCGAGAGCGACCACCACGAGATCTGCCGTCAGGATGTCCAGAGAGTGGGTTTTTCCGATCCCAATCTTGTTCCCTTTGGTCGTTTGGTTGGATAGGAGGTTTGGATGATTGATTTGGGCCTTGGGATGGATTTTTGCTGCAGGTTATTTGCTTGCTCTGCGACACCGAGCAGCCGGTACGGCCCTTTGTTTTATGGTTTTCCTTCTATGTTATGGAGTTTTCAAGCTTGTTTTGGTTGAATTTGATGGCTTGTTTCGGGTTCGGTAGGTTGGGCAAGTGTGTTCGAACTGTGGGGTCAGGATGGGGGATTATTTCTGCAGGAAGTGCAAATTCTACGACGATGACACCGCCAAGGGGCACTATCACTGCGATGACTGTGGTATCTGCAGAGTCGGTGGAAGAGAGAATTTCTTCCACTGCCAAAAGTGCGGTATGTTCGGTGACCTAATCTTCTTAGTTCATCTTACTATGTTTTGAGCTGGTTCCTGTGATAATTTTGTCTGACACTTGAAATTAGAGGCTTGGATAATGGGTGTAGGGCATTCTCGCTCAACTTTCAACTAAATCTTCTCAACATAGTCAAAATTGGTGGTCTTCTTTTGATTTCGTGAAAATGGTATTTAAAAGAGAATGATTTGAATGCACATGTTTTTACAAAACAAGACTAGTCCATCCGGTTAGAGAGCATGTATTTCATGGTATGGGTCATTGCTGGAATATATTCTAAAGCCATTTCCCAGGAACACGTCAATAACAACATAAAGAGAACTATTGGACACTTTGGGCGCTTCGGACATGCATTCCGCATGACGCCATTGTCATCGAATCGCCTTTTTGGTGCTTCCTTTATGTGGCCTTGGCTCAACCCTGTTGTAGACCTGGCTCAATCCTTTATGTTGTAGACCTGGGTCCCGTGAGGACTTGTGTTGTCGTCATATCGAGGTCATGTGAGGGTTTGTGTTGACATCTCGTCGAGGTCACGTGAGGACTTGTGTTGACGTCATGTTGAGGTTACGTGACGACTAGTATTGATGTCCTGTCGAGGTCACGTGAGGACTTGTGTTGACTTCCCGTCGAGGTCACGTGAGGACCTGTATTGACGGTTTGGGCTAAGGCTTTTTTCGATACTTACAAGGTCGTTCAGCTATATAACCTAAAGTTACACTTGAGTACTTTTCTAGCTCATAATCCATAAAGATAAACAGACACATAAATAATTGACTACACAAACATTAAAGCATCACCGTGTTAAATGTCTTTTAGGACATACATCTAAAATGATGTTGATAGTAAAAACAAGCTGTTTTATTTATAGTAAGTTACATGATGAATGAGACCAAAATACCCATAAGTTCGCTTTCTAAAATTGCATTGACTTGCGAATAATTTAAAGCTAGCAAATATATTTTGTTCTTATGTCCATTAAATCCGGAAGGACCAATGGAATTTGAGAATGTTCTCAATATTTCTTAAACGGTACTGAGAAAACATATTTGATAAAGTTTATAGAAAAAAAATGGCAGAGCTAGTTTTTTTTCTTGGTATGCTTCTAGCCATGTCACCTTGCTCGAATGTTTATATGCATGTCTACGGATGAATCATGGATATAAGATGATGTGCTTTACTAACTATGGAGTCTTCCATTCAAGTGATGAAGTCATCCTACTGACATCGTTTCCACATACACAGGATCCTGCTACTCATCTGAATTGCGCGAGCATCAGTGTGTGGAGAACTCAATGAGGCACCATTGCCCCATCTGTTATGAGGTCTCTTATGTTCAAGAAATGCTTCTAATTCCTTTTGTAATTGGAAAAACCATAATGCTGATTCTATGCTGCAGTATCTTTTTGACTCCTTGAAAGAGACAACAGTTCTGCAGAAATGTGGGCACACCATGCATAAGGAGTGTTTTCTTGAGATGGTGGATCATTCCAAGTAAGCACCTATACCACTTTAAATAATTTCTTTGTTTCTGCAATTTGCTTTTTTTCTTTTAGCATACTTGAAATATGAGTTTTCTAATTGTGTTTTGCTTCTGTGGTATGTTTCATAAGATACTCGTGCCCAATATGCTCCAAGTCAGCGTTAGATATGTCAAGACATTGGCAGACGTTAGATGAGGAGGTAAGAGCATGAAAACTTTACACCTCAAATATTTTATACAATTCTGCTATACATCTACAGTAGTTGTAGGTATATACTGTTGGAATTACCGTGGAAAGTGGCATATTTCTATAAACCCCCTCAAAATCTAATGTTTACATGTCAATTCCTAGCGTTACCGTTACCTACTCTAACTGTGGTGAGCAACTTAAGTGGAGAAGATAAGGAATTTCCGCCTACCAGACAAGAAAGGAGAACAAGGCAAAGGAAGGGCGAGATCTAGGTCTCCCTTTGTTTGTTGAAGAAGAAAGAGGAAAGGAGAGAGGACATGATGAGGAGAGGGAGGGTTCCAGTTCTTGCTCCCTTTGGTCAGAGAAGAGGAAAAAAAGGAAGGTAGAGAGAATATAAGGAAGAGAGGGTGAGATCTAGATCTTGCTCATTCTAGTTATCATTAAGGAAAGGAGAAAAGGGAACCAACGGGAGGAAGAGATAGAGGGATCCATAAGTGAATGTAGAAAGAAGAGAGAATGAAAAAAAACGCGAGGATGAGATCCATATTTTTCTTAGCTAGGTCACCTAAGAAAGAAAAAAAAGTAGAGGAAGCTAATGCACAGATCACATTTGGTTTGTTTGGGTAGCATATGGTGTAAGGTTGGGGCAAGATAGCCATGCAAGTGGTGCCAATAGCATATAGTAGTTAATAAAGATGTTTTTTCTAAAAATTATCTGTTTATTGACTTAGTTAACTCAAAGGGGTGATTTAAATAACTTAAAAGCTTTGCAGGGTCGATCTATAAACATAATGTTTTTTTGTGTTGTTTACATAAATGTATCGCGAAGGGGCAATGGAATTCCCTAAGTAGCACCCTTCCTCGTTCTATTTAACTACAGATGTGGTAGTCCCCCCTCCCCTCACTTTCATCCTTCTGAAAAGCCACTGCCCCCCCGCCATCACCGGTCGTTGGCTGCTACATGTGGTGGTGGTGGCGGTCAAGGATAGTGGTGGTGGTCGAGTAGCGGCAGTTGGCTCTGTCAATTGACAGTAGTGGTATACTGTAATATATGGCAGAGGGATAAAGAGAGGATGCCATACAAGGCACCCTCTTGCTTCCATTAACTACCTATATGGGGCCCCCCTCGGGAAGTCGATTGCCATCGTCATCCATCACCGTCATCTGATTGTTACTCGTTGTTGTTGGCCATCGCCCGTCCCAGACTACCTTTTGTCGTCCGTCGCTGCCCAGCGGTGGTGGCAACTGGCAATTGCAGGTGGTGGGCAGCAGTGGTGGGTGATCGACAACGCAACATCGGTGTTTCCAATTAGTATTGTTTATATTCTAAGAAAAAAAATACATTTAATCCAACTGGATGCATATCAAAATTTTCGCTTCATCTACTTGGATTATATCTCATTTGCTTATAAGTGTAATATAATAGTCTTTTCCTCCAAATGTCAGGATATAATTATTGTGAAAGTTTCCCCATACTAACCATAATATCTGCAACACTCAAGTGATACTAATTGATAGATCAAATAATAAAATGGTTTGAAGAACGTGATGGTTTCATATATAACATTGGAAATAAGACAAAATGTAGGAGAGGATGAAGATGAGCATTGGAATCACCTAACCATAGCCTAGTGGTCACCAAGTAAAAAAATATATATTAATACTATCCTCCCTCGAAGCCTCAACTTTTTATTAAAATACTAATATGTACTAAGAACGCCGTGGATTCAATTGCATAACCAAGTTCTATCGGCCCACATCTTAATCCCGATTATTAAAGGCAAAATTTTTTTTTTATAAGCTTGATTTGGCCTACCCACCATTATCATATGAAACCTAGAACCTGTTATTGAACTTGAAATTGCTGGTTTGAGTGGGAATCCATCATTACATGACCATGTGGCCATTGCTGAATGAAACTTGTTGAGCCTTTTAATTTAATGTTTGAAATCTTGTGAGTGCAAGCCTTTGAATCTGCTCTAGATACCCGACAATCCCTAATCCTCCGAAGTTCCTACTTCTCAAACGATCGACATTTTAACTCTTTATAAGCGCGAACCTGTAGGACTGCAATCTTTAGAAGGTATGGTATAACATCATCACTGAGTCTCAATTTCTGAACTTTGTTCATCCTTGCTAGTTTATTATTTTAAATTATTAATTCCGATAATTATTAGTGATCGCTAAAACAACATCATTTCGTAATAGTCCCACATCAACTTCTTTGATACCGGTCACCCTCAAATGATAGACGACTTCATGTATTATTGCCATGCTATGAAGAATATTCCTGCCCTTGATGAATGTCGACCGAGTATACTACTGACCAGATTATCTTACCACAACACCGAGCATTTTAGCTAGGACTTTATTTACAATTTTGTAAATACAGTTAAATATACTAATTGGCCTGAAGTCCAAGTTGGACTATGCTTCTTCCTCTTTGGAATCAAGATGACCTGCCAAAAGTTGATGCTACCTAGGTTAACCTCATGTTCACAATATTTCTCAAAATTGGGCACACATCTGGAACGGTGATGTCTCGATATTTCTAGAGGAAGAATCTCGAAAATTCATAATAACACGAAGCTCCATTACCTTCCATATCGAAAGCTACTTTCTTGAAATCAAAACCCTCGAAGGCTAATCCAAGTAGTTAGCTATTTGAGGTTTTCTCGAAATCGAGGTTATCTCGATTATAGTCTAGAGTGACCTTAGGATCCCTTTGAAACTTGTTCTTGATGAAGGGTGAAGATTCTCTGAGGATGACTTGAGAGTTCAACTTAATTTTGTTTATGGAAGTAGGAAGTGTTTTGATCACCGACTTTGACCCGTATCTCCTTAGACCTTTGTCTCCACATAATTTGCTTCTTCACTAGGATGTTTGGGAGATTTGTAGTCAAGTTGTCCAAGGTGGTTTTTTCCAAATCTGAGAGAGTAGTTGTCTATCTTGACTTCCAAATTAGTTATCTTCCTCAGGGGATCTAATTTGGTGTTGTTAACTAAAGTGAGCAATGAGCCAACCTTTAATTTTTTTCTTCAAAAAAGGCTAATAATGAATTTTCTGATCTACTGTCAACTCGATGTCAACCCCTTGAGTTTGGTGCTGAAAACTTATCAAGGCAACTTGGTTAGTGATGAACATGCCAAGAAATCTAAATGGCTATTTGGCGGGTAGCAAGACCTAGTGTAGTCAAGGCGGCGCTTAGTTGTTTTGGCCTGTATAAGCGTTGCCTAGACGACGAGTAATTATTAAATATTTAAATAAATATATATATATATTATAAATATGTATATCATGATTTTAGTAATCTAGTAGTATGTTGATTATAATTTTCACCACCTAAAAGTCATTATTTTGAAAGTATAGGAGTACCGTATCCATAAACCGAATCAGAAAATAAAAAATTTAAAAAACTAAAGAAAATATTCTTAAAAATCAGGAAAAAAAAATAGGGTTTAGGGTTTACGTTTAGATTTAATTCAACTCAATTTTGAAAAACCTGTAAATTCTTATGAACCCATCATAAGAGTTTGTGTTAATTCAACACAAATTGAGTTAATTTTACTCAATTTGAGTTAATTATACTCACTTTTGAGTTAATTCAACTCAATTTTGAAACCCCCCAAATTATTATGAACCCATCATAAGAATTTGAGTTAATTCAACTCAAAATTGAAAACCCCCCAAATTCTTATGAACCAATCATAAGAATTTGAGTTAATTAAACTCAATTTTGAGTTTATTCAACTCAATTTGAGTTAATGTAACTCAATTTTGAGTTAAGTCAAATTTGAGTTAATTCAACTCAATTTTGAAAACCCCCAAATTTCTTATGAAGAGTTATTATACTCAATTTGAGTTAATGCAATTCAATTTTGAGTTAATGCAACTCAATCTATATAACAAGGGACGGCGGTTTTGTGCTGACTAGGACAAAATGGAACCAAAAGCTGACTAGACAAAGAGAAACAAGCTGACTAGACAAAAACAAACCAAACATAAAAGGATTACAATCACGTACCAAATATGGAGCCAATATCATGCGCTAAATGATTCACCCGAAGCAAAATCAAGTGGTCGAGACTCACTCGCAAGGCGGTCGAGACTCACTCGCAGATCATGAGACGCACGCGTGGCAGAAGCCACGCCAAAAAATCCAGCGATAGAAGAAGGATCGTGTGGAGGATACGACTCGGGCCGAAATCAGTAACAGTGAATCACGTGATTCCTCAATAAATGGGCAATGCTGATACCAATAAAGAGAGGAGACCTTTATTCCTAACCAAATAAAGGAATGAAGCCTGCCTTTTTGGGCTCCCTCAATAGATGGGCAGAGACGGGGAGCACGTGCAGAACTCTGAGTCGCACGTAATAGATCGAGTCAAATCATATCATGACATCTGTGAGTTGAACGGAATAGATCAAATCAGATCTAAAGCCCTTAACGTAGTCGCCCCGAACCACGGTATCATCATGGTTCGGGGTCCGGGTCGACACATGTTATTCTGGCCAGATCGGATGGTTCCGGATTGTGAGATCTATAAGGCACCGGGTGAACCCCCAGGGGACTCCCATCATTTCGGGCCAGCTGATCGAATGGGAGAGGATAGGTGTCGTTGGCTGGACCCCCCAAACCACGTTGATATCATGGTTCGGGCCGACTATTTTAAGCCATTCGAATCAGATCATATCCCACAACATTGGTGAGTCACACGGAATAGCTAAGACCACTCGCCGTCATTCTTCAAGCCGATATCAACACATTGTAATAAAGAGAACTGAGATCAATACACTCGGCGAGATTAAAAGTAGCGGGTTGGGTAGGGAACACACAGATGATGGATATTATTGCTTTGATACCATCTATATAACAAGGGACGTCGGTTTTGTGCTGACTAGACAAAATGGAACAAAAAAGCTGAATGGACAAAAATGAACCGAATAGATCTAACTATTCGTTCAAAAATCAACGCACGATCTCTCCTTGGTTTCAAATCCCAACCCATTTAAACTGCATTAAACCCCTAAAATCCCTACCCATTGAAACTGCACTAAACTTGACCGTTCATCCTGTGATCGTTGTTCGCATCAACGATTATAAATCCGCCTGTTGAAATTTCGGCCGCCACAAATCATCGGGTCGATCTCGAGGAATCCGTTCGAACAGAGACATTTGTGATTGATCGATTATAGGGGAGGGGGAGTTGGTTGCACCGAAGGCGCCCGCTTCATACCAATCGGCACGGGCAAGGAAATGGGTGTCCTTATAAATGTCGGTGTTGTCGTCAAAAGTGTTTGTTGCCGAAGGCGGCCCACTGCAGTACCGACAGGCACGGGCATGCACTAGTTATGAATTAATTTAACTCAATTTTAGAAAAATTTCAAATTGGATCAAGTGAAAAACTGGCCAGGCGCCTAGGCGGTCCTTGACGGCCGCTTCGGAAAAACTGCCCGCCTAGGGGATCGCCTAGGTGCCCAGAGGTCCAAAACGCCTATGTGCCCGCCTAGGCGATGCCTAGGGACGCTTTGACTTTAGAGAGACCTACCTTAGTGATTAGACAATTCAACCATGTACTACTAGGGAGCAATGCTCCAAGGTTCTCCTAGATTAGGAAATAGTTGAAACAAACAGTATAGAAGGCAACATTTGATATATGGAATTGCATTCATGCCTATGACATAACTTACAAGTTAAAGAGCCCAAGTGAGAGCGTTCCCACAAAATATGAGGGAATCTATCATCAACACTATTAAACATCATATGATCTAAAAAATTAGAACTATTAAAAGCATTTATTATTTACTCATAGGAGCTTGTTTACTCATCGGAGTCTGACTGTTTACTCATAGGAGCCTGACTGTTTACTCATAGGAGCCTGACTATCCTTAACCATTGTCGATGTACCCAACCATGAGAAGGATATTCTAGGCTATGGATTTTTTTTCCAGTCAAATGCTTTAATCAATACATTGTTTAAGTTTGAAATGCTATCAATGCATGGTAACACATGATCTCTTTATTTTACTTCATAGCATATGAGAATTGTGTTAGGATGGTTTCACGAGTATAGTGAATCACCTAGAATGCCCTGTTATTACAGAGCTTAGTTGTGTGTATTCATCTCTCTCTCTCTCTCTCTCTCTCTCTCTCTCATAATGACTTTTTACTTTGTCAGATAGAAGCAACAATCATGCCTGAGGATTATCGTTACAAGGTCTGTTATTTATGCTTTACTTTCGTGATTTATACTTATCACTTCTACTATGTGCAAGAGACTTCTTGAGCTGAAAGAAATGGTTTCTTACTTTCTTCTTATTACCTGAAGCATGGCCTCACTGTTCCTCTTAATGACCAAAATGCTTTCTGATAAATGATTTCATGTTTAGATGCATCGTGTAAGAAGCACATTCTCATCATATGGTCATTTGTGGCTTTATGGTATCCTAACTCTCCCTATGTTACCACTTGCCACTGAAATCTTCAGAACAAATCAAGATACAGATTTCGTGGTTGAAGGAAATTTTAAACGACTTCAAGTACAATTATTTCCATCCATCTTGAGTCGTGGATTATTTTGTTATCTTTTCAAGGGTGGACAAAGCGTTAAAGCTCCGAGATACTTGGTAAAAAATCATTACAGGAAGCTCTAGCACATTACCCATGGAGAGTTCCATTTGAAAATGTTATGATCGTCATTACTATCATTCAAGTCTTGTCCCATCAAGATGGGGTCGACTATAAGGAAGATTGACAAAATCTTCCAAGATTGACAAAATCTTCCGACCACTTGTCAACCTGATGTCAGCCCTGTAGTGCCGAATATTTGATCCCGACTAGGCAAGAAAGAAACCTAAAAGCCCAGTTGGTGGATAGGGAGACCTATCTTGTTGGCCGCGAAGTTTAAGCTTTAGCAACCATGGAGCAACCATCCATTCTTCTCCTAGACTAAGAAAGAGTCTACATGAAGAAGGTAGAAAAAGATTTGATTGAGATAATTGCAATCATATCCAAGGAACAAATTGTAAGTCAAAGAATAGAAATGAAATAACATACCCAACATCTGAATCTGACCCTATTTTAAAGCTGAATAAATTAAATTCTTGTCTGGTCATGTCTGGGCAACTGGTGCCATCTCAACTACCCCTTAAAAATTTGAGCAATGCTATTCAGACATCCGGGTTTCCATCCTAATGGGGCAATCCTGACGTGGCACCTGATCAGAACCGTCCCTTTTCCTGATCACAATTTGGGGCTGGGTGAACGGACGTTTCTGATCAGTGCCACATCAGGATGGCCCGATCCCTACGAAGCATGGACACTTCCCCAAGCCTCCCGTACCCGTGTCGGACACGTGTTGGACACCGACACTCGTCGGACACTCGCCGGACACGTGCCGTGTCCTACATGCTTCCGGATGCCGGACACGGTCGGACACTCACCGGACACTCCTCGGACACTCGGGACACTGCGGGTTGACGGACTGTTCGATATAGGGTCGGATTACAAGCTGTGGTGATTCAGTTTTGGCTTCAACCTATCTGATTCTCTGAGATTATAACCTTAGAGAATCAGATAGGTTGAAGTCAAAACTGAATCGCAGTCGTTCTTTTGCATGCCATTTGAGCCTGAGTGTGATTCACTTGTCACGATGGTTATGATGGACGGTTACGATTCAGGACTGTTTTAACTTATCTTATCCTCTGAGGTTTCAGATAGGTTGAAGTCAAAACTGAAACACAACCGTTATTTTCCATACCATTTAGAGATGTCTGCGATTCACCGATCGGGCTGGATGTAACTAACGATAGTGATCCAGTATGCATTAAATTTTCATTTTAGTTGTTTTCTATGCGGTTTTTTCGGTTATTGAAACATATATGAATTGCAAACACACAAAATATAAATTTAAAAATAGTAATTTATTTTGCCTTGTCCCCGCCGTACCCGTGTCATTTTTTAGGATTCGCCGTGTCGGCGAACCCGTGTTGTGTCGTACCCGTGTCCCCGTACCAGTGTCAGTGCTTCTTAGCCCGATCCAGATGGAAACAATGATGGCTGAATAGCCGTTTTGTAAAAAAAAATAGTGCATTTTGGGCTTGATATATTTTTTTTATAAAATCCCTGAACAAGCAAGTTGCCTTCTTTTGTATCCTTAGATGAAAAACATAATGTTAGCTTCTTTTCTCTGTTAAGATCTTTTAACGCTTGAAATCCCGTGAACTTTGAGTTTTGTGGATGTTTTGCAGGTGTGGATCCTTTGTAATGACTGCAATGAGACTACAGAAGTGTTCTTTCATATTATTGGCCACAAATGCGCTCACTGCTATTCATACAACACTCGGATGATTGCTCCGCCACCGGCGCTTCCTTGCTAGCTGACAATTGCTCCACCACCGGCGCTTCCCTGCTAGCTGTATTTTCACACAATACGAAGAAAAATCTGTCCACTTGATTGTACTGCATAACATTCATGTGCTTGACACCAAAACCCGTATTCTAACTTGATCTTGGAAAGAGAGTTATATTGTGTTCAGACTGTAATTTCCCTTGTGGAGTTCCTTTGAATCATCTCTCTTCAGCATTTGCTTCATTCAATTATCTGTGTTTTTCAATCAGGGGTTCAAGTGATCAATACAGCGGTGATAGGTGATGCCGGACTGTACTGACAAATTTTTTTAGCAAGTAATTAGAAATTAGATATTGTAGGAAAATGAAAAGTTAGAGAAAATGTACTGTGCTTTCAGATGATTTATGACCAATTGGTATCAAACTGAATCATAATCGTATAATCACTTTCTCAAATGGGGAGGAATACGGTTACTCGTATAATTTTTATGGTCTTTCACCTATGTAGAAGTATCAGAATTTGCAGATTTTTTGTGAAACTGCTGCTATGTCAATGAGATCTTCCTCACCAAAAATCACCAAATTCATCTATGTGTATCAAAATATAATACCCAAATCAATGCTTAAAATGGATGATTGCTAAAGTTTCTAACACTTGATGGCTCTGGAAGTTTTAGAATGTGTTATTTATGGTTAGGTGATTGTCCCCGTCGAAGATTAGCAATTCAAAAGTTTTTATGTAGGTGAAAGACCATGAGTAATTATATGAGTAACCCTAACATAAATGTATCCCTCTCCTATATACTAGTATTGTTCGTGCCTGTCAGCATTGCAACGGTTGTCTTCAGCGACAAAACACATTAGGCTGTCTTCGACGGAAAACTCATTCAGTTTGGGCCTCAAGATTCGTAGTAGGTGTCAACATTCGGCATTGGCGCACAATTTTGCAGCGGCATCCACAATCTCCTGCGAAACCCAATTTCGTAGACAACACCCACATTCGGTAGTGATGCATCTAAACAAACAAAGCCACCATCAACACTAACAACCAATCATAGGTGCAATGGACAACTATGATCACGACCGTTTATTTTTTTAGAAGAGAGAGATACAGGGATTACGAGACGTTTTGTCATAAAGAGATACTAAATAATAATTTTTGTTTCAATATAAAGAAAATACATTAACCGGCCTTTCTTATTCGGTCATCCTTATTATAATCGGCCATCCTTAATTGTGGGCTTACGAAAAAAAACCCCCTAATTGTGTGGCATTAGCTGTGGACTATTTAATCGGGCTTCCTTATTCGTGGGATTGATTTTAACCGGCCTGTGATAATCATAGTGACTGATTTTAATTGATTTTTTTATTTGGCTAATGATGTATGTGCTTAAATCTCAGTCATTAGGTGAATCACAATCATATTTGTGTATGAGAAATTTAGGGAAAACCTAAAACTTAGAACCCTTTTTCAATCCTGAATCTTGCTTACTCCTTATTGTCCCTTTTTGAGGCGGGGGTTCAATCGTGCCCGTACCTATCGGCATTGCAGTGACCGTCTTCTGTGGCAAAATACATTGGGCGGGGGTGCTAAATTCATCGATGGCCTTGGCTCCCACATGTGTCCGCCCTGAACATTTTTAGCGGGGGCAGCCCGCCCCCGAATGTGGGCATCGTCGACGAATTCTATATGTATGATGGAAGTTGTTTGGGGCATAAGTAGTGATCAATATGACTAAAACATATAAAAGAGTAAAATTTGAAGAGCAGAAAAGCCTCTATAATGAAATCCGATCCAACAAAACAATGAATTGCAAAAAGGATAAGCAATCTGATATCCTGCATGAACAAACCTCAGGATGTATCTCATCCTCATATTCTTATTGTTCACCGATCTCTTCATGAATGGAAAGAAAAAGAATCACTGATTTAGAAACCCAATGATAGTGGTTTGGTTTCGGCAAAATCGCCCACGACCCTTGGTGGTGACAAAGAGCGACATGCAATACCCCGAGATTAATAAAAATAATAGATAAATCAACAATGACAATAGAAAAATATGGCCTTTAATCAAAATGGATGATAAGAAAAAACCCATCATAAAAAATATAAATTGATAGGCTTCAAATGTTGATCAAGCAGCAATGAATGGTAGCATTTTTGAATTATTCAACTAACTTGATTATGGTTGGCTGACGATGATACTACTACAATCATGCGATGATAACATGCATAAGTGACTAACCCTTCTTCCTTCTCTACAAAAGTCCATTTAAATTACTTAATTAAAAAAGGATAAATACCTCACCCAATCTGCACCAGAAAGAAAGAGTATATGAAGAATTTAATACAAAACCCAAACAAAGAAATTTGTCAAATTAAATAGCACCCCACCGTTGTCGGAGGGGGGGCACGAGAATCGGTGACACGACCAATGGTATAAAGTTTGAAGTATAGAAAGAGTTCGACAAAAATTAGAAAACAAAAAAATAGATTAAAGTATTCCAATAATTTTATATATTCTATTTGTAAACAAAGTAAAAATAAATAAATTTGCTAATTATTCATATATCTTGTGAAAATTATTTATTTATCTAAATATGTTTTTTGATTTAAAAAGAGTAATAATTAGTTATATTAACTCAAATTGGTACGGTTGTGTAGTTTTAAAAATGATAAATTACTCTTTGCCCCCCTAAAGTTAGACCGAAAATCACTTTAACCCCCTTATAGTTAAAAAAAACAATACTTTGTCCCCCTCATTTTCAATTCCAGTAGATTCCAATCTCGGTTCGTTTAGAATCGGACTGACAGGGGGGGGCCTACTGGTGTTGAAACCGTGGTTACATAGGATTCCGATTGACAATTGGCCTATAAAATGAAGAAGGGATCGGCGGAGGGTTTTTTATTCACTCGTTCGTTTTGTCTGAGGTTTGCCGCCATCGTCTTCTTTCATCATTCATCACCACCGACCTTCTCTCCATCAGAAATTTTCTGGACCTTTCTTTCACTCGTTCGTTCGTTGTCTCCCCTCTGAGTCTGAGGCTGAGGTTTGCCGCCATCGATCCTGAAATGGAGGTTTCTTCAAAGATGTCTTCCGTTTTTCTGCGATCGATCACCACAGTCGACCACCCATCCCATCTTCGGTGGAGGGAGCAGCGGTCGCCCAAGTCGGTTCTGGCCGTGGACGACGACAACGAAGCCAAGCCCAGGAAGAAGAGGCTGGTCATGATGAAGAAGGAGACCTGCTGCGGCCTAGTTCATGAGGAGGAGGAGGAGCCTCCTTCTTCATCATCAGTTGAAGGGGTTCTTGCCGAGCTACAGCTTGCAGCCGAAGCGGATGCCTACCTAAACCGCCACAGCAAGCCCGCAATTAAGAAGCTGCAAAAGCTCTCACGCCTTCAACAGGCTGTGTCAAACAAAAATCTCCACAGCGACTTCCTCGATGCTGGCCTACTCACCCTTCTAAGCAACTGGCTACACCCACTGCCCGACGGGAGCTTGCCCAACTTCACTCTCCGCACCTCCCTACTCACCATGCTATCCGACATTCCCATTCATCTGGATCGATCCGACAGAAGGGATCAGCTCAAAAGGAGCCGACTTGGGAGCCTACTCCTCTTCCTCTCCAAATCCAAAGAGGAAACCACGGCGAACAGGAAACTTGCAAGACAGCTGGTGGATCAATGGAGTCGCTCCATATTTCAATCCTACACAACCCCCCTGCTGCCCTCTTATGATGATAAGAAGAGGAAGATGGCGACGACTAGCGCTGCAGGACATGGCGATCTGCATGATTTGGCACCAGATTTTTCACTGGTTCGTCGACACAGATCAGTATGCGACTATGCTTCTACACGACGTGCTGCTAGGCCGGAACCATGCCCCCTGGACTTTGCTGTGCGCCCGCAATCCAAGATAGATGCTGAACTAGTAAGAGCGAGAGCAAGGCAGGTTGTCCCGGATCAACGCCGCCTCAGGATCATCAGGAGGCTGCGGCAGTTGAAAGCTTCCAATAGGAATCAAGTGATAGCAGGGAATGCAAGCCGCCATGATTAGAAATTTGTTGTCTTTCCAATGTACTATGCCAAGACAAAAATTGTTCATTTTTTTTTTCCCGGAATAAAAACTGATCTTGTTTGCAAAATTATATATATTCAAAATTGTTCATGTTACAAACATCCGGCCATTGAGCTTTTCCAAATTGCAGTGGCACCTAGCTTCTTGATAACTTGCAAAATTGAACTCATGCATGTGCTTAATTAATTGCCCACAGGCCAAAAGTTTCAGGATCAGCTGTGTGTATATATGATCTTTATATTCAGTTCGATCGGCTTGGTGCAGATCCTGTTCGGCCGAATCAGGTCCGATTCAACCGAATCAAGCCCTCATCTATTGAACCCTTTGATTCAGTTTTACGGAAAAATTAAACAGGAATATATTCAGTTCCATTTTTCAAGAGAAGAAAAGTCCCAAAATTTACACAAATAGGCCTATGGATCATTGCCCTTGCGGGCCTTGCCCACATTTACACAAGAAGTCTAAAGGAGATCCTGGCATTTCAGCGATAAGGAGGGCATTTTCTATAGTATTTGATAAGTGATTCAAAGTAATAAGAAAACATTTTTTTTTTCATTTGAGATGTTATTTTCTTGGGGCTCGTGTATTTCATGAGCCATCTTTTGTCTATAAACTTAATAAGAAATTTCAGCAACTGTGTACCACAGATTTGTTAAGCAATTAGTGAGCAATCTTTTGTTTATAAACTTAATAGAGAAATAAATTTGAATCCAAACTTTTTCAAACCCTCTTACAAATTTTCACAACTAAAGTAGAATTTACATGCAACAATGCTTAAACACATAGGAGTTTCGCCGCGTTGGCAACTCAGACTGCTATGCCATTTGCCTCACGTTACATATGGGAGATTCCTAATAAAGGCACTTTGTTATGGAGCATGTGACAATCTTCAACGATGGTATCGTCTCTCGGCCCTTCTTGGATACCCAGCCCGCTAGCTGATGTGGGACTAAACGTTAGCACTATCATTTAGCTCTTTCAGCCAATGGGCGGCTCAACCATAAGGCTATTAAGGTTGTCGCCTAAGGCCACATGTGAAAGGAAGCCCCCCCCCCATCCCCCCCCAAGGCTCAAACTCACATAAATAGCCTAAGGCCTCATGCGAAAAGAAGGCCTAAACCAACTTAAATAGCCAAAGACTGTATCAAATAACAATCTATTAAATATTGTTAATAATATCTATGTAAAAAAGGACTTTTCTATGTAAAAAGTTAATTACTATTAGGATAAATTACACTTTGCCCCCCTGAAGTTTAGCTCAAAAACATTTAAACCCCCTATAGTTAAAAAACTACAATTTTCCTCCTTCAATTCAGTTGTGGGCAGAAAAAAAATGAGGAAATTAAGTTAGTTGACAAAAGGGTGTATTGTGCTAACATTTCAAACTTTAAGGAGCGATTTGGAACAAGATAAACTACAGGGGGGATACGTGTTTTTGAGCTAAACTTCAGGGGGGCAAAGTGTAATGTACCCTTAATATTATTAATAACAATCTATTAAATATGAAAAAGGACTTTTCTCAATGTTTCACTCTTATGAAAGCTTGTTATATACCTACATTGAACACCATCAAGCTTATCATAGTGCATTGAGTGCAAATGTGCATCTATTTACACATCTTTTTGCATATGGCATTCACTCACTGCATCCCTTTGCCTGCCACTCCGGGCCGAGTATGATTCACTGGTCAGGGCTGGGTGAAACGGACGGCTGTGATCTCGACACGGTAAGAGAGCCTTGTGGTAAATAGTATTTTCCCTTTTCTATTGCTTTGCCCAAGTACTGATAGTGTTAACAATAGTTTCCATGATTGTCCAAAACAAAGTATATCATGATTGGGCTCTTCCTGGTGGCCTTCTTCAGGGTAGCTTCACCTAAATGCTGTTCTCAGGTCCTTTGAGGCTTCCTCTCCGGTGCTCCGACCCAATTTCTGCAGAGACTTGATGTGTGGAATCTCTTTGGGCAATGATCCAGTAAGTACCTAATCCCATAATCCAAACCGACATAAGCAAATTACCAAGAATGTGATCAAGAAATTGCTCTGACTGACAAGAAGAGAGATCAAGCGTCAGAACCTCGTGTCCGGTTTCAGTAATAAGGACTTCGTCCTCGATCCTTATACCAATGCCCCAATACCTGTGCGATCAAACAGTTCATGGATTAAAAACGGAGCGCCAACGATTAGTACTCATGCAAATTATAAAAACCTCCTCTGAATTAGGCGCCAAATTTCATTTGGGACCTCAACTTTTTTTTTTGAACAATTTGAACCCTGAACTATGATCCGCCTGCATTTAGCCCCCTCTGTCAACCATATGGAAGAGACAAATACAAGCAGATACGTAATGTTTCCGCACCCATAGAATTATATGGAGAATTGTACGACCACCTTAATGGGGTGATTGATGGTATTATCATTTAGTTCCTGCCCATGCATTAAATGATATGAAACCAGCAGCAGGTCCATCTTAGGATGATTCTAACTTCCATTCAGTGTAGAGTATTATCACTCCTTAGAAACCACATAGGTGCCATGGTACATCAAAGATAATTAATGTGGAAAAAACTTCAAATTAATTATCCAAATTAAGAAATGGGCATCTAAGAAATAAGTGATCTATGGTCTCGGCATCTCCACCACAGTTCGAACAAAGATTGGCAATGGAACGTAACCAAACTCATAATGCGTATGGCCTTAAGCTTAGTTAGCTGATTTACATAATGCTTGATGGTTTCTTTTAGTCATAACGAATTGTTCTACCTTAGTTACTCCATTTACATAATACTCGATGGTTTCTTCTTAGTCATAACAAATTGTTCTACCTTGTCTGTGTGGCCTAGATGGTCGAATAAGCCAAAAAACACTATTGAGGAGTTATAGGTCTTGTACTCATCGTCATAATTAGTACTTCAAATTCCTAAATGGATCCATGCATCCCACCAGATTGCAAGCTAATTTTTTTTTACCAGAAATCTGGCATTTTGGCTTTGAACGAATTTAGAATTTTTTTTTTTTTTTGAGAAATCCCTCTTGGGGGGGGGGGGGGGGTGTTGGCGTAGACCCTTACCTGTTTATTGATAAAACACTATATGTATATAGTGCTAAATCCTACAAAAATTATAATTGAACAATCGTGAAAAGCATAGAACCTGATAAGGAGGTTGTCCGAGACTTCAGAATTTGATAGTTCGGTTGAACTCTGACTCCGGATCGTGCAACTAATCTTGTGGAGGATAATCAGACAACCACTTACCAATGTTTGAGAATTTGGGTTCGAGTTCGGGTTCGGATTGGAAAAAAATGAACCTCTTTGTATTCGGGTTCGGCCAATTCGATTGCTTTAGATAAAATTATTAAAAAACATCAACATAAATAGATGATTCGGGCCTAATTTGTCCAATTCGGGCTCAAATTGGTCGTTTCAAATTTTTGTGATATTTGAATCGTAGAATAACTACTAATGTTAACTATATTATTTAAACCAATAGTACGACGAATAGGAAATGAATCTGAATTAGTCCCGATTTGGGGGATCACGAAGGTTCGGGTATTCGGATTGGCCAAAATCCTAACTGGTTCACGCAAACCAGTTCCGGTCCGGATGAACCCTCAAACATCGCCACTTACATAACTCATGTTGCTCTTAGGCCATGTTTGGCTTGGCTGAAATGCTATGTTGCTGCTGCTAAACACATAAGCGGACCTCGGGGTTACAATATGGCGTGTTTGGTTTAGCGGAATGGGAAGCTACCGCGGTTGAGTGCAGCTTTAATGCGGGAAGCCTTTTCTCTCTTTGGCTTCTATATCAATTGTAGGGGATTGCGGAACGGTGAGCCGGGGGGGGGGGGGGGGGGGGGGGCATAAAAGCGGTTATTTGGCTTACCCAAACACAACCTTAGTCTGGTTGGCAATTGCCTTGCATAGCTTAAGAACAAGAAGAGAGCTATTGCTCTGAATGTTTTCGCCCATATATAGTAGTAGTCCTCAAGTGTCATGGCTGGACTTCCCCAATTTCGGCACCGACTGAAATTTGTATAATTTTTTTGCATCTTGTGCTACTTAGGATTAAAAGAGAATAGGATCCATATCGAAGCCATCATCCACAATACAATCTGTGGAAGATTCCTCCAACTTCATCTCATCATGCACAACAGGGAATGAGATGCCCTCCCAACACTCACAAGCCACGCTTTCATGTTAACACCAGTCCAATCTGCAAACACAGTGGTGCTAAGGGGGCCAGTTCATCCCACCGAGGTTGCGGCGGGGAGACCTCGACCAACGACATGAACGAGGCCATGACAGATGAAGAATTCTTCAAATGGTTGCAGAGTGTGGTGTAGTCGGGTGTGTTTGAAGCCGACAACACGACGAGCGAGAGCCCTTTTGCCAGAACTGGCAGCAACTCCAAGAGCGGCTCCAAGAAAAAGAAATGGAATGTGAGATTTCCACTATTCCAAAACCCAAGTATTGAGATGAGGTCCCATCATACACATAAAGATCGTTTCCGTTCTCTACTTTACCAAGGTGGGACTAATCCTCCAACACTCCCCCTCACGTGCATGCCAATCTTTCTGTGGTCCTTGTCACGTGGATGATAGATGTGTGGGGACTACACCCGGCATGTGAGTGATATAGTTAGGCTCTAATACCATGTGAGATTTCCTCAATCCCATAAACCCAGGTATTGAGATGAGGTCCCATTATACCTGTTAATGTATAGAGATGGGTCGGGTTATATGTACAGTCGGGTCGGGTTGTGTGTGTATACATGTACATATATATTGGGCTTCAGTCCCTCAATGAGATGCATTCTATTCTCTCCAAACCCTAGCCGTCATCTCCTAACATGGTATCAGAGCTCTAGGGTTTCTCGCGCGGGACAACGGCGACGACGACAGCCACCTCCGGTCTCCCCCCTCCACCCGGCAGCCCACCTCCGGCCCTCTCTTCCACCCGGCAGCCCCCCCTCTAGCATTCCCTCCGCCCGGCAGCCCCCCTTCGCCCCTCTTCCTCCACCCGACAGCCCCCCTCCGGCCTCCCCTCCGCCCGGCAGCCCCCCTCCGGCCTCCCCTCCAACCGGCAGCCCCC
The DNA here is from genome assembly GCA_947650365.1 of Chamaelirium japonicum. Lineage (NCBI taxonomy): Eukaryota > Viridiplantae > Streptophyta > Magnoliopsida > Liliales > Melanthiaceae > Chamaelirium > Chamaelirium japonicum. Next base: position 56,506,063 of record OX393560.1, read on the forward strand.
CCTCCGGCCTCCCCTCCGCCCGGCAGCCCCCCCTTCTGGCCTCTCCTCCGCCCGACAGCCCCCCTCCCGGCCTCTCCTCCACCCGGCAGCCCCCCCTTCGGCCTCCGCTCCGCCCCGGCAGCCCACCTCCGGCTTCCCCTCCGCCCTGACAGATCCCATAGGCTCCCCCCTCTCCACCCCGCAGGCCACCCCCCCCCCCCCCCCCACCCCCCCCCCCCCCCCCCCCCCCCCCCCCCCCCCGCCTCCTCTGCACCCCGCCTCCTCTCCACCTCCCCTGCACCCAGCGCAACCCCCCCTTGCACTCCGCGCCTGACAGACCCCACAGGCCCCTCCTCTACCCCGCAGGCCACCACCCCCCCGCCTCCTCTGCACCCTACAGGGCCCCCCTCCACCCTCCCCTCCACCCCCGCCCCCCTCCTGCGCACCCCCTGAAGCCCCATTGCCCCCCCTTCTCCTCTGTAGCAAACTGCCTATCTCCTCTGTACCGGACTGCCCTGGACCTCCCTTGTGCCGACTCGCCCCCGTACTTCAAGCGTATGGCTTCCTACAGCATCTCTTGGCTCCCATACTTCCTACACATAGTCGTTGATCGTCGAGTCCCTCCGTCTCCTCGTTTTGATGGTATTGTCGGACCACGTCCCTTCACCACATCAGTCGACTGTGGACGTCATCAGGGTCCCCTCCGCCATGATGGCGAGACTGCTGCTGCTGCTGATCTCCCTACTCCCAGCACTGCCTACCACTACTCCTGCTCCGTCTCGGTCTTACTCCGACCGCCTCCAGCGCTTTGAGGAGTCACTGTTGCGATACCTCGCCTCCACCAGCTCTTCGACAGATCACAGTCTCTCTGCCACTCTGGGTACTTCTGCTCAGTCTCGATCTTACTCCGACCGCCTCCAGCGCTTTGAGGAGCTACTGTTTCGATACCTCGCCTCCACCAGCTCTTCAACAGCTCACAGTCTCTCTGCCACTCAGGGTACTATTGCTCCATGGATCTTCGACTCGGGTACCTCCTGCCACCTTACCTCCGATCCTTCTGTACTCACGGACTGTAGCCCTGCTCCCACCCGCTTGATCCACACTGCTGACGGGACTCGTGTACCCATTTCCGCAGTGTGGATCCATCACCCCTGCCTTCGATCCTACTGGTTGTCTCACCTTACCTCGTGTTCACCTTGCTCCCCGCTTAAACATTAGCTTAATATCTGTTAGTTCTCTTTGTGACTCGGTCCTAATCGTTACATTTACTTATTCTTCTTGTTTTGTGCAGGGATCCGTGGACGGGTCAGAGAGTTGGGCTGGGTCGTCGAGCAGGGGGACTCTATCAGTTGGATCACCTTCAGGTTCCACTTCCACTCCGTCAGCTCTGTCTGTTACCTCTGATGCCGATTTGTGGCACAGATGGTTAGGTCACATATCCAGTGATCGGCTCCAAAGCATTTTTTGCTCTAGCGCTTTGGGTCAGGTGTCCTTCTCCCCTCTCTCTGTCTGCAACTGGGTGTCGATTAGCAAAACACCTTGCTCTTTGTTTTTCTACTAGTATTTCCCGTTCCAGCGCCCCTTTTGATCTCGTGCACTCTGACGTGTGGGGTCCTGCTCCAGTTGCCTCTTTTACTGATTTTTTGTATTATGTGAGCTTCATAGATGATTACTCCCGCTGCACCTGGGTCTATCTCATGCGTCGCCGCTCCGAGATTCCTCAATATTTATAGGACCTTCACTACTATGCTTCACACCCAGTTTGGTCGGTGTATTAAGACTTTTCGACCTGATTATGCCCAGGAGTATCTCTCATCTGAGATGCGTGAGATTCTTCAGACTCACGGTACTCTTCACCAACAGTCATGTCCCCACACCCATGAACAAAACGGAGTCGCCGAGCGCAAACATCGCCATGTCCTCGAGACAGCACGAGCTCTACTTCTGTCTGCTTCTGTTCCACATTCCTACTGGGCTGAAACTGTCCTGACCGCTGTTCACCTCATCAACATCACTCCGTCCTCATCCCTCTCTGGTGTTTTCCCATACGAGTAGCTTTAATCCATATCTCCTGACTACTCTCTTCTTCGTACCTTTGGGTGCACGTGTTTCGTCCTCCTCCCTCCCCATGAGCGCACCAAACTCCCTCCCCATGAGTCCCGGGATCTTCCCTCACCACCTACGTCATCTTCTACGTCGTCACCCCCTCTCACCATCCCCTTCCTACCTCTGTATCTTGCTCCCATGCCCACCTTCCCGGTTGAGCCTTCTCTACCTTCCTCGCCTCTCCTGTCTCCACCACCTCCACCTCTACCTCCCTCGTCTCCACCACCTCCCCCGCCACCTCCCTCTTCCCCGTCACCTCCACCACCACCACCATTGCCGCCACCACCTATCACACGTGTCTACGTTCGTCGCTCCATAGTTCCTCCCACCGAGACTGTCTTCACTGGTACTACTTTGCCTGCAGTTGCTCCTACCTCTCCGGGCGCGGATCTTGATCTTGTTCGGTGCTACCCTTCGCGCGAACATCACCCTCCTGACAGATATGACTACTCCCCTGACAGGTTTGGTTACTCTGTGTTTACTCCTGTTTCTCCTGACACTTCTGGATACTCTGTTGTTGCCTTCTACTCTCCGTCCTACCAGGCCTTTCTTATAGCTCTTCACACCCACCGGGAGCCCCAGTCGTACCGCGAGGCAGTTGTACACCCAGAGTGGCGACAGGCCATGACAGTCAAACTTGAGGCCTTTCAGCGGACTCAGACGTGGGATTTGGTTCCTTGTCCCACTGGCATGGTTCCTGTTAGCTGCAAGTGGATCTTCAAGATCAAGACTCGACCTGATAGGGCATAAGACGCGCCTTGTTGCTCATGGTTTCTCCCAGGAGTATGGGATTGACTACGAGGAGATGTTTGCTCCAGTGGCTCGGATGACTACCGTTCGCACCCTTTTAGCTGTGATAGCTGCTCGAGGGTGGCCTCTACATCAGATGGATGTGACCAACACATTTCTTCATGGTGATCTCTCAGAGGAGGTATACATGGCTCCTCCACCAGGCATCTCTGCTCCTTCAGGTCATGTATGTAGTTTGTGCCGAGCCATCTATGGGCTCAAGCAGGCCCCTCGTGCCTGGTTTGAGTGATTCCGCAGTGCAGTCCTGGCCACCGGGTTTGTTGAGCGCCACTCTGACTATGCCCTGTTCACTCTCTCCTCCAGTCAGGGTATTGCAGTTCTTCTTCTCTATGTGGATGATATGATCATCACCGGGGATGACAGTACCACCATAGCGTCCCTTCAATGCCACCTCCAAAGTCAGTTTGAGATGAAAGATCTGGGCCCTCTTCGCTACTTTTTGGGCCTCGAGATTGCCCGGTCAGCTCGTGGTTTGTTAGTCTCCCAGCAAAAGTGTATCTCCGATATCTTTGCTGATGCTGCTCTTACTGACTCTCGCACTGTTGACACACCCATGGAGCTCAATTTGAAGCTTCTTTATACAGATGGTGAGCCACTCCAGGATGTCTCCTGCTACCAGAGGCTGGCTGGGATGCTCGTCTACCTCACACTGACCCGGCCAGACATTGCCCATGCTATTGGCATTGTCAGTCAGTTCATTCAGGCTCCTCGTTCGGTTCACTATGCAGCAGTCCTTCGGATTATCCACTACCTTCGAGGCACCATCACCCGCTCACTACTTTTTCCCTCTACCTCTCCGTTGGTGCTGCGTGCCTTCTCCGATGCATATTGGGCAGGAGATGTAGCCACTCGCCAGTTTACTACCGGATACTGTGTGTTCCTTGGTGATTCTCTTATTTCTTGGCGAAGCAAGAAACAGGAGTCTGTTGCTCGCTCCAGCACCGAAGCCGAATACATGGCTATGGCTTCCACTACGGCAGAGATTATCTGGCTTCGCCGCCTTCTACTCGACCTGGGAGTTGTGATATCCGAGCCCACGCCTCTCTTCTGTGACAACCGGAGTGCTATTCAGATTGCTAGCAACCTGGTCTTCCATGAGCGGACAAAATATATTAAGGTTGATTGTCACTATGTTCGCCAGGAGTTTCTCGACCACACCATCTCCTTGCTATTCATTTCATCATCAGAGCAGACTGCTGATTTTCTGATAAAGCCCCTTACAATTGCTCGCTTCCGGCATTTTATCGGCAAACTCTCGGTCCATGATCCACCGTGAGTTTGAGGGGGAGTGTTAATGTATCGAGATGGGTCGGGTTATATGTACAGTCGATCGGATCGGGTTGTGTGTTTATACATGTACATATATATTGGGCTTCAGTCCCTCAATGAGATGCATTCTATTCTCTCCAAACTCTAGCCGTCATCTCCTAACAATACCTATAAAGATCATTTCCGACCTCTGCTTTACCGAGGTGGGACTAATCCTCCAACATGGAAGAAACAAAGGTAGCTTCATGGTGACAAGGATGTCAAGATAGTAGAGGGATGTGATCTTTCTGCATTACTGAATCCAGCATACTAAGTTGCTGAAAGATGTAGACTTACATAGTATTGAAATTGGAAGCCCCTCATGAAAGCACAAATAACATCATGTTTGTAGCTGGCAAATTACATTAAAAGATCTCCGTCATTCTCAATACATGTTGGAAATTTTGCATTTGCATGCTGAGTGATGATACTACATTTGGCAGTAAGGGTGTTATTAGTTTCTGAGTAAGTTGTCATTCCTAAATTTGGCAGTATGGGTGTTATAAATTTTTAGAATTCTTTCATACACCCCTCTGACAAATCTTGATATTAGAAATAACACTTTGCTTTTTATGTTTTATAAATTACCCCTCACACTTCTCAATTTTTGCAAAAAAAAATCACGTAGCAATTCATTTTGACCATTTTACCCTTGGATTACTCGATCTTTGTGCATGCGTCGTCGATGGTTCCCGTGCAGGTCGTCGTTGTGCATGGGTGCTCATGCACACCACCGTTGTCGGAGGGGGGGGGGGGGGGGGTTTAGAAAGAGTTTGGCAAAATTTAGAAAACTAAAAAATAGAAGTGTACGAATAATTTTATATATTCTCTTTGTGAACAAAGTAAAAATGAATAATTTTGTTAATTATTCATATAGCTTGTGAAAATTATTAGTACTTTCTAGACCACCGGATAATTTTCCATGTAATTCGTATGGTCTTATATTCACAGTTCCTTATTTTTTATTTTCTTGAAAATTTATGAATTTGTTTTTCTGCTTTGCTATATTTGTCACTATAAACATCTATTCTTACCTCCTCTCTTTCGAGTCAACTTTATGAATATGTTTTCTTTATGTGAATATATATTTTTATTTAAAAAGAGTAATAATTAATTATATTAACTCAAATTGGTACGATTGTGTGGTTTTAAAAAGGGCAAATTACTCTTTGTCCACCTGAAGTTAGATCGAAAATCACTTAACCCCCTTATAGTTAAAAAAAATACTCTGATGAGAGGTGCAAATGCATGTTTTGCCATGCTAACATGCATGGCATGGGTTTTATAGGGAACCACATTGTGGTCCCGTATCCTTCACCAGAATAGGAGACCACACTTTGCGCCACTCTCTTCGAGAGACCCCGCCATCCCTTTGAAAATCCTCGTCAAAAACCCTAGGTTTATCCGGCGGACGTTGAGCCAGCCATGCATTAGAAGGGCAAATTCCAGTTGTTCTCGTCGAGACGAGTAAAAGCCCCCTCCTTTCTTCAAAAACTTGAGTGATATTCTCATTTCTTCGAAGATCTTCTGTGTCATACCATTTAAGGCATGATTCGAGGAGATCTTTGTAAACTCATCATTTCCACCTGTTCACTAATCTTGTTATTGTAAGTATCAACCCGTATATACCTTTTGAATGATTTTTTTGTTAAGGTTTTCAATTAGGGATTGTGTATAGTGGTTTGTGTTTAAGGTTTACATGATTTTTTAATAGATGGTCATGATATTTTTTAGTGTGTACAGTTTAGATTGTTTCTATGATGTTTTTCCATAAGCTTTGCATGATTTTTTTAGTTAGTATTTGTTTATAGTGATTCGAGTTTAGGGTTTTCATAATTTTTAAATGGTTTGCCATGATTCCTTAATATTTACAGTTTAAATTATTTCCATGATGGTTTTCCATAACCCTTTACATGATTTTGGTTAGGGTTCTTTTATAGTTGTTTAGGGTTTCCATGATTTTTTAATAATTATCTTGATTTCTTTTAGATTGATTAAACTTAGTAGTCATGCTTTAAATTGTTTATAATATTGTTTACGGTTTAGATTGTTGTGTTTGTCTGCTTGTTGTTAGTGTCAAGAGCGCATCACCCGTGTTGTCATAATTTATAATCCAATACATTCTTAGTCATTGGTTTAATGTGTTGATTCCAGTCTTCTGTGTCAGTGCATCATGTTTTTATCCCAAAAGCATAGAAGTACAATTCTATCATATTATTAGATGCAGATCATAACATACCAAGGTATGATCATTTCTAATCTTTGGGTGTAGGACTGTTTCAAGTTCGTTGTGATTGACTCTTCGGGTTTGCAATTCTTTTCAAATATTTACTTTTTTTGTTTTCTACTTTCCGGACTTAAGTTTTATCTATCGTAGTTTTTAGTTCGAATTTTTCGAGTTGATCGCCTCAGTACCTGGACTGGTTTGAGTGCAGATGCACAGATGTTGATGCATGTCTGGGCTCGCCAAGATTTATCTAGTAGATCTAGCGATAGTGCATCCGTGCACAAATGGTGTGTCCGGTCTATAAGGTTCAAAACTTGGATTTTTTTTTCTAGTATTGAAGGTTTACGAAGTCTATCTGAACAGTTGTTCGGACGAGTGGCTCTATTAGTTTGAACAATTATTCAGACCACTTTGTCACAAGTCGAACGAACTAGTAATGGTCCGTACGACTAGTGATAAAAATGAACAGAGGATCTGAACAGCTGTTTAGACTAGCCACTATGGCCCAGAGTCATTTGAGCCTATAGTCGGAACAACTATTATGACTCCTGTAGTGCCCAGTCCGAATAGTTGCTCGAACGCCTAGTGCACAGATTCATGCAGCTTTTCATCTCAACCTGTTTTTGTCGTTCGATGTCCATCCAATGTCTGTGCTCGGTTTGAGATTGATCTATAGTATAAATAGAAATTGGGCGCTCATTTGGTGCTAGCTCTTTGTATTTGAATTGGCTACTTTTGGGAGTTTTGAGAGAGGGGTTTTAGAGATTGGAAGAGATTTTCTTATGGGAATCAGTTGTTTTCTCTTCCAATCTATGGTTCATCCCATAGTCTATAGATCTTAGGTTTAAGTTTGGTTCGGTGGTGGCGAGAAGCTCCGTCGGCAGTGAGAAGCGAAGGCGAGAAGCAACGACAACAGATCGAGGTTCGGTTAGGTTAACGAAACCGATGGCATTCAAGTGAAAATTTAAAATGGTGTAGAGGGCATTTTTGTCCATGATATTTGAAGTTGAGATACAAAGAGAGATTTGGAGTGGAGGAAGTATACAAATTTCTGGGAGTGATTGGAAGGAAGTTGTTTCTGCATGTCCTACTTGGTGACCCCATCTTGAGGAGAAAAAAACAGCAAGTTGCTATCTCATTCGGAACAACTTTAATATATTGTTCGTGCATGTCGGCACTGCAGTGGCATAGTGAATTTTGGTTCTTTTGTTATATTAGTATTGTTCGTGCCTATCGGCATTGCGAAGGCCGCGCTTGGCGAAAAATCACATTGGGCCGTCTTCGGCGGCAAGACTCATTCGGTTTGGGTTGCAAGATTTGTAGTAGGATGAGTTTGTTTCACCTGAGCAGGGGGATAAAAAATGGATGAGATTGAATGGTGTTGAAATGATGGGGTAGGATTGAGGGGAGGAAGAAACAGATGAGGGAATGCCTTTATTATAAAAAAATGATTAGAATACATTAGAGGCTTTTGTTGTACAGAAAAGGGAACATGCTTGGCATTAGCATGTTTGTTCATGCATTTTTCCACTTGGATTAATTTTTTGTGGACCAATCGAGGCATTCCACGTTGACCTCCCTCTCTTTCTTTGCTTTCTTATTAGGAACAACTTTAATGTATTGTTTGTGCCTTTTGGCACTGTAGCGACATAATGAATTTTGGTTCTTTTGTTATACTAGTATTGTTTGTACCTGTCGGCATTGCAGAGGCCGCCTTCAGCGACAAAACACATTCGGCCATCTTCGATGGCAAGACTTATTGATGTGATCCGACTTGGGCCCAAGCCCGTTGGCCCACCCGAAGGCCCATCCTAGTCTGCCATGGATGAATAAGGCAGGATATCTTATATGATATCTTTTAGAATCTTTTTTTTATTTGAGATCTTTATTTTAGGCAAGTTACTTATTGGCTTTTAAATTTGTTGCCATTTTTATCTTTCTTTTAGCCTATTTAAAGGCCCCCATTGTAACCATTGGAGGCAGATTATGATGAATGAAAATTGATGACTGATGCCTTCGTTGGCTCATGGATTTGAGTCCCCACCTTGTATCCTGATGGATTTCAGGCCCCCTCTCATCTAAGCTTCTAGTCTTTTCTTCTCTGTCACGGTTCTTACCCCCTCCGCCACTTCCTCTCGGTGATTCCTTATCACTAGTTATCCCGTTACAAAGAAAATACAAAAAAAAGATAGCATCATCTTCATCAACCGCTCTTGGACGACGCGTGCCTGCATCAAGTTGGTATCAGAGCTTCGGGCTTCGTGGCGTTTCCACACCACGAACGATCTTCGTTTCGATCGTCGTCGTCCATCGTCATCCTCGCCGATTCGTCGTCATCTTCTTCTGGTACATCACCTACAATCCCAACAAAAAAAAAAAAAGAGAGATCAGATCTTGAAAAAAAAAAAAGAGAGAAGAAAGCATACCTCCTTCAACCGCGACCCTTCTCCTTGCCGGCCGCCCGTCCACCGTAGGCCGCCCCTTCCTCTCGCTCCACCCGCCAAACCGCCACCTCTTTCCGTGCTCCCGCACACCCCGCAGCCATCAAAAAAAAAAAAAAACCAAAAAACCCATCAGATCTGTGATAGCAGCAGAAAAAGGAAAGAAGAAGAAAAAGAAAAGAAAAGAAAGAGAAGAAAAGGAAAGAAAAGAAGAAGGAAAGAAGAGAGAAAGGAAGGAGGAAACGTACCTTGCTTGCTCCCAGCTGCATCCGCCCCTTTTTTGCTCCCAGCTACAGCAGCAGCCCCTTTCTTCCTTCCCTATTTGCCAACAAAACAAACAAGAACAAAGCCCTAATTTTTTACCCTTTAGTCCCTTTCCTTTTTCCCCAATTCACTCCCCCACCACAACCCTTAGATCCCCATCCAATAGTCCGCAAATCCCCAACCTTTCTAGTTGCTATTGTGCACTTAAGTGCTGAACCCGAGTTGAATTCGGATCCAACCCGTTTACAAAAAACAGACCCGTTAAGACCCTACAACTTCAAAACCCCATATCTTTCTCATTTTTCATTCGATTTTGACGTTCTTGGTACCAAATCAAAGTCCTTTTCGAGCTCTACACATCTATATCATCCATAGAAATTTTCAGTGAACCAGTAATTATAGATTTTCAGATTTACCCCTGGATCACATTTCCACCATTGTGACATGGATGCCAAGATGCAAGGGTTGATTCGTTGTCATCAAGGGAACAACTCCGTCTATGAGTATACTTCAGCATTCTATCGGCGTATGATCCGCTATGGTTTTTCTGAGAAAGATTTCTTGGCAGTGGTACTGTACGTTAGAGGACTCCGCTCCGACATAAAGGGCCAGTTTTCACCTAGATCTTGGAGCGATCTGGACGAAGCCTATGAGATATCTTGTGAGATCGAACGGGAGCTACAGCAAATGGACTCACCTCTAGCGGCCTCCACATATGAGTCTCCACCTCCAGCACTTCCAGCAGAGCCTCCCCCACCGACAGAGCTTCCTCCAGTTGTATCTTTGGTAGATCCATCACCTCCAGTACCACCACCAGCCGACGAGCTTCCCCCTCCAGAGGATCTTCTGCCGCCTGCCATGCTACCACCTACTGCGGATTCTTTCAAGGATGTCTCTCTAGCCGAGCTTCAGCAAATTGATTTTCTTGGGCTAGACCGACTATTGGTGCCTACAGTGTTTGTTCAGCTCTACCTCCGTTCAGGCGAGCCGATGTTCGAGCTATCGCAGCGGTCTGATATTACGATCCGACTCTGTCGTCTACCCCAGCACTACTTTGACGTATGTTTCCCGATCGACGGCAGTGATACCTTCTCATGGGACCCCGGTGATGACTTCGGTGTAGCGAGACATCATTTGTTGGGCCTCCACCATCAGCTCCTGACGACAGATACCACATCGGCGAAAACCTCGAGGATGATTGCGCTTTACCGTATGAACTCGAGGGCGAGTTCTTCGCAGTGGAAGCGAATGATGTGATCCGACTTGGGCCCAAGCCCGTTGGCCCACCCGAAGGCCCATCCTAGCCTGCCATGGATGAATAAGGCAGGATATCTCGTATGATATCTTTTAGAATCTTTTTTTTATTTGAGATCTTTATTTTAGGCAAGTTACTTATTGGCTTTTAAATTTGTTGCCATTTTTATCTTTCTTTTAGCCTATTTAAAGGCCCCCATTGTAACCATTGGAGGTAGATTATGATGAATGAAAATTGATGGCGGATGCCTTCGTTGGCTCATGGATTTGAGTCCCCACCTTGTATCCTGATGGATTTCAGGCTCCTTCTCATCTAAGCTTCTAGTCTTTTCTTCTCTGTCATGGTTCTTACCCCCTCTGCCACTTCCTCTCGGTGATTCCTTATCACTAGTTATCCCGTTACAAAGAAAATACAAAAAAAAGATAGCATCGTCTTCATCAACCGCTCTTGGACGACGCGTGCCTGCATCACTTATTAGGTTTGGGTTGCAAGATCCGTAGTATGATGAGTGAGATTCACCAAGAGAGGGGGATAAAGAATGAATGAGATTGAATAGAGTTAAAATAGAGGGGTATGATTGAAGGGACGAAGAAACATATGAGGGAAGGACTTTATGGTAAATTTTTTTATTAGAATATATTAGAGGATTTTGTTGTAAAAAAATGGGGACACACGTGGCATTAGCGTGTTTGTTCACGCATTTTTCCACTTGGATTAATTTCATGCGGCCCAATCAAGGCGTACCATGTTGACCCCCCCTCTCTTTTTTTGCTAGCCCCAGTTTATCCCTAAACCTTACCCCTCCCCCCTCTCTCCAAATAGAAGTTTTTTCCTAAATGACCACCAAATTTGTCGTATTGCACAAACTAGGTACAAAGCTCAAAACAATTACTTTTATGACCATGAATAATTTTTCGGATAAAAATATCCTTGATATAGCAAATCATTTCTTCTTTCGTGAAACCAATAGAGTCACAAACACAACTCATTACGTTGAGTTGCGTTTCAAATTTGAGTGTCCTTTGGCAAAATAACGAGGAAAGGAAACTCTTGGCGACATCCTAAAGACCTTAATAAGGATTTTGTTGCAAGAAAGAGCGCAGATAGTGTAGTTTTCAGCGACCTCCGACGAAGGAATAGGGAAATAAAACTCCCGATGGTTTCTTGACGACCTCCGGCTAAATAATGAAGAAAAAAGAACCCTCGGGAACCTCTCAAAGACCTCAAACAAAGGTTTCATTGCAAGAAAGAGCACAAATAGTGGGATTTCCGGTGACCTCCAACGAAAGAATAGAGAAATAACCTCCCAACGACTTTCTCTCCGAAAAAAGGAATGAAGAATGCTAATTTTCATTGACAAAACCTATAAAAAAAGTAATCAACATGTAACAAAAAATACAACGAAAATGCAAGATCAACAAAAATGCAACGAAAACGCAAGGTACAACGAAAACACAAAGTACAATGAAAACGTAAACTTTATGTTTTCGTTGCATTTTGACGTTTTGGTTCAACAAAAACGTAACGAAAACGCAAAAATTGCGTTTTGGCATTATGGTTGCGTTTTCATTGTTGGGAGTTTGCTTTCTTTATTCCTTTTGCCGAAGATCGTCAGGAAATTGTCGGTAGTTTATTTCTTCATTCCTTCATCAAAGGTTATCGAAAATTAAACTACTTACTCTCTTTATTGCAATATAATCCTTGTTAGAGGTCTTTAGGAGGTCGCCGAAAGTTTTATTTTTTCGTTGTTTCGCCGAAAACTTCACAACTTGTGCTTTTTCGTGATGCTGAACCATTACTGAAGGTCGTTAGAAGGAGGTCAGGAGGGAGTTTACTCTTCCCGTTGTTTCGTCGGAGCGCACTCAAGTTTGAAAATGTAACTAAACGTAAAAGTTAGGGTTTGAAATTTACAGATTTTTTTTAAAAAAAGATGTGATTTAATATTATGATCATTTTTATCATAAATGAATAAAGCATGAATGTATGAATAAGTGATAATAAAAGTAATATTTTTCAGACTCAATACTTATTTTGGGCATTTTTTGCTGCACGATTCATTTGCTGCACTTGTTTACAGCTCAATCGTGGGCTGCCATGTTGTCTAAGAGTTTTTTTTTTTCATTTTTTTGAACAATGTGGCAGCCCACGATTGGGCCGTAAGCAAGTGCAGCAAATGAACCGGGTAGCAAAATTGCTCTTAAAAAAAAAAGAAGGGTTATTTTGACTTTGCCCCCGAAATTTGTCTTGAATTAGACTTTACCCCCCATATGTCATTAATTAGACTTTACCCCTCACAACTAACTATTCAGTCATCTCACCGCCCAAAACTTTATTTCTTTTCCGTCAGCTCACCCTTTCTCTTAGATGGTGAGCTGACGGAACAGTTAGTTCGTCGGGGCCGTTAGCGACCGAGGCGTGAGCCATCCTCACTCCTCGACTCCTCCACCAGCTGCAAATGAAGTTTCACCTAAATACATGAAACTTTAATTGCACATGTCACATTGTAAACAGATATACACGCATCATTTGCACAGCAACCAAACAACCCCTTAGTTTTGGAGGTAAAATCTAATTAATGAAATTTGGGAGGTAAAGTCTAATTCAAGGCAAAACTTGGGGGGGCAAAGTCAAAATAACTCTAAAAAAAAAGGGGAAATTTTATTCATACCCCATAAATCTGTAATTAGCCCCCATTTTCAACAAACTTGAACACACCACATTTTTTTTTTTCATACCCCATTCCTATCCCAAAGATACCCTTCCCTCTTACACCCCACCTTCAATACACCCCAGTTAAATGGCCCGCCCCAACTTGATTATACCCCAATCAAACACATACCCCCTTAAATATACCCCAATTATATGCACTCTTGAATACACCCCACTCTTAAATAAACCCCATGCAGTTGGCTGATACTTGAAGGCACAAGTAGAGCTGCAACTTGGGCGGACAAACCTGAACCCAACCCGAGTCCAACCCGAACCCAACCTGAATTTGGGCGGGCTAATCCGAGCCCAACCCGAATTATTTCTCCTTGACCCGACAGGACCCGACACGAAATTAGCGGGTCTGGGACAAGGCTAAACGGGTTCGGGTCGTAAACGGGTCGACACAATAGACCCGTTTAATAAACGAGTCGGGTCCGGGTTTAGGGTCTGGACACGGTAGACCCGGGAAGACCCGTTTAGTATTCAACGGGTCGTGTCGGGTCTACCAGCAATCCAATACTATAATATATAATACCAGTGGGTCTTTCGGGTCAAGTCGGATTGGGTCGGATCGGGTCAACTGAATAGATCCGGGTGGTAAACGGGTCTTACCAGGTCTTATCGTGTCTACCTATTTATTAGCGAGTCGGGTACGGGTTTAGGATCTAGACACGATTAGTTAAACGGGTCGGGTCCGGGTCTAGGGGTTTTGGACACGACACGACACTAGACACGACACGACTCATTGCCACCCCTAGCTGCAACTTGGGCGGGCCAACCCGAACCCAACCCGACTTTGGGCGGGTTAACCCGAACCCACCCCGCACAACCCGGCCAACCCAACGGGTTGGGCTTGGGCTAAGTTTAAACAAACATTGGGTTGGGTTGGGGGTACAAAAGACGCTGAGCAGGGGCTTTGGGGTACAAAAAAAAGGGCATTGTTGGTATTAAAGGATTGTTGAGTAAGTTATTGAGAAACGCTTGGGATACGGGGGCTAATTACAGATTTTTGGGGTATGAATAAAATTTCCAAAAAAAAACCCCAACCTCCCGATTCCCTGAAGGGTGAACCCTGCGGCTGTGGTGGCTCGTAGGAGAGGGCGGCGCTGAGAGCTGCGCGGGAAGCACCCCTGTGCCCCGTTCGCCGGCGCCGTGAGCGACCGAGGCGTGAGCCATCCTCGCTCCTCCACTCCTCCGACCTCCGCGGCTCCGTCATCACTCCATCCACTCCGTCCCTTCTTCTACCTCTCTTCTTCAGAGTCGAGATCATCACCTGGTGCGCTCCACCAGCTGCGGCCTGCTATGGTGCCCCAATCCGGCGCCGCCGATCCGCCCGCCCTCTCGGACCGGAAGAAGCGGGCGCTAGAGGCGCTGGAACGAAGGTTCGCGGTCGCCAAAGCCGAAGTCCTCCAAGAACCGCATCACAAGGGCGGCAACAGGAAGAGAGCCCCAAAGGTTGAACCCGAAACCGAGAAACCCAGAGGCGGAGGTGATGCCTCGGTCGCTGATCCCGCCACGAACCAAGGTCCGAACTCGATGCTGCCTATTCCCGAAACAATCTCTAGGGTTTTTGATTTCTCGTCTGTACTTCCCATTGAACTCAAGAATTAGAGGGTTTTATATGCAGATTTCACAAAGTTCGAAACTTTTTTCAGGGCATCTCGTGTTCTCCGGTTACAACCCTCGGCGGGAGACTCTTGGATCGACGGGTAAAGAAATCCGCGATCTCCTTCCCCTCTGTCGATTTAAAAAGATTTTAGGTGCTAAATTGAGTTACTAGCCATTTTGCTTATGATTAATTGGTGCAGAAGCTCACCCTGCATATACCGAGCTTTCTCAAATGGTGCACGAGAATCTCCTAAGAGCCGGTTCCAAGGTATCATTGACATGATGTCTCAGTTTGTGATGTTGGACCTTTACATTGCTCCAATGTTGTTGACATGGCATATAAATCGGGTTTAATGACATCAAGTATCATGGAAATACCGAGGTTAGAACCTAGGAAGCAAATCTCGAATTTCATTTGGATATTGGAATCCTAGAAAACCAAGGTATTTTGGCAAAATTTCGCGAAATGTCGCCGGGGTTTTTCGGGACAGCTGTACACTGGGAGGAAATTTTGGCATATTTTTGGAGTTTTCTGTATACCATGTTTCCTTTCGGTACCCTGATAAATGATATATTTCGCAAAATTTCTTGAAATATCTTGATTTTACATTCCTTGGTTGGAACAGAGTTGCAATCTCCGACTTTGGTTTAAATGTTGAAAATTTTGACTCAAAATTGAGACAAAAAAATCAGTCCAAAAGGATCTAAGATCCTTAGTGTACTGTGTCACCAAAGGTTTCGGAATACTTGAACTCTTTTCACGATTATTCTTTATAACAAAGATCCTTTTGAACTTTACTACTTAAAGCCTGAGGATTCCAAGCAATGTCATCGTAGGATTCAAGCAAAGGGGACGCAGTTAAGAAAATCGTCTACAATCTTCTCCAGAACAGTGACAAGGGCCAGAAGTACATGAGGGGAGCTAGAAACATGAAAATTGATAGCTGGCTTCTTCTTGATAATTTTGTGCCAAAGGACAGTGCATCAATGAATGCCCGTGTAAGAGCTCTACAAAGCCACTCAAAGCGGTCGCGAAGACGCATGTCCATGCAGCAGCATCGAAAGTGCGGATCTCTTGATTTGCCTAAGGAATTTCATAAGTAGGTCATTTCGCTACGTGAAATTGTCATCAGCATCTCACTATCAGTTTATGTAGCTTCTTGACTACATAAATTGACACCAAGTTAAATTGTTATCTCGACCTTTAATTTCTTGACGTAGTATAAGGAAAAATTCGTAAGTAAAGTTTCAATGTTATTTTAAATATTGGAAATCTGGTTTTCAGTTATGGTATTCATGAGTTGTCACTTTTGTTCTTCATTTCCTTCTTTCATTTTATGTTTTATGGCCTCCTCACACACATACATATATTTTGTATTTAACTTTATGTAGTTCATGACTTTGTTATATACTTATACTAGTACTAATCCCATGTGATGCACGGACGGTTCACACATCCGGTATCAGGTAAGTATCGATTGCCACTACACATCGTATTGAGAGGGAGGGAGATGAAATGCCTCAGCTTTATATAAGTATAGTATAGATAATGCTATTGTTGTTTGTTATTGATTTGAGATTGAATAATTTAAAGGTAGTAATGATCATATATGCTGCACAGTAAACATGTGGCTGGATGCCATGCCTATTTTGATGCATCAATTTTTATTTCTTGTAAGCGTATCTCAGAAATATAATACTCTCATATTCTAGCATTCTTTGTCTCATATACGCCAATACCTCCTAACATAGATTCAATAAACATGGTGGTTTTTTAAACTATGGATTATGGAATGTAACCAATCAGATTCAATCCTCCATGTTAGGTTTTTATACATGATTCTATTGTGTGTTTTTCATGCATACTTTCCTTTAAACATTGATGGAAATCGTTGGGACTTGGGAAAGACATGGATAAACTTTTATTGACAACCGATATAACCCTAAATAGAAATAAATGACGAAGAAAGATTCATAAAACAGACCCCAAGTAGATGGGACATGGCTTGATGGTTATGGTTTATACTTTCCATTGAACACATTATGATATTTTGTGATAAAAAATGGATCATATGTGATACACATGCACCCATAAGGATTGGCCTTGCTTCTCAGGGTTGGGATACCCTATTGTTAATCAAAAATTAAAATCACGCTCGAATTAAAATAATCTTCTCATCTTGCCTATCCAAAATCAAATTATCAGGTGAGGTCCGCTTTGCTAGATGTGAAGGGTTCAACAATACGAGTTGTTCATTCTACTTGCTCTATTGAAGTTAGGAGAACTTGGAAACTGCTGAGGTTGATGCCCTATGTATAATTTGAAGATTCAAATGTGTGGAGACAAAGGAAGACTATAGAAGTAGGGAGAAAATAATTAAAAACAACTTTTCACTAGACTTAGCCTTGATTAGCACTTGTGGTCCTTGTGGACGAGCATGACTCACAAAGGCGGCTTGAACTGATGGGTTGCATGTTGTTTATGTTTTGGGATATCTAGAGTTATTTCTGTATCCTGCTGAAATAGTAATTTAAGTAATTTGTCTAGATCTCCAACGCTCTCGGTTTTCATCATTGATTCATGTTGTTGATTTGGCTTTGATGCTAGCAGACTGATGAAAATTTCGTAAGTTGGCTGCTATGATGCTATCATCATTTTGATGGCCGTCTACTATCATACAATACAACATCTTAATAGTAAAAGGAACACACACTATTATATATTTATCTCAATCTATATGTCTGGCAATAACAAGCAGACCCTGTGGCTTTGATATAAGTTCCTGGATCCAGTAAAATTTGATTCTTTAGTTGTGGTTGTTTCTGGAGGGTCTGCTTAAAATATTCCGAGAAGTGATTTTAGGAACTACTATAGTATTAAACCTTGACCTATTGGTTGCTTAAAATGACAAGCACAATTATTATTGATTCTTGTAACTTGATGTTTTCTGACTGTATTGCACTATCTAGTCTGATATTTATAGTTATTTTCACGCTGGCTTCTTGTTTCAGCTTCGATCGCTTCAAAAAGATGCATGAAATGTGGAAAGAGTATATCATTGAGCTTGTGAAAGAAACCGGGTGCGTTTTCTCATGTCTTTGTTGAATTTATATTCATCTTACTTATACCAACCGGCAACCGGCACATTTGGCCTCGCGGTTGGTAGCCCGTCTGCTCTTGCAGAAAGCGCTGGTTTTGAGTCTCATGAGTGGTTATCCAGGACTTGGATACAGCACCTCAAATCTCCTTAGATGGATATTTGAACATCTCTGCTTTCTGTCAATATGAAAATTTTAATCTTATTGACTATTCTGGTAACTCTATTCCAGGAAAAAACAATTGGCTCAGTGCCTTCTTATGGCAGACTTACATGGCGCTATTTTTCTGGGTATATCATGTTATATTCTTGACTGTCATTTTCTTTTTAGATTTGTTAAATGCCTGAGTGCCATGACTGTACCTGTAACTGTACATTTGATTTATTCCTAACTTATCACTTACAGGAAAATGTTTATTATATGATTTTGTAGTTGTTGAATGTAAAACCACTGCCTTTAATGGTGTAACCGGGATAATGATTCGAGAAACTGCCGAAACCTTTGGGATAATCACCCAAGACAATCGGTTCCGAGGTATTCTCTCGAACAATGCAGGATGCTTCAATTGTTCATATTTCTCCTTCTTGCGCTTAGATTTGCCTTATTATTACTCTCTCTCTCTCTCTCTCTCTCTCTCTCACCCATAATGTGCACGGGTGCACTGCCCGCTCATCAATCCATCTCTCCTTTTGTCTGTGAAATTACTCTTATGATGTGATTTAGAAAGGGAAGACTTGTGAATAAGATTTGAGAACACACATCGATCTAGAATATAGTTAAATTCTTCTTTCTTACAATAAACTTGCTTCCCCTTATTATGTGCAATGTAATGCAGTTTTGACCATATGACTGAAGGTCCCACCAGGCCACCATTTATGCTGTTTATTACATTTATTCACATATCATGTTAGTTTCATGTCACTAGTAAGAGGAGGGAGGGGATGTGAGCTGCCAAATTACTTATTTGATTCAATGGCTAGTTCACCTCAAGCAGTGAATTGAATTGATCGGCTAAAATAACGACTTATCTAGGCATGTTAGTATACGATAATTCCATAGCATCCCATAGTTCTCTTTAATCCTTGTGCGTCTTGCTGAATGTGACTCCTCCCGCTATTGATCTTGTAATTATCTTACAGCTTACTTATGTTTCCAGTGGCCAAGCATAATGCCTTTACGTTGCATATTTTATTAATTTCTATGAAATTGTTGGACCAATATACCCTCATTCCATCTGGTGATGTCTCTGATATTCTATGGTCATTGTTGCTTAAAGTCCTTTAAAATTATGTATACTATGTTTCCACATACATTTTGCCTGATCCTTCAAGTTTTGATTGGATAGAAATTACCAAGACAGGAAATTTAGTAGACAAAAGGGAGGCATTGTGCTAACATTTAAAATTATAGGAATCAATTTGGAACCAAAAAAAACATCAGCAAGGTTAAGTGATCCAGGGCTAAACTTCAAAGGGGGTGAAGTGTATTTTACCCTAAAAAATATATGAACATCAATGAAAAAGCTGATTGTGTATTATTTACTTAGAGATAGGTTTTAATGATTGTGTTGATTTATCAATCGGCTATTACTAAGTTCAGCTTTCGTAACCGGACTTTGAACCGAAACAAAGCTCATTACTGACGACCAAATGCGCTAAATTTACAGTTGTGCCTAAACGGGGATCCGTGTTCATATTCCAAGCTGGTGGTTTCAAGAT
The DNA here is from genome assembly GCA_947650365.1 of Chamaelirium japonicum. Lineage (NCBI taxonomy): Eukaryota > Viridiplantae > Streptophyta > Magnoliopsida > Liliales > Melanthiaceae > Chamaelirium > Chamaelirium japonicum. The sequence continues at coordinate 56,525,587 of OX393560.1, forward strand.
CACGTTGCATGGTGACAAGCTTTCATCAAGACGTACGGGCGCATAATTTTGCCATCGAAGTGCATGGTGGGTTTTCTATTTCTTTTTTCATTGAGAAATATGGGCACATCATTCTTTAAGTAAATCACCACTTGCTGCTGTTGCCTTGGATATTATAGAAGTCGGGTGATGTTTTTGTTGCCAGGTGGTCTTAGGACAAGGCACGGTCCGGAGATCAAAACGGGGAAGGCAGCATAACCGCTATTTTATTAAACTCCATAGTCCTCTGAACATGACATCAATGGTCAGGATTCGCCCATGGCGTCGATACCGGGAGTCGAAGAGGGGACCTCACCAACATGGGATTGATGAAGTACCACTCGGACAATAGCCTGTTGGTTGCAGCCAAGGTTTATACTTTGAGTTTCGGTGTAGCCAGTTGAATTTACTTGGTTCTATTGATAATTAAAGGGTTTTGCGCATAAATTGATAGGGACACCAACTGATAAGTGATACCTCAGCCCGAAATTTTATCCTGATAGGGGCATCTTATGGATAAGCGCACCCCACATATGGCTCCGCTGTTTCTCACCTATACAGCAATCTGGATGGTCTGCATTGAAACAGGTTGTTACACCGGGTTGCATGAGCACAGTCGATGGTGTCGATGCCCGACAGTGGCGGGCTACATGGGCATCAACAATGGAGTGCGTTGGTGCCCTTATCAATATGTCAGGGGCACATTGGGTATTTTTCCAATGCTAAATTGGGTGAGCTTATAAGTTTTACAGGTGCAAATAGCAGCACCCTAAATAAGCTTCATCTGCTCCATGTTGTACAACCCCAATGCATTACTTGTATTTAGTCACCACAAAACTAAGGAAATTTCATACATATCCCCACAAATGTACAAGGATTAGGGCTGGCAATTTCGGACCCGACACGAAGTAAGCAGGTCTGGGTCAGGTCTAAACGGGTCGACATGATTGACCCGTTTAATAAACGGGTCGGGTCTGGACACGGTAGACCCGGGAAGACCTGTTTAATAAACGGGTGCGGTTCTAGGGTCTGGACACGATAGACTCGTTTAATAAATGGGTCGGATCGGGTCTACCCGTAGTCCGATACTATAATATATAGTACTAGCGGGTCCATCGGGTCAGGTTGGGTTGAGTCAGATCGGGTCAATTGAATAAGCCTGTGTGGTAAACGGGTCTTATCGGGTCTACCCGTTTATTAGCGGGTCGGGTACAGGTTTAGGATCTAAACATGATTAGTTAAACGGGTCGGGTCCGGGTCTAGGGGTTTTGGACGACCTGAAACTAGACACGACACGAACCCAACAGTTGACACCCTAACAAGGATCCATTCTGCTGCCAAAAGACAAATTAGCAGATGCTTCCCACTGGTTCGTGAAATCCCAAGGGCGTGTTTGGTTGATGAGAATGTGCAATAAAGAAAAAGAAAATATCACGTTTCTATAAATTTTGGTGTTTGGTTTACAGGAACTACAAATCTACAAAAAAAATAGTTTTCCGTACCTCTCTATTTTTCTCTCAAAACTTTTTTTGCCAAAGCTAAAAGAAAGCACGGGAAAGAAAAAATCTCTCATGCTGATGTATTTTTATGTTAATTTATATATTTTTTTTCTTGACAACCAAATAATACTGAAAAAATCAATATTTTTGTTTGTTCTTTTCTTCTCTTTTACTTTCTAGTGAATTTTTTTTCGCACCCTAAGGCATTACTATTACTTTTAATTGGATGCCATGAGTGACCGCCTGCTGCTCCTGGAGAAAGAGTTATCATATGGTGTAGTAGGCCCAGGGGTATAATGGTTAATAACCCTCAATCTCATCCTCATCTTATAGGTATTAGGATAGGACCTAGAATTTCAAAATTAGGGGGGGGGGGGGGGGGGGGGGGGGGGGTTAATAGAGAAAGAATTCTTAGCAGCACACCCATTTGGTGTGCCCCATTGTCACTAATGAAGATATTTGGGGATAAATCAAGATCTGGGGGGTTTTGTCGTCCGCAACCACACGGGCTGTGTCCTGTAGGCGGGCACGGTTCCCTTAACAACTTCAGTGATTGACACAAAGGTTCAGGCTCTATGGTAAGCTATTCGGGCGACACTGATATCAGCCAGCCTATTTGGGGGGAGGACGACTCCATGACTGTGATTCAGTGGATTAACGCTAGTGACAGAGAGCACTTTCTCATCAGACATATATAGTAGCCTCCTTCGATTCCTTACTGTTCGGACGACTTATGCGTATCGTGAAGTGAACCAAGTTGCAGACATCTTAGCAACAACAGAAAAGGATCCCCTATCCTACTTTTTGATGCTCTGACATTCCTTTGGATATTGTAACAGCAGCTAATCGCAATGTTTCTTCTTGTTGGTTTTCTAGAGTAATATAGATGCTAGTATTTGTTGACCAAAAAAAAAAAGATCTGAGGGGTTTCTCGACCACCGGCCAGAGAAGAAACTGGCAGTGATATCAGGACAGAAAGGCTCGCCAAATGGGCCTCCCTGTAATCAAAATTCGAGATAGAATGTATAGGCCAGGGCCCATAAAAGGACAAGCTTAGCCTAGGTTACTAATCCCAACGGCCAGAGATATATACTGGGTGTGCCGCTAATCAGTCGGCCAAAGCTTGTCCCTTTTTGGGCCCTGGCCGAACATATCCTATCTCGAATTTTGATAGCAGCAAGGCCCATTCGGCGAGCCTTCCTGATAACAATATCAGTTTCTAGGGATGGCAACGGTACGGTTTAAAACCGTGAACCGCAAAAAACCGCACCGCATGGTGCGGTTTTGATTTGCCAAAATATACAACCATCGCGATGCGGTTTTATCCAAAACCGCAAAAAACCACACCATTTAGACCATTATAATGTTAAATCATGATGCACCGCACCGCACCACACCGCATTATGCGGTTTCGGTTTTACATATGGTACACCATCGCGGTACGGTTTCGGTTTTACCCAAAACCACACCGAAACCACACCGTTGTCATCCTTATCAGTTTCTCCTCCAGCCCCAGCTGGTGGAGAAAGAAACCCCCAAGGTTCTTGATTTGGGACATTGGTGCACACCAAAATGGGTGCACCGCTAAGAATTCCATCTCGAATTCTTTTCACGGATCTGCACTTGATATCAAATGGTGAATCAACATGTAGCGGCGCAATAATAACTCCAGTTCTCTGTTGACCACCCGATAGCCAACCCTTCTATTCTTCTTGCATAAAGAAAGAAAAATTATAACAGTATTGCTAGGGCCGCTAATCGCACTTGTTAAATCGAGGAAAGCCAAGTTGACGGCACAATCAGTTTCTGCACTTAGATCGAATGGTCTAATGGGTGAAGCTCTATCTCTGCGTGGTTTGTATGATCTTAGTCCTCAGCCAGTCCTGATCTTCTTGCTTTGGCTGAGATGTTATGTCATATAATTGCAGGTAACATATAAGAGCTGATGAAGCTGCAGCAGGCATCTCAAAAGAATAAAAAGTGAAGGGATTTTTTTTTGCTGATACAACAAGATGGAAGTCACAATGGCAGCCCCATTACCAGCTGTCCGATATGAGCTTGCTGCCGCGCACCTATCGCTTCGATTTCAGGGACCATCAGATCTTGATTTCTCCGATAAATAAATAGGCCACCCGAGTAAGTCTCCGTCAGGTCATCTTCCTCCTCCGGCCCTGAAACCAAAGCTTCTGTGTTAGTGAGTAGCCACTTAGGGTAGTCATTTTACAGCCCTCTTCGGATGCTTGGCATCGACATCATATAGTTTAGCCTGCAGAACAGTCCAACAAAAAAAGGGTCCCGTATCGATAGAATGATCGTGTTTCCACACTGACCTAAGATAATCTATGCTGGTGCATTTCCAAGAAACACTGTTATGTTAGATGAGTGGAAAATGCGATTAGCCATATGAAATCTAGCCTTCGACCGTCTCCAGTCTAGGGGACCATTGGATGGTTGCACCCTGGTTGCAAGAGTGCAGACTGCGGAACAACAGGTAGGTCTCCAACCGCCAACTGGCCCTTTAGGCTTCTCAGCATCACTCCTTTCTGGCCGGTTGTTCCTTGGTTAGGTTTTCATTTAGAAACCCTATCTTGATGGGATAAGACTTGGTGATGATCATTAACGTTGGTTTTATGGAATCTAAGTGTTTGCAAAACAAAATCAACAAGGCATCAAAACTATTTCAGGACATCCTTGCATACAAGGGTAGATGTCCAGGAATCCCATCACAGCCATAGTTCAAAATTTTCCAAAATTTCTCGAAATATTTCTATTTTTGCGACCCTCGAAACAAAATGTGGGTGACAGAAATATTCCGAAATTTATCGAAATTTTCAAAATTCTCCGAAATTTTGAACCTCAACTGCTAAACCCTTAAAACCAAAATCCTAAACTTTAAACCCTCAAAGCAGATCGTTTGACTTCTTCGGTGTGATTTTTTTCGAAAATTTGTTTTGGGGTGTGCGATATGTCATCCAACACTAACCTAGGAAGATTAATTCAATAAAAAATGCATTCAAATGTTTGTTCGATCAAATTGAAGTGTATTTTTTTGAACGTTTCAAATATGATAAATCTTATATTCCTTTCAATTAGGCCTGTCAATCGGGCCGGGTCGGGTCGGGCCAAGCCTTGCCCGAACTCGGCCCGTATATGAATCAGCTTTCCCAAGCCCGAACTCAGCCCAAAAAATTTCCACTTTATTCAACCCAAACTCAGCCCAATTTGTTTTTCGGGCTTCGGGCCGAGTTCGGGCCAGCCCAATTAAGATTTGCAGTGAATCAAAATGCAAAAAAAATTGGACATCTAGTACTACAAGCATAGATGTAACAGAAGATTGGGAATTTGGGATGGAGCCATGGAGGGCGTCCTTCGATCAGTTAGGGGCTTTAGTGCAAAAAAGAGACTTTTTTTTTGTTTGGAAGGAAGTGAAACAGAAGATTGGGAATCTGGGATAGTATTAGTGGGACTCCCAAATTGGGAAAGGGTATATTGACCATTGAATTAGTGTTGGCTGTCAGTCAACCATGGAAAGAAGATGTTGGAGGGTCGGAGCGACTCTTGGTTACTCAATATGCTAGGGTAGTACGGACTGTACAGGGGATTCAATACTTCATAGGTTTTTAAATTGAATATATAAGCATTCGGGTTCGGGCTGAATATGGGCTGGGCTGAACCTGGCCCGAGCCCGGCCCGAATTAATTTTCGGGTATAAAATTATGTCCGAACTCGGCCCAGCCCAAACCCATTTAAGGCTCAGCCCAAATTTTTTCGGGTCGGACGGGCGGGTATCGGGCTAGCCCGGCCCAATTGACAGTCCTACTTTCAATTAATCCATTTCTAATTGTTTAATTAATATGAGGTTCTTGAAAAAAAAATCAGGCCTTAATATTGATGAAATCACTCGAACTTTGGATATGTTACAGGTTTTAAACATTATGTAGCTGTACAATTTACATATAAATACATACTACATGGACCTCCTAAACCTTTGATAGTGTAGAAATATGGTTTAATCATTTCACAATATGTATCTATACTTGATTTATGATTGTTAAAAGCTTCGTTAAAAGAATCAATCATCTTAATGATATTTCTATTATTTCTATAAAACTGCAATATTTTCACACTATCGAAATATTTCCACGCAATATTTCCATATTCCACAGTATGGAAATATTGGCCGAAATCGAATTTTGAACCTTTATCACAACCACCCACAAGGGTCCTGATCAACATGATAATCAGTTAGTCGATAGCTAAACTCATGATCATTATTGGAGGATCGACACCCGTACCATTGCAGTTTGGGTTTCAACAGTTTCGGTTTATTTTTAAATTTAGAAAATCTAAAAAAGTAGAAAAAATTAGAAAAACAATACAAGCCAGAAAAAATAGAATTAGGACATTAATGTAAGAATCATAGCAATTTCATGTGCACTTGTCCAATCAATACAAACTGCAAACATAAGTACTACTAAAATAGGCATAAAGAACCTTATGAACTTTGCTACCATATATATATATATATATATATATATATATATATATATATATATATATATATATATATATATATATATATATATAGGGTCGGGATCCAAAGACACGCTACTTTGCCACCGAGTTAGACACACATCTCCAAATCGTTAGAGGTTTCAGAATTTGTTGATTATTTTGGAGGATGATCACCTTGTCTTAAATAGCACACCCACAAAAAATCAGTACATTTCAAAATCTCTAGACTTATCAAATGTTCTCTTCAAATTAACGGTTAAAACGGGCAGTCTATAAAGTCTTCTAGATTTGATGCACCTTGAGGTTTTAGAATGCTTTGATTTTTTGTGGGTGTGTTATCTAAGCCAAGGTGATTCTCCCAAAAAGCAACAAATTCTGAAACCTCTATCTATCTAAGCCAAGGTGATACCCGCAACAAATTGAGAGAGAGAGAGAGGACTGTTACAGTGAGTTGTGGGCTGCCGGGGGGAAAAGTGAGCAGCGGGTATTTTGACCCCCCAATAAGTTATGGAATTTGATGAAATTTGGTGACTGCGGACGGCAGAAATTGCTTCGACCATTTGACCCCCCTAGAAGTTATGGAATTTGATGAAAATTGGTGAGGATGATCATCTTATCCTAGGCAACAACCTCACCAAATTTCATCAAATTCCATAACTTCTTGGGGGGTCAAAATACCCGCAGCTCACTTCCCCCCCAGCAGCCCACAGCTCACTGTAACAGCCCTCTATATATATATATATATATATATATATATATATATATATATGATCAGGATCCGCTGACCCATATTTTTTTTACCGATCATCCTAATCGTTGAATTCAGGTTTCAGAATGTGCTGATTTTTTGTAGAGGAGTTATCTATGGTATGTTGATCATCCTCACAAAAAATCAACGAATTCTAAAACTTCTAGATGCATCAAATGTGCTCTTCAAATCAACGGTTAAAATTGATGGTCGAAAAAGCTTATAACATTTGTTGGCCCTATAGGTTTTAGAATGTGATAATTTTTTGTGAGGATGATCAACATACCATAGATAGCACCTCTACAAAAAACCATCACATTCTGAAACCCGAATCCAACGATTAGGATGATGGATCAAAATATGGGTTAAAATTTCATGGGTCATCTGGTCTTGACCCATATATATATATATATATATATATATATATATATATATATATATATATATATATATATATATATATATATATATATATATAGGGAATAGGGAACATGGTCCTCCCGACCACCCAACAAGCTAGTCCTCCCTTCAATTTGGGTGCCACTGTAGACACAAATTGTGTCTAACCCGGACCCGACTCGCATGCGCCAATTCGAAGGCAAACCCGACACGTACTCCGACGCGGACCCGACTCGCATGCACCAAGTTGGAGGCGAACCCGACACACTCTCCGACCCGGACCCGACTTGCATGCACCATTGCGGAGGCAAATCCGACGCGCACCCGGACCCGACTCGCATGCACCTATACGGAGGCAAACCCGACGCCTATGAAGCACCGACACTCTTGGGACCTCAACGTGTCCGTGTCCGACACGTGTCGGACACCGACACTCGTCCGACACTCTCCGACACATGTCGGACACACCAAAAAACGTGTCTTCTATGAAGAAAGATTGTCCGACACGTGTCGGAGCTTGTCGGATGCATGTTGGAGCGTGTCGGATATTATCGGAGAGGCATTTTTCTTATTTGAAGATGTTGGGTTCTTGAGATTACGAATCTTTCCATCAATGGGTCGGATATGGAGGTCGTGGTCTTCATGTCGATGGCGATGATATGGTAACACTTGACGTTGCCCTTGATGGATGATGATTTTATGCGTATTCTATTTGTTTTTTGTGTTTTGAAAGTTTGAAATTATACACATGAATCATTTATGATGTTTGTTGGAGACTTTTTTAGTTAACTATTAGCATTATGTTTAATTATAAATCATAATATAAGACTTGTTATATATATATATATATATATATATATATATATATATATATATATATATATATATATATATATATAAAATTCAGCGTGTCCCCTAACGTGTCCGTGTCCTGGTTTTTTGAAAAATATCGTGTTGGTGTGTCCGTGTCGTATCGTGTCCGTGTCCGTGTCCGTGTTTCTTAGCCCGACGCGCACTCGGACCCGACTCGCATGCACCTATGCGGAGGCAAACCCGACATGCACTCGGACCCGGACTCGACTCGCATGCACCGACTCGGAATCAAACCCGACACGCACTCGGACCTGGACCCGACTCGCGCCCAACAAGAGGCCGGGTGGGCCCATCCTCAAGTGGGGCCCACTCGGCCCTATACTAGGATCCGAACCCCAGGGGGGGGCCGATCCGAACCCCATGGGGGGGGGCCGGCCCCTACTAAGAATCCGGACCCCCATGGGGTGGCCAGCCATGTAAGGAAAAGGGAGAGAAGAGAAAGGAAAGAAAAGGAAAGAAAGAAGGAAAGAAAAAGAAAGGAAAGAAAAGAAAAGAAAAGAAAAGGAAAGAAAAGAAAGAAAAGGAAAGAACTACCGCCATGCGCGGGGGGAGGTTGCGCATGACGTCTACCCACACGTGGATCTGCGCCGATCCCTCGATCCGACGGACAAGAAGAAGAGTCGGGTCGCCATCGATTTTATGTGCAAGATTTCAGATGAATCCAAAAATGATTAAGCAATAATTACCCCACCAGAAAAAGAAAGCAAATAAAGATTTATTTCCCTCATCAATGGATGAATAAATCCTGGGTAATTATGGGGGAGATATTAAAGGGATTTAAAATTAAAACTTCTCATATCTCTCCTTTCCCCCTTCACCTATAAATAGAGGGGAAGGGGGGAAGGCTCGGAGGTTGGATGGCAAGGCGAAGAGGCTCTGTAGAAGAGGAGATGTGCTCTTTATCGACCCAAGGCTTCACGAGGCACGGGCAAGCCTATCCCTTCGGGACCAGCTTAGTCCATTGAAAGCCCTCATCAAAGTGAAGACCCTTGCACAAGAAGATCAAGCCTTCGGCTCCGTGCACGAAGAAGAAAGCTTGGAGAAGAACCCTTCGACTCCGAAGACGCCAGAAGCAAAGGCCGGAGAAGAAGATCGGAGCGGCACTACCCCATCGTCTCCAACAAACCTTCGACTCCGATCAAGCTCAAAAGCCCGGAAAAGAAGCACGAAGCGGCGCTACACCTGTCATCGTCAACAAAGCCTTCAACTCCAATTACACCGAATACGCCCGAAGGAGAAGCCGACGCCACAACCGTCGCCAGGTCGAAGAAATCGCAAGTTGAAGACAAAGTGAGGAAGCTCTGCAGAAGAGGAGACGCTTCTTCATCGACCCAAGGCTTCACGAGGCACGGGCAAGCCTATCCCTTCGGGACCGGCTTAGTCCACTGAAAGCCCTCATCAACGTGAAGACCCTTGCACAAGAAGATCAAGCCTTCGACTCCGTGGACGAAGAAGAAAGCTCGGAGAAGAAGACCCTTCGACTCCGAAGACGCCAGAAGCAAAGGCCGGAGAAGAAGCTCGGAGCGGCACTACCCCGTCGGCTCCAACAAGCCTTCAACTCCGATCAAGCCCCAAAGCCCGGAGAAGAAGACCGAAGCGTCGTCACCCCGCCGCCTTCGACAAACGCCCGCTCCATCCACGAAGAAAGCTTGGAGAGGAACACCCGAAGCGTCGCTACACCCGTCGCCTTCGAAGCAAAGTCGGCGCTACAACCGTCGCACGGAGATCGGTGCTACCCCCGCCACCTTCAAAGGTACCCTTCGACTCCGGTCACGCCAAAGAAGCTCGGAGAAGAGGAGAAGCTAAGCCGACACTCAAACCGTCGAGGAAGCCAGAAGCATTGAAGAAGTAGCCACCGCCGTTCGAGAAGAAGATCGAGTCGACGCCGAAGCAAAAGCCCCCGCAAGAAGCCGAAGCAAAAGCCCCGGTAAAGCCCGCACCAAAGCAATGCAAGTGCCAAAGCCAAGCGACTACGCCGGTCACGAGCAAAAGCACCGGACGTTCTAGCCGATACGACGCGAAGTCCGGAAGAACGAAAGCATCGCAAGTCTCTCCCGTCTACGTCCAAGCGCAAGCGCCAAAGCAAAGCAAAAGCCAGAGCCGCGCCAAAGCCAAGCCAGGTCGAAATCCAAAGCCAAAGCCAACGCCAAAAGCACGATCGACGCCACGAACCGACGATCAAGGATGCCGAGGTCAAGCAAGGAGCGAGGAAGACACGAAGATAAGAAACGAAGCTGAAGACCCCCTAGCCGAGGAAACGCGAAGCACGGAAGGGACCAAAGAAACGGCGGACATTCCTTAGCCTCTCAAAAACCCTCACCCTGTAAAGACCTCTGTCCTAGGCAACCCCTTCAGAGCTCTCACACGAATACCACGTGGAGACGCGGATCAAAGGGACCCTCCAGAGGATCTTTCCCACAATCTCCTGATCCACACTCGCCGCACCCGGACTCGTCACCCCCGATCCCGGCCACTCTTGTAATCTCGTGTGTTCGCAATAAAGACGACCCGCATCTTTTTTTCGTGACTACAGCCACATGACAATTTTTAACCATATTTCTTTTTATGGATGGTCGATTGATTTGAAGAGCACATTTGATGCACCTAGAGGTTTTAGAATGTGCTGATTTTTTGTGAGGATGATCAACATACCATAGACAATGTCTACCAAAAATCAGCACATTCTAAAACCTCTAGATGCATCAAAAGGTGCTGGGTCAATCGATCCTGACCCATATATATATATATATATATATATATATATATATATATATATATATAGAGAGAGAGAGAGAGAGAGAGAGAGAGAGAAAGAGAGGAATGTTACAGTGAGTTGTGAGCTGCTGGTTTAGAAAGTGAGCTGCGGGTATTTTGACCCCCCTAGGAGTTTTGGAATTTGATGGAACTTGGTGAGGGTGTTGTCTAGGGTAAGATGATCATCCTCATCAATTTTCATCAAATTTCAAAACTTCTAGGGCGGTCAAATGGTCGAAGCAAAATATGTCGTCTGCAGTCACCGTTAAAATCAGCAGATTTTGCTTCGACCATTTGACCCCCCTAGAAGTTTTGGAATTTGATGAAAATTGGTGAGGATGATCATCTTATCCTAGACAACACCCCCACCAAATTTCATCAAATTCCAAAACTTTTAGGGGGGTCAAAATACCCGCAGCTCATTTTCTCCTACCACAGCTCACAACTCAACGTAACATCTCTCTCTCTCTCTCTTTATATATATATATATATATATATATATAAGGATTGTTATAGTGAGCTATGAGCTACAAGAGGAGAAAATGAGCTTACGATCGAAAATGTCACCTTATAAGTTTCAAAATTTGGTGAGTTGTCTAGGGTAAGATGATTATCCTCACCAATTTTTAACAAATTTCAAAACTTCTAGGGTCATCAAATGGTAGAAGCTTTATTGACTGTTCAAAGTAACCGTTAATTTTTCTTAGCACGTTTGATAACCCTAGAAGTGTTGGAATTTGTTGAAAATCGGTGAGGATGATCATCTTACACTAGACATCACACCCACCAAATTTCCGCAAATTCTGAAACTTATTAGGTGGCATTTTCGATCGTAGCTCATAGCTCATTGTAACATTCCTCTCTCTCTCTCTCTCTCTCTCTCTCTCTCTCTCTATCTATCTATATATATATATATATATATATATATATATATATATATATATATATATATATATATATAAAGAGAGAGAGAGAAAGAGAGAAATGCTATAATGCAGCATGCGGTAAGTGCGGCACCGCACCGCATCCGTCTGATGCACCGCTGCGTGCATGCGATGCACGCAGCGTGTGCATCAGACGACTGCGGTGCTGTGTTGCACGTACCGCATGCCGCATTATAGCATTCCCATATATATATATATATATATATATATATATATATATATATATATATATATATATAGTGTGTGTGTGTGTGTAAATATTCGGTTTTGTAAGAGCTTTTGATAAATGTATACTAGTGGGTTTCCATGCCATTATCAAGATGAAGGGTGTATCTATAGTGTAATGAGATCTGAACTTACTGAGCTTACGTAGTCATCCATGACCGATTGCTTCCGTTTCTTGAAAGAAGCCAGTGCAGGGGTCTCCAAAGCTGGTGGCTTTGCCATGGATCGCTTTGATGGTGTGAGATTCTATAAGCCATAAAGAACAAAGTGAGGAACATAAGCGTAAATAATCCCAGACACAATACACAGAAAAATTGAAAACCAGAACCATGGAATTCACTCTCCAAGTCATACAGAAAATTATTGAAGGCCATGAAATGAAAGTGAATATTTTTAATTATTCTAGCATCTTCTATAGAAAATAAATGAGATTTCAATGGTGGCCAAAATAGTTCTGGCAGTGACAGGTTGAATGACGTAGATAAAACTTGAGAAACCAGAGGAGGCCAAAGAGATGCAGCCAACAAGAGCAATAAAAGGTATTAAAAAATCAACCTTTGCAAGCTTTTTATCCTTCCGAGCTTGTCTCTCTCGCTCATCATATTCTTGATTTTCTTTCTCTACCAGTCGAATAAGTGTATCACATCGTCTGGCCAGTTCTTGAGTTGTTCGAGACTTCACAAACCAATCAAAACGGAATAAGGGTGATGTGCGAAAAGCTGCTTTAAGCTCATCCCAGTTCCCATAACCAAGTTTGTGGACCATGCATAACTGTGAAAGGTGGTTCATCTTTAGGAAAGAAACATGTGATAATTTAGAGGCAAAAATAATTAGAGTAACATCAACGCACCATGAAACGATCACATTCTTCATTATACAACTTTCCTTTGTTCTGACCGTACTGAATCTTCAATTCTAACCATGGATTCTTGTAGCGATCCAACTTTTTCCCAATAGCTTTCATTATCTCGTCTTTTCGAGAAATTCTTGCCTCTCCTCTTTCAATAATCTTGATTGTTCGGTCATAATCTGATAGGAAATCAACAACAGGTTCTTTCAGAACATGAATTAATTAGCAATTTCTACGTTCAGCTTTACTTACCTAACTTAAAATATCAATATGAAAATAAAAATAAGGGATGCTGCTACTTTTAGATAATTTACCCAAAAATTAATTGCACATTACATACCACTCAATTCTTTGTATCTTTCTCTGAAGACTTTAGAATATCGTTCAACCTCCTCTTCTGTTTTGCCCTCCATTTCAGACGCGATACTTTTTACATCGTTGCGGCCATACTTTTCACATGCTCGAATGAATGCATTGAAGTCTCTCCTTGTCCATGTTGAAAAACCCTGAAACTTAAAGGTAAGAATCACAAAAATATTCAGACAGATGGATGTATTTCAATGATCAATTGATCACCTCCTCCAGCAACTGTTCCTTTTCTTCCTCTTCCTCCGCAGTCAAGGGATCCCCCAAGTCTAGATAGACAATACAAATTGTCAGCTTAAAGAACAAATATTAATCAGGACAAATTATTCAAAATCAATAAATTACCTTCAGGCTCATCGCCATCACTAATTGTGTCTTTTAATTGATTCCTTTGATGAGTTTGCTGCACATAGAGAAGAAGGGAAATCATAAATACATCCACTAGAAAATCAAGATCAAAAGCATTTACCATATACAAGACACAGCAATAGGAAGTATCCATGTGTTTATGCATGTTTGTGTGGGTTTTTTGTGAAAAATATCCAAACGAATAAGCCATGGGTCCGAAGCATTCTGAACTCTGAAGAAAAACTGCAAGCTTTAAAATAGGATCTTATATCTGTAGATGGTAGGAATTCTCCAAAAATTGGTCATGCCCCTTCTCAGTCAAGGTGTAAGGGATGAGAATAGTTTAGTATTGGTGGGAACTGCAAGTCACTAGAGTTCGTTGTTAACATTATGGCCAATGTTCTTTACTAGGGTGTCCATTGGGTAACCAATAGACTGGAAAAAAGGGATGTAATTCAGTTGATAACCAATGAAGCAGTTTCTTGATAGAGAAAAGAAGTCAATCAAAGGAGTGACCAAGCAAACCCGCTGCAACGATAAGAAATAAGGTTTTAGCAGGCACACACCATGAGATACCGTACTTCCTTTTCGTATAGCTCGCTGAGTCTTTGTGTGTTAAAAAACTGGAAATCATGCCTGAAAAAGCAAGTAGCACAAGTCAAATTGCTCAATACCATTTTATCAGTAGGGGTACCTAGTTAAAGTGAAGAAGTAAGAGAAGAGATGCAATGAAAACTTTTCCAGCTTAAAGTTGTGATATAAGGAGAAACAGTCATGCAAAGACAAAAACTTACAACTGAGGCATGCGAGGAATTCTTGGCTCCTTTGGCTTTGCTGGACCACCTTGGCGCATTGTTTGTTTGAAGTAATCAGTGTCCGAATAACTAAATAGGTGAGTGGAAAACATATTAGGTTAAAGAAAAAAGGCAAAAAAAAAAAAAAATCTTCAGCCAATGATGCAATCTTACTTGCGCTTCCGTTCCCTTCTGGATGGTTCAACCCAGTTCTCACTAACAAGTTTCTTAAAGTCAAACTTGTTATCATCCTACATACAAGCAAATCAAGGGATAAATTATTCTCGAGCAATAATTAACATCTTGAAATATACTGACCAATCAAGAGTTTAGACACTCATGAACTATTAAGCAAACAGAAAAGACGCTGCATGCAATTTATGTTAAAAACCAGTACTTCATGGAAAGTTTACCTTCTCATCATCAAAATCGTACAATTCAGCAGCTGCACAGATAAATGTAAGAGATTGTAAATCTGATGTTTGGCTTTCCAAATGGCTAAAAAATGAATGCCAGAATCTACATACTATCGTCCATTTTGAATTTGATGGCATCTTCTGTAAATTTTTTCATCTTCGCATCAAGCTCAGCTGTTGCCTCTTCTCCTTTAGCTATGATCCGATCAATATCCTCGTCTGTTATTGTGCTGTCCTTGGAACTGAAAACCATTTCAGCACCAAACCTTACCATTTGCAACAATTCATCTTTGTTAACAGCTGCATAAAGACACCATATAAATATGATTTAAATCTAATCGATTAACCTATAAAGAAAATGTGCTAATAAGTGGATGTAAAAAAACTTCTGAAGATACAATGCTTACTTTTCTGCTCTGCCAATCGACCTTGCTGAATCACTAAAGCATCAAGTGCCAGCTTCTTGTATGCTCTCTCAATCACTTTTTCCTCAATAGTGTACTGCAATTTTATATGTAGAAAAGCAAATAAATTTTGACTGACTTCACATTCAAAATGTATCGCTTAAAGAAGTCCAACTAAATCAAAACCTCGGTACAAAACCGGAACACTTGAACTTCTTTCTTTTGACCAATCCTATGTGCACGATCTTGTGCTTGTAAATCAACTTGTGGATTCCTGAAAATGGAAACAAAAATATCAGGACACACAGATTTAGAAGCATCATGAAGAGAAGTAAAAAAGGAAAATAATCTTACCAATCACTGTCATAAAGAATGACAACATCTGCAGTGGCAAGGTTAATCCCCAGGCCACCTGCTCTGGTTGAAAGCAAGAAAATGAACTTTTCACTTCCCGGCTGGTTAAAGGCATCAATCGAAGCATCACGGTCTTCCCCACCGGTATTGCCATCAATTCGACAATATTGATATCCACGGAACATTGAATAGTCCTCCAGGATATCCAGCAGTCTAGTCATCTGATGACAGAAAGAAAATATAATAATAATTAGAAGAAAAGTTAAAAATGTGGCATTTAAAACAAAAAAAAAAAACCGGGAAAACAGTCGCAAACATGTAAAAGGTCTTCTCCAATTCCTATCAGATCTACATTAACACATTAGGCCAATGCCTAAGCATTGACCAAATGTACGATTTCACAAAGCTTAATGAAATTAGCTCTAAATAAGCTGTATTGGTTTTCCATGAAGTAAAGTTCCACACTTCGATCCTTGTGTTAAGATATTCAGGTATCTGTCATAAACAATTTAAATTATATAGGGAAAAAAACCATAGGAGCAAAATGGACCTGTGAAAATATAAGAACTCTGGAATCCCGCTCTTTGAGCTTAGAAAGCAATTTATCAAGAAGAACCATTTTTCCTGCATAAACATTATTATGGTCGTAAAGCATATATTAACCGTGATGTTATGCATTATAATAATACGAGGTGAACCTACCTGAATTCGTGATTAGATGATCTCCTGTTGTATAAGGTGGACCAGGTTCTGCACCTTGGAACAAGTATGGGTGATTACAGCATTTTCGCAGCTGCATGGCAATATTTAAAAGACGCTTGCGTTCCCCACCAACATTAATGACCTCCAAATCTTTCTGAAGCAAAGCACGATAATAATGCTTTTGCATCTGGGACATTCCAACTTTAAGTATAGTTTCCTTTTTCGGAGGCAAGCCTTTTTCAACATCAGATTTAAGCCTTCGCAGTAGAAACGGACGGAGAACCTTCAAGATACAGAAAAAGGATCCGAATGCTTATTAGATCATTTATGAATATTCAGATAGGTATGCCACATAAAGTAGTTCTTCAAGCTCACCTTGTGAAGCTGTTGGACAACCTCTTGCTGGTCATTCTCCCCCGATATTTGAAACCATTCATCAAAGGTTTCAGCCGAACTAAATATCTCAGGGAGTAAAAAGTTGAGAAGAGACCACAGCTCATGAAGATTGTTCTGCACAAAACAGATATTGTAACAAATATACTTTTTGAAGAATTCTACCAAATATTTTTCTAAGGGAAATTTTAGGACCGCACAAGTTGAAAGGTGGATAAAGATAAATTGATGGTGCATGACGATCTAAAAAATAGAATGTCAAATATGGTAAGACAAATATATGTGAAGAAACATTGATTTGCAAGATTGCATCATATCAATTCCTATACAATGTTTTTGCCAGTGGAAGAATACAAGATTGAAAAAGACAGTACCTACAGACTTATCTGATGAACTTTTGAGTTTTGATGCAAACTGATATATGATGCTTATTTGACAAAGTATAAGTAATCACTAAGTTTTGTGTCAGTGATTTCACAGTTAATCACAGAACATAGGTGGATGACACTTTACTGCTCAGTGCTCACCATACTCTTCATTTCAAATGCCCGAGGTAGGTTTCCAAGAGAAACAACTCATTCAAGAACTATGCCAATAAAAATAAAATCTCAACATGTAACATACCTGAAGAGGTGTGCCTGTAATAAGAAGGCGATAGTTTGTACTGTAGAGTCTCATTGTTTTGGAGAGGAGAGAATTTTCATTTTTTATGCGATGGGCCTCATCAATTATAACATAGCGCCAACTAAAGCGCCTCAAGGCATTTTTTTCTTTAATGGCCATCTCAAAACTAGTCACACAGACATCGAACTTCCCAGCCACTAATAAGTTATCACGTATGTGTTTCTGCGAAAACGGAAAAGCATACAAAAGATAAAGAGTCTTCAGCACTTAGAAAGCAATACTAAGAGGAGAGAGTGCAGGAATGATTTAGCCCCTAACTGACCCTCTCATCTGGATTTCCCAGAAACTTTATAGCACGCAGAATAGGACAGAAACGCCGAATCTCCTTAATCCAGTTGCCAAGAGTGGATTTTGGTGCTACCACCATGTGAGGGCCAGCAATTCCTCTGAACTCATGCAGATATCCAAGTAAAGAGATTGTTTGCAATGTTTTCCCAAGACCCTACACAGGGAAAAAAAAAATTAATACACGGGAATCTTCTTTATTTCTTATATCAATACCTGCTGTTTAATTTGGTACTATTCAAGGTAGAATGACATTTGATAGGAACAGGCTAGTAACATCATCATGATTTCATATTAAACCGAACCAGATAGATGACCTAATGTACATACAAGCAAACTTTTTTTTTAAAGAACTCCCTCTTGTGTGGAGGGGGGGTGGTATGGACCCCTACCAGTTTATTGATATAGAAAAGAAGGTTCAATCAAAAGAAAATAGAAATTAAAGAAGATTTCAAATAAAAATGAAAAATACAAGCAAACTTTAAAACATTTACCATCTCATCAGCAAGAATTCCATTTATGCCATTTTCATATAATCGTATCAGCCAATTCAATCCAGCTAGTTGGTAATCCCTCATTTTCCCCTGTATACCTGCAAACAAAAGGATAAGTAGAAGTCACAGGATGGTAGTACCTATACCAACAGTCAATCATTTGACAGTCACATGCCAAAAAGAAGATTGAACTCTCCCAAAACAGAAGAACCGGACAATACAGCTAACAAATCGTAGAAAAAGATGGCATGCATAGTGAAACCCTCATCTTTTGCTAGTCCTAAGGAAACAGTAGAAGGGGACAACAAACTACAAGCGTGCTTCTCACAGTTACAAGGCAACTCCAGTACCCGCCTGGTTGCTTGATGCGGGGGCATCAAACAAGCACATGCCTAATGGCCAATCCACCTTGCACGTCTCGAGGTTTGGTTAAAAATAATTTTCAGATTTAATAATGAATGAAAATAGTATTTTCGGAATATAATATTAAATTCGGAATATACTTATTATTTTATTCTGAAATTATTATTTTAATAAAAAAATAAGTTATTTTTGGATTTATTAAATACGATAGTTTTTATTATGCATTTAGGTAAGATTTGGTATAGGTCCGATTTTTTTTTAATTTGGGAAGGGTAGTCTTTTTGGTTATTATCTTTTATGAAGTTAATCTTTCTTGGTGGTTATCTTTTTAGGAATGTTATCTTTATTTCTCTATTTAAAGAGACCCTTACCTCTCATTGTAACCATGCTTAAACTAATGAAAATTGTGTTTGTAACTTGGTTTCCTGATAAGGATCCAATCTCGCTTGGTGGTGATGCCTCGCGAAACCTCTAAGCAGTGATAACTAGAGTTCCTCTCTCTCTCTCTCTCTCTCTCTCTCTCTCTCTCTCTCTCTCTCTCACACACACACACACACACACACACACACACACATATCAAGGCAACGGTCGAGTGGGAATTTGTGGGATTCATAGTTGTCCTGCATCACTAAGCTTTGTTGACCCTAAGGACTCGTTTGGTTGGTGTGTTTTTTGTCATGTTTTTTAAAACACATGTGCAAACAGATTAGAGTTGTTTGGTTAATAGGGTGTGACGTATGTAAATAGATGCACACTGTACTAAACTTGTATAGCTTTTGCATATAAAGTCGTGCAAATAAAGTTTCACTTTCACCTAAATACATGAAATTTTAATTGCATGGGCATATGCACAAACAGATGCAGATGCACGCACATCTTTACTTCACGTATGTGTGTACAGTTGAATATCTATACTATAAGCGAGCGCGCGCGCGGGGGGGGGGGGGGGGTAACGAGACACCCAAGCTGAGCATATAACACATTCTCTCCTTTATATATGCCACGTGAAAAACAAGAGAGACGAAACCGCAACGCTCGTCTCTCTTTCTCTCTCCGAAACCGCTAGCCCCTCTCCTGCCCTCTCTATCTCCCTCCGTTTCCTGAGCGTGGAGATTCAGTCAGTCACAATGTTAGATTTATAAACTATTGTAAAAGCAGATTAATTCCTAAGTTATTGTAACTAATAAATACATATTAATTTCTAATTTTTTCTATCTGGCAACGATAACCGACAGGATCCGACGAATCGAATAACGAATCAAGCGAGATCCGACGGGGACCGACGATTTATGACGAATCTGACAAAATCCAGCGATGTTTGGTGATTTGGCGCATTTCGGCGAGGTCCAGGGTCGAATAAGACTCGAATTCCAGCGATTTCGGTGAAATCCTGGGAGATTCGATGTCGAAGTCTAGCGACTCCAATAAGGTCCGGCGTTGAATTCCGACAAGATCAGGCGACTGGTGGCGAGATCCGAAACAATCTGCGAAATCATGCAAGAAACTACGATTCCGGTGAGGTTTCGATGGCTTTGGTCGATATCCGGCAAAACTGGGTGGTTCGGTTGAAATCAGGGCTTTAGGTCGAAACCAGACCCCCACCCCCCTAAAGGCATAGACCACCGAAACAAGCTCATAGGTCACGAAATTTGTGGGTTAGTTTTGGACTAGATGACCGAAATGCCCACAAAACCGACAGATCCGGTAGAAATCCCGACGAAATGGGGACAATCATGACTTCCGTGGGCCCCGCTGCTTTCTATTGAAATCTCGCCGAAAATGACGAAATGATTTGGTTTCGAGTTGCTCCCCACTGTTTCGTCCGAAATTTCGATGGGCCACCACAATTTTGGCTGAAATTTCGATGGGCCACCACAATTTCGACCGAAATTCACAAATTCCTAAAATTTCCACAAAATCACAACGGTTCGGAATCACATCAAACTTGATGCGATTCATGTTTATAATCTATTGTTCACTAAGATCTACTTAAGAAATTTGAGAAATTAAAAAAAAAAGATTTGAAAATATACCTCAACTTAGAAGTTTGGAAGAAACCCCAAATCCATGAAGAAAGGCTTCAAATCCACCAAAAACAACAAATGGAGGGTTTAATTTTGGTTTAGATTTTGTTTAGAAACCTAAATCAAACCAAAAAATGGATGAAATGGAAAAGATGGGGGCAAAGGGCTCTCCGGGATGATAATGGCAATAACAGGGTGACACTGGGCGATATATCCCCTTTTGTCGGAAATCCTATAAAGGATGGAAACCAATTTATCGCCGAACTTAGCGATATTTGGCAATATTTCGGCTTTTGGCGATATTGAGTGATATTTCGACTTTTTTCCCAAAACATGAGCATTTAGTCTGTTTTGATGTCGGAGCCTGACAATATAGCAATATATCACTATATATCGTCGATATTTTAAACCATGAATACAACTCCTTTTGCATTCTTTAAAGCTTTAATATACTTAATATGTTAAATAATGTCTCCTTTCAAATAGTGTTCTTTCGTTTTAATCACCTTTAAGTCTTTATCATCCCACCATAATGTTCTATATATGTGCTTTTCTTATCCTCTAAAGCTCCTTTTAGTCTTTATCATTCCACCATAATCTTCTATATGTATGCACTTTTTCTCATCCTCTAAACCACTTTTTATTTTCCATATGTTCCCATAACTGATAAGTAGTATATTGTAAGTTATATTTTCTCATCCTCCAATTCTTTCATATTTTCACCAGAATGACTCTTTTATATGGAATTGGTATGGTAATTGCCACTATACTCCAATCGCTTGCTACTTAATCTCATAACCACTTCCATAAAGTGCTCCAACCACACACGCACACACACCCCAAGCCCCCACCGCTCCTTTTCTTTCTTTTTCTAAAATTATAATATTAAATATGCAAGTTGAATTCCCCTACTATTCCTTCCCCTCCATATTTAAACAATAGATGTTCTTGATATTAACTAAAAGAACAAAGGAAACAAATATCAAATGGCCTTTATCGGTTGACCACATTTATGCATTACAAACTAGCACACGTGATGAAGATAGCAATAAAAAGGCATGCTATCACTCCAAAGAAGGAAGAGCATAATCACTGCGCATTACGCTTCATGCTGTGCAGAAAGGTTTTGCAAAACAACTTCTGTTGGACTATGTGCAAACAAATCCGTATACTTGCGTATACATACAAGAGTAAAACCATTGCATAAATAGTTCACGTCAAAGCAGAAGGAAAATCATACAAGATGGTTGTGACACCAAGTGTGTCCCTCCTACACCAGAAAGACTTTCTTCTTCCTCCTTGAGGTATTCTTCATCTTCTTCTTCTTCGGTTATTTTGGATGCATGACGGCCCCTGCAGAAGTTGTCATGAAAAACTAATCATGCAAAATAAAGTATATGCTACATAAGTAGAAAAGCTGAAACTCACAATTTCTACCATACAACTATAGAAAAAATGTGTATGCACTAAACAAAACATTTGAAGATGGCATGCCAACATAGAAGAACATAATTAAATCTCCCAAAAATTAAAATTTAACACTAGCACATAACACTGTAAATATGAGAAGCAACATAACATATTTTGTTATTATTGCAGGGATTGATGATGCAGGTTGTAAAGGGTTCCGCTCCACAAATTAAATCAATAACATTTTAAGTTTGTTTGCCAATGCATATTTCCTTACTTAATTTGAACTTGTCATTTTATTTTTATGATGATGTTCACATATGGTGTGGGGATGTCATTATCAACCTAGGTGACTTGACATGACCATTATGTAGGCCATGATATTTGCATACAGATGAGCAGCTAAGAAGTCTTTTTTTTCTTTTTAATGGTCAATAAATAGTCATATAGAAATACATGAATCTAAGGAAAAAAACATCATAAATGATGATCAAATATACACATAGGTTAGACATGTAGTACGTGGCAAAACATACACGCATGACAATCTTCGACTTCCCTGCCGATTTGCTATTGATGTCATAAGAAGCATAATTATCGACACATACATCACCACACATGTAATCCTACCTTCCTTTTGGTTTCCGCTCCATTGCCGCGTGGCTTCCCTTTGCGAAATGAGCAAATATCTCCGTCTGTTGCAAGAGATAGTTCAACCGCCCCTTCCCTTTGTGGTTCTGGCAATGCATCAATTGTTAGTCATAGTTACTTGCCCGGTACACATATTACAAATACATAAATACCATCCATTTTGTCTAAGAATATGAATAGAAGTGTTCTTCCTACAGTAGCAGATCAATGGATTCACAAACCATGTCAGCATCAATGGAGGCATTTTGTGCATCCAGTATCTCTTGAATTTTTTGCTTCTTTAGCCTTTGCATTTCCTTCAACCTGGCCCTCTCGCGTCTTCCGATTCCCGTTTTCGAAGATGGATCCTCAGCCTGCAAAGAGCGTAACAGGAGCAACATACATTCATAACTATCTCGCTAGCAAAAAAGTCCTAATGTTCCTTTTGACAGACAATTGAGAGAATCACCCATATACATTCAAAAGGTAATATCATCGCCAAACCCTCAAAAGCTAGCTACCACCGAGCTCATTTTCCCGGAAAAAATATCAAATTTCATTTTTTTCTCACAGTTCATTCAAAAGTTGAGCAATTTGGAAGAAACTGATACCCAAATTCATAGAATGGAGAATTCCCCTTCCATTTCTCGCATCAAATATTGAACAAATTATGGTCCAAATCATGGCCCATGTGCAAAAACTGTGCAGTAGTAGGCCATGGCAAACATAGAAACCCTCAGATATGCCTGGAGGAAATTCATTCCAGCTCAAATCCAAGTAAAGGTAGCAAACGAATCGAAAAAGGGGAAAAAACGCTAAATTAACGAATCACTACAGAAAATTTCACGAATCCAATATTCATCAGAGAAAGGAACAAACCCTCGGCACCCAGAAACCCTTGAAACGAACAACTACAGCCCCCGAATATACACGACCGGCATCCCGATCTCGCCAATTTTACCTCATCATCGTCGTCGTCGCTCTTCGCCTCCCCAGCATCCCGATCGTCCTCGGTGGACTGGGAGTCCTCCTCCCCCCCGCCCTCGTCGTCGCCGGGGCTCGCCGTCCTCGCTACGGCCTCGAGCTCCTCCTCGTCTTCCTCCTCCAGGCCGGGCTCCGCCCCGTTCTTCTGCTCCTCTTCGGAGGAGATCGAGCCGTTCGACGGATCCTCCGAGGATTCCTCGGACTTGGAGGGCCTCGCCATGGCGGATTGATGCGACGGCGAGGGTTTTCGATCTCGCAGAAACAAAGGGCAAAAAGGAGTTCGGAAACGAGAGCCTGTAGATCGAATAGGTATTTATACAGCGCAAAGTAGAAGTAGGTGGCTTTTTGTGCGCAGGTGTATTAGAAGGAGCGAATTCCCGCCTAATATGTCAGGTATAGTGCATTCTCGTGTCTGTCGGCACTGCAGCGGACCGTCTTCGGCTGCAACAAACCTGAAATCGTTTGGCAACAAAATATTTTCGACGATAATACCCGCATTCATAGGGGACACCCATTTCGCCGCCCATACCGATTGGCACAAAGCGGGCGCCATCGGTGCAACCAACTCCCCCTCCCCCTTATAATCGATCAATCATAGTTGTCTCTGTTCGAACGGATTCCTCGAGATCGACCAGATTGTTTGGGCGGCCGAAATTTCAGCATGCGGTTTTATAGTCGTTGATGCGAACAACGATAACGGGATGAACGGTCAGGATTAATGCAGTTTCAATGGGCCGGAATTTTAGGGGTTTAGTGCAGTCTAAATGGATTGGGATTTGAAACCAAAGAGAGATTGTGCATTGATTTTTGAACGAATGGTTAAATTTATTTGGTTCATTTTTATCTAGTCAGCTTGTCCTAGTCAGCTTTTTTGTTCCGTTTTGTCTAGTCAGCACAAAACCGCCGTGCCATGTTATATAGATGGCCTTCGTGGCCTACTTAGGAAAGTGATCTTGCCCTAGCCCTAACATTACACCACCACAAAAAATCAAGAAAAATAATTACCCTTTTAAGAAATAACATTATTAATAAGATCATGATTTTTTTTTTTTAGTCTTACAAGTTTGCCTAATATGGATCAACTACTACACAAAGCGTGTGCATGGGTGGGTGGGGGGTGGGGGGGGGGGGGGGGGGAGCACAAGCTATGTCGAATAGATGCTAGTTCAAGTAGCTCCGCAGGAGAGTTGTTGTGGCCTGATAATTTTGATGTTGTCTTGCTTTGTTTGTGGGCGGCGTGGATCCATTGGAACCTGAATAGTATTCGCAAGCTGCCTTCAATGACTGGATTCTCGTTTTGATCAGATGGCATGAAAATGATTTTGGCAGGTTAAATGGTACGAATATATAGTTTGAAACTTTAATCTCTCAAAAACTACAATTATCGTAAGTTTGGTCCTTCTAAGTTGATTGTCTATCTTGTTGAATCTAATGTAAGCACCTTTTAAATGGAGCACAGTGTTAAGTGTTTTCCTTTGTTGCCACCGTAAGTATTATGGAATCTCTTTGCTACCTATTGCGAGACGGCCTCTCAGTTTGTCATTGAGTTTTTGAATCAAAACATTTATTACCATCCGGTGCTATATTTTACCTTTTTAAGTCTGGGCGGGTAGAATTAGAGTTTCCGCTTAATTGCCCATGCTTCCTTAAAGATGAAGCAGCAAAGACTCTAATTTAAAGCATACTCTCCCACTCAAGCTATCACAAGCTAAGGTATAATCTCTTAAACTTATGATGGATAGCTTCGGACCAATAGATTGGATATCAGCCTATATCTTTGAAAACTTAGGACTACACACACACGATTTATGGTTTATCGTATTCGATCATATGTGTGCCCATGCAAAATGTTTTCATCATTTAAACCTGCACATTTTCCACGCGTGGTCATGTAGGCAAGTCCCACTCTTTCACGATTTTGATCGGATCATATTTTGGCCAACTTTAACAAATTTTGTCGCTTTCATTGGCTAGATTGTGTGTACTATCCAAAGCGTGTGCACGATGCTTTTCATGCACGTGATCCAAAGTTTATCAGGATACTTCGGATTTTTCGGATCGTTTCTTAACAGTCCGGATAAATAGGATCTGAGATGCCATGACAGAAATCGTGCGAACGACTTTGTTGTGCGCATGATGTGTTGATCGTGTGCATGGACCGGATGGTCCTGTGCATGACATAGAGGGGTTTCAACACGATTTACCTCCAAATTGTGCGCACAACATCTTGATCGTGCACACGATGGGTTCCGCCTGTTAAGTTAATACAAATTTATTTTTGTAACAACCCAAAAAATTATTTAAATGTCATTAAAAGAAAGTTTTTATAAAAAATTCAAAATAAAAATCGGATGGCGCCATTGCGTTCGTCTCGCAGAGACGATCGAAAAACATATACAAACTTATTTGATTTGGACACATTTAGAGTATTTAAAAAATTGTGAAAAAAAAAATATATATATGTATACATATTTAGCCGATAGAAGGATTTGAACCTATGACCCTTCAATTGAACTCTTAAAGATTTTTCCTCTAGCCAAAAGACCCATAGTGCTTTTCTGTATAAAAAACAGCTAATATAATTAATAAACATACCACTGGGAAGATCAACGGTCGTTGACCCTTCGTTTCCGATCGGACGGAAAGGGTCGCGCAGACGTAACCGAAGTCGGCGACCTTTCGTTCCCGATCGGACGGTTACAGCTGCAGTACGCACTAAATGGCCGATTTGCAATTAAGACCCTGTGTCTTTTAGGATTCTCAAAACCCCTATATAAACCCCCCCCCTCCACAATAGTTTTTCACTCTAGCCCGTCTCGAAAACCGTGCCCTACCACTTCCCTCCCCCTCGTCAACCACCCTGACCACCGCCGACCGCCGCTCGCCGCCGGCCGACCGCCGCCCGCCGCCGGCCGACCGCCGCCCGCCGCCGGCCGACCGTCGCCGCCGCCGGCCGACCGCCGCCCGCCGCCGGCCGACCACCGCCCCCGGCCGACTGACCGCCGCCGGCCGACCGCCGCCAACCGCCGCCGGCGACTGCCGCCGCCGCCGGCCGCCGCCTCCCGCCGCCGGCCGCCACCTCCTGCCGCCGGGCTCCTCCTCCCAAAGAAAATCCGGTTAGTTTTTTTTATTATATATATATAATATATATAAGTGGGCTGAAGCCCATTTAGACAAGTGAAACCCACTAAAATTCATGGGCTTAAGCCCATTAAGGAATGGGCCAGGCCCATTTAATCAATGATGAAAGAT
Organism: Chamaelirium japonicum; assembly: GCA_947650365.1. Classification (NCBI taxonomy): domain Eukaryota; kingdom Viridiplantae; phylum Streptophyta; class Magnoliopsida; order Liliales; family Melanthiaceae; genus Chamaelirium; species Chamaelirium japonicum. The sequence goes on from OX393560.1 coordinate 56,552,315, forward strand.
TGTTAAAACAACTCTAGTTATTATTAACTGAAACAGTATTACTAAAGAAAACCAAACTATATTACTAAGGGCAGACCCGAATTAAAAATCCGTTAATAGCCAATTGTTTTGACCGTACCAGGAGCAAACGAACTCGGAATTGAGTTCCGTTTGCGGCCACGGGTCCGTAATGAAACGATCTATATAATAGTATAGATTTAAGGTATTTTTGAAAATTACAAAAATACCCCTTAAAAGGGAAAACCCACTAATTTACATCGAAAAATGTTCGGAAAAATCCCAGAAAAATTTAGGAAAAACTAACAAAATATTAGTAACATATTTTCAGGTTTCGAGCGTGATAAGGCTTCTTCATCAAGAATAAGAGTTTGCAACAGTTCAGGTAGGGGAGTTTTAACCAAGTTTCTTCATGCTAAATATCTGCTATAGATCATCGGTAAATTACTATGAGTAGTAAATTGTGAAGTACGTGATCACTTGTTGGGTGTGGGTCTAGCCCTGGCGGAATGCCAGAAAGTACCTGGGTGTGGGTCTAGCCCTGGCGGAATGCCAGAAAGTACCTGGGTGTGGGTCTAGCCCTGGCTACAGGCCTAAAAGTTACCTAGGTGTGGGGCTAGCCTAGTCTGAGGACTAAAAGTACCTAGGTGTGGGGCTAGCCTTGTTGCGGACTAAAAGTACCCGGGTAAGGATTGAGATTCCTACCCTGGCCGGAAGAAGCCAAAAAGGGAATCGGGTGATGCATGTGTTCTATTATTTACCTTTCGTAGTCAAGTTTACTGTTTTTCCGTACAAATATTTAGCATGAAATAAATTAGGTCATAAGGTGAGTCAGTGGTTTGGACTCACCCCCCTACAGATGTTGTGCATCCTTCAGAGTCAAAACCTGCAGAACTGGAAGAGAACGGAGAGCGAGTAGTGAACGACCCAGAAGGAGTGGAGGACCCGCTGTACACCCCTTTCTACGAAGATGCCGAAGCTGAAGAATGAAGTGTCATCGAAATAAAAGAATAAATTTATTTCCTTAGGCTTTTGTTCTCCTAAAATGTATTAAACAATGGTTATTTTAATGGAATGGCTCAGTTAAGTTCCAAAATTTTATGGAGCTTAGTTATACCAAGCTTTTATTTTCTAACACCTCAGTATTATACGGATTAAATAAATCCGTAAAATATCGAGGCGTTACAACTTGGTATCAGAGCCTAGGTAATAGATCCTAGAAAAAAAAAAAAAAAAAAAAAAAAAAAAAAAAATTAAGGACATCGATAGGGTAGACACCAAAGATTTAAATATTTATATTTACAAAGTAAATGTGTTTTTCCTTTAAACAGAAGTATGAAGTCACAAATGTCTGAAGGTAATTCATCGGGAGCAAAGGTGAAACCTAAGAAGAAAATCGTGAAGACAAAGAAGGCGAAGAAAACGGTTGCACCTAACCAAAACGGGAATGTCTTCTATAAACGTTATCGATGTATCTGCGGGAAAGTGGGCGATGAAAATCGTTGTGAACATCCGATGTTTTTCAAAATAATTGTTGGTTATATGTAGAATGATAAGAAAAGTATAAGTAATGAATGAGTATGTTCTTTCTAAGTTTGTGTTTGAAAATGTTCTTTTATATTTTTTTCAGAAAAATGAACTCTCACGAAAACAACACTTCCAATGAAGACTTGACAAAGGTGTTAGGAGCATTACACCAACTGATAGAAAGAATGAACTCCTCTAAGGATAGTTCAAGGATGGGAGTGATGCTGAAAGAATTCAAGGAATTAAAACCCCCTTCTTTCAGAGGAGAACCGGATCCCTTGATTGCCGATAGGTGGCTCAAACAAATAGAGAAGGTATTGGAGACTTTAAAGGCAAACGATGAACAAAAAGTTATCTTAGCTACATTCATGTTAGAGGGAGAGGCGGACTACTGGTGGGATACGGTCAAAAGAACTCAAGCAAGTTTCACTTGGGAGGAATTTACAAAAGCATTCCTAGGGAAGTATTTTTCGGATGCAACCAAGGATAGAATGATTGCAGAATTTTTAGAACTTTATCAGGGAAAACTTAGTGTTTCCCAGTATGAAGCTAAATTCATCGAACTATCACGATTTGCTCATTATCTTATAGCCACAGAGGAACTAAAATCCAAAAGATTTGAACAGGGTTTGAATCCTCATATTCGAACCCGAGTGGCTGTACTCCGTATAAGAAACTATGGTGAACTAGTACAGACTGCAATGGTGGCAGAACGTGAATGGGAAGAAACGCGTAAAATATTTGAGAAAAATAGGGTGAAAAGGAGTGCACCAGGGATAGAGGCAAACAAAAGGCCGAGGATGCAAGAATTTCCAACAGGAAATAATGGCCCTCTAGTGACTTCGGGACCTCGAAATTGCTTCATATGTGGATCGCGGGATCATTTCCAACGAAACTGCCCTCGTCTGAATAAAGACGCTCCGGCAAGACCTCCCTTCAAGAATAATCCGCAATTATTCGGAAATCGCCCTGTTCAACCTCCAAAGGTACCTGGAAAAACTTTTGCGATATCCACGGAGGAGGAATCAAACGACGTCATTGAAGGTACGAACTATTCATTTCAAGAATTTGCTATTTCATCGGTAAGTTTTAACCGCAAAAGTAAATTCTTCGTAGGCACTATTCTTATTTATGGAAGTCTAGCATGAGTAATACTAGACCCTGGATCGACACATTCATTTATATCAGTTCACTTGGCTAAGGATTTACAATTAAGGACTGAACCGCTAGGGTATATACTAGCCATTACTACAGCACTTAGCGATACGGCCAAAACAAACAGAATCTGCAGAAACTGTATACTACGGGTTGAAGAGGAGGAATTGGTGGCGAATTTAATTCTACTAAAGTTGGAAACTTTTGACATTCTATTAGGAATGGATTGGTTATCCAAGTATAGGGCGATGATGGATTGTTACAGAAAGAAGGTTACTTTACAAACAACAGATAGTAAGGAAATAATATTTCGGGGAAGAAAGTTCGGAAAGGTAAGAGCGAAAGTATGTTACTTAGCTCAACTTTTAGAAGAGGAGGTGAAGAGTCCTATACAAAATACCATCTTGGTGGTATCGGAATTTTCGCAAGTGTTTCCGGAAGATCTTCCAGGGTTGCCACCGAAAAGGGAGATAGATTTTTCGATAGAATTAATGCCAGGAGTGGCTCCTATTTCAATTGCCCCATATAGAATGGCACCAGTAGAATTAAAAGAGCTGAGGAAGCAGTTGGATGAGTTACTTACTCTTGGGTTTATAAGACCTAGCTCATCCCCATGGGGTGCACCTGTATTATTTGTTCAGAAAAAGGATGGAACGAAAAGGATGTGCATCGATTATAGAAAATTGAACCAGGTGACTATAAAAAATAAATATCCACTCCCAAGAATAGAGGATCTATTTGATCAACTTAAGGGAGCAAAATATTTCTCCAAAATAGATCTCCGATCAGGATATCATCAATTAAAAATCAAAGAAGAAGATATACCAAAGACGGCCTTCCGAACTAGGTATGGGCATTTCGAATTTTTGGTGATGCCTTTTGGACTAACAAATGCCCCTGCGGCATTTATGGATTTGATGAATCGGATCTTTAAAAATTTCCTGGATCAATTTGTGGTAGTATTCATTGATGATATTTTGATTTACTCAAAAAACAAAGAGGAGCACGAAAACCATTTGAGGATGGTATTACAAGAGTTGAGTCTTCATCAACTGTACGCCAAACTCAGTAAATGTGAATTTTGGATTACAAAAGTAAACTTTCTGGGACACGTAATATCCCAGGAAGGAGTTACGGTAGATCCAGCAAAGATTGAAGCAGTAGTGAATTGGAAAGCACCAAAGAATGTAACAGAAATCAGGAGCTTTCTAGGGTTAGCAGGATATTATCGCAGGTTCATTCAAAATTTTTCTAGTATCGCTGCACCTATAACTCGGCTTACTAAGAAGGGAGTAAGGTATGAATGGTCAGAACTTTGTGAGGACGCGTTCCAAGGATTAAAAACAAAACTCACTACAGCCCTGGTACTAACCATACCAGAAAGTGGGAAGAAGTACACCCTTTATACGGATGCCTCTCACGTGGGGTTAGGGGCTGTACTTATGCAAGAAGGCCGAGTTGTGGCTTATGCTTCCAGACAATTAAAAGCTCATGAAAAGAACTATCCTACACACGATCTGGAACTAGCTGCGGTCGTGTTTGCACTAAAGATTTGGCGACATTATTTGTATGGGGAACAGTTTGAGTTATACTCGGATCATCAGAGTTTGAAATATATAAGTACACAGAAAGATCTAAATCTACGGCAAAGAAGATGGGTGGAATTTTTAGTCGATTATGACTATAATTTTATTTACCACCCTGGTAAGGCTAATGTAGTAGCGGATGCCCTCAGTAGAAAGGGACAACTGGTCAACATATTAGCTGATAAATGGCAGTGGGCTTGCACGTTAGAAAACCTTGAGTTAGTCACGAAGAACAGCTCACCACGAGCTTATCTAAGTCACCTCAGAGCTCAACCAGAAATGATAAAAGGAGTAATAGAGGCACAAACATCAAACTCAGAATTGCAGGGAATCCGATACAAATTAGAAAAGGGAGAGATTTTAGAAAATTGGGCACTCAGTTCAGACAACGGACTAAGATTTCGAGGCAGATTAGTAGTCACTGATGCTCCTTATCTGCGAGAAGATATATTAGCTGAAGCTCATCATTCAAAGTTTTCTATCCATCCGGGAGAAAACAAAATGTATCACGACTTAAAACGAAACTTTTGGTGGAGTGGAATGAAGAATGATGTAGCCCAATTTGTGTCAAAGTGTCTCACTTGCCAAAAGGTGAAGGCTGAACACAGAAGACCACCTGGGTTATTGCAACCTCTTCCGATAGCAGAATGGAAATGGGAACATATAACCATGGATTTTGTGACCGGTTTTCCTACCACAAGGAAGGGAAACGATTCAATCTGGGTAATTGTGGATCGATTAACAAAATCAGCTCATTTTCTACCGCGAAAGACAACTGCATCCACTAGAGACGATAGTACCCTATACCTGAAGGAAATTGTTAGACTTCACGGTATTCCGGTGACTATTGTGTCCGACAGGGATCCTCACTTCACCTCTAAGTTCTGGAGAAGTTTACAGAAGGCTTTGGGAACAGAATTAAATATGAGTACGGCATATCATCCTCAAACTGACGGGCAGTCAGAGAGAATAATACAAATTTTAGAAGACATGTTGAGATCTTGTGTGATGGACTTCAAGGGTAGTTGGGAAGATTTCCTGCCGTTAATAGAATTTACTTATAATAACAGCTATCAGTCCAGCATACAAATGGCACCTTTTGAAGCCTTATATGGAAGACCCTGTAGATCCCCAGTCTGTTGGACGGAAGTGGGAGAGAAAAGTATAATGGGGCCTGAAATAATCCAAGAAACAACCGACAAAATAAAAATTATTCGGGCCAATTTACTAAAAGCACAGAGCAGACAGAAAAGTTACGCAGATAATCGAAGAAGACCTCTCGAATTTGAAGTGGGAGATTTTGTTTTTCTAAAAATCTCACCGAGGAAAGGTATTCAACGTTTTGGTCTCAAGAGAAAGCTTGCACCCAGATATATTGGGCCCTACGAAGTATTGGGAAGAGCTGGACCAGTAGCATATCGACTGGCATTACCTATAAAATTGGCAAATATACATCCAGTTTTTCACGTGTCCATGCTTCGCAAGTATGAACCAGATCCCTCTCACATTCTGAAAGATGAAGAGATCAGTATTCAATCAGATGCCACATATATAGAAGTACCTGTGAGAATTTTAGACACCAAGGATAAAGAATTACGAACCAAGACTATTCGGCTGGTAAAGGTACTATGGCAACATCACAACGAGGAGGAAGCTACTTGGGAATTGGAATCAGAAATACAAAAGCAATATCCACATCTATTCAACAACTGAGGTATGAGCTCGAATTCAATCACTGAGTTATATCTCTAAATTTCGAGGACGAAATTTTTATTAGGAGTAGAGGATGTAACAACCCAAAAAATTATTTAAATGTCATTAAAAGAAAGTTTTTATAAAAAATTCAAAATAAAAATCGGATGGCGCCATTGCGTTCGTCTCGCAGAGACGATCAAAAAACATATACAAACTTATTTGATTTGGACACATTTAGAGTATTTAAAAAATTGTGAAAAAAAAAATATGTATATGTATACATATTTAGCCGATAGAAGGATTTGAACCTATGACCCTTCAATTGAACTCTTAAAGATTTTTCCTCTAGCCAAAAGACCCATAGTGCTTTTCTGTATAAAAAACAGCTAATATAATTAATAAACATACCACTGGGAAGATCAACGGTCGTTGACCCTTCGTTTCCGATCGGACGGAAAGGGTCGCGCAGACGTAACCGAAGTCGGCGACCTTTCGTTCCCGATCGGACGGTTACAGCTGCAGTACGCACTAAATGGCCGATTTGCAATTAAGACCCTGTGTCTTTTAGGATTCTCAAAACCCCTATATAAACCCCCCCCTCCACAATAGTTTTTCACTCTAGCCCGTCTCGAAAACCGTGCCCTACCACTTCCCTCCCCCTCGTCAACCACCCTGACCACCGCCGACCGCCGCTCGCCGCCGGCCGACCGCCGCCTGCCGCCGGCCGACCGCCGCCCGCCGCCGGCCGACCGTCGCCGCCGCCGGCCGACCGCCGCCCGCCGCCGGCCGACCACCGCCCCCGGCCGACTGACCGCCGCCGGCCGACCGCCGCCAACCGCCGCCGGCGACTGCCGCCGCCGCCGGCCGCCGCCTCCCGCCGCCGGCCGCCACCTCCTGCCGCCGGGCTCCTCCTGCCAAAGAAAATCCGGTTAGTTTTTTTTATTATATATATATAATATATATAAATGGGCTGAAGCCCATTTAGACAAGTGAAACCCACTAAAATTCATGGGCTTAAGCCCATTAAGGAATGGGCCAGGCCCATTTAATCAATGATGAAAGATTGTTAAAACAACTCTAGTTATTATTAACTGAAACAATATTACTAAAGAAAACCAAACTATATTACTAAGGGCAGACCCGAATTAAAAATCCGTTAATAGCCAATTGTTTTGACCGTACCAGGAGCAAACGAACTCGGAATTGAGTTCCGTTTGCGGCCACGGGTCCGTAATGAAACGATCTATATAATAGTATAGATTTAAGGTATTTTTGAAAATTACAAAAATACCCCTTAAAAGGGAAAACCCACTAATTTACATCGAAAAATGTTCGGAAAAATCCCAGAAAAATTTAGGAAAAACTAACAAAATATTAGTAACATATTTTCAGGTTTCGAGCGTGATAAGGCTTCTTCATCAAGAATAAGAGTTTGCAACAGTTCAGGTAGGGGAGTTTTAACCAAGTTTCTTCATGCTAAATATCTGCTATAGATCATCGGTAAATTACTATGAGTAGTAAATTGTGAAGTACGTGATCACTTGTTGGGTGTGGGTCTAGCCCTGGCGGAATGCCAGAAAGTACCTGGGTGTGGGTCTAGCCCTGGCGGAATGCCAGAAAGTACCTGGGTGTGGGTCTAGCCCTGGCTACAGGCCTAAAAGTTACCTAGGTGTGGGGCTAGCCTAGTCTGAGGACTAAAAGTACCTAGGTGTGGGGCTAGCCTTGTTGCGGACTAAAAGTACCCGGGTAAGGATTGAGATTCCTACCCTGGCCGGAAGAAGCCAAAAAGGGAATCGGGTGATGCATGTGTTCTATTATTTACCTTTCGTAGTCAAGTTTACTGTTTTTCCGTACAAATATTTAGCATGAAATAAATTAGGTCATAAGGTGAGTCAGTGGTTTGGACTCACCCCCCTACAGATGTTGTGCATCCTTCAGAGTCAAAACCTGCAGAACTGGAAGAGAACGGAGAGCGAGTAGTGAACGACCCAGAAGGAGTGGAGGACCCGCTGTACACCCCTTTCTACGAAGATGCCGAAGCTGAAGAATGAAGTGTCATCGAAATAAAAGAATAAATTTATTTCCTTAGGCTTTTGTTCTCCTAAAATGTATTAAACAATGGTTATTTTAATGGAATGGCTCAGTTAAGTTCCAAAATTTTATGGAGCTTAGTTATACCAAGCTTTTATTTTCTAACACCTCAGTATTATACGGATTAAATAAATCCGTAAAATATCGGGGCGTTACAATTTTGATTTGAACTAGGCTTTGGATCTCTAATCACTAGGTTTACCAAAACTCTATATATAGGCCGGTACCCATTCATTAAGGTAGCTCTCTCAAGCTTTCTAAGCGCTTAGCTTTTGCTTTGATCCTTGATTTCAAATTGTCCTAATCGAGAGAGAAATATAGAGGAAGAAGCTTGTGCTCTTCTTAGATCATTCCCTTGATCTCTTAGATCATTCCCTTGATCTCTTGGTGAGCTTCTTCCCCTAACTTTCTATAGAGAGCCATCCCAATCCACTACTTAATTATCTCTCTCCTTTTTTTCAATCACTGTGATCTTTGCGGAAGGTCGTCATGCAATGATCTCGGAGTGTTTACGATCTCACTCTCGAGCCCACTAGCTATCAAAGCAGCAAGGATGTCACGACATATCGATGACACATAACCAAAGGGCAAGTCAACAAATAGGAAAGAGTCAAGCGTAGCGACGCGTCGAGGGTAATTTCTGGACACCTTTGTAATCATGTTTGCCTTGTTACAGATGAGTTAGTGAAGGAGATGTCGTTGGTCTTTCACCCGGCTTACCGAGGGTGGTTTTTTCGGCAAGAGTTTTCACCTAAAAACTCTTTCGTCTACTTTCTTTACTTGAAACGATTAGGACGTTGTATGTTTCCACCTGTTAAGACCACGAAGATAGATGAGAGGTTGAGAGTTTACTTTCAAGCTTATCCTTTAATGATGATGGTGATGATGATGTTTCTCTCTCTACCATTCGTGTTGGTTTTTTGTTCGATCCAATTCCTCGATTTTCACTTGGAGAAGTCGTTGCGCTTTCACCTCTTTGAGCACACAAGCACCCCTCGTCAGTAGGGATGGCAATTATCCGGGTTTACCGAGTTACCCGACCCGACCCGATTGGGACGGGTTTGGGATGCTCAAAAATGGGTTTAGGACGGGTTTGGAATTTGAATTTAAAACCCGGTCGGGTTTGGGTCGGGTTCGGGTTTTACTCCAATCCGTCCCGACCCGACCCGGGTATATAACCTATCATATATTCATATATCTTAAATATTATTTGATATGTTGGCTCTCAAGATTATATAATAAGTTGACTTGTGCTTATAACTATGTAATCGTAATATAGGAGGAACATTTGCTCTGTATTTTTCTCTATGTAGAGCTACGGCTAGGTGGGCCAAAGAAGCTAAATATGTAGTTTTTTATGTAGCCAATCCGACCCAACCCGACCCGCAATGCATAAATGGGGCGAGACGGGGCGGGTATGGGTTTCTCCAATATTAATTGGGACGGGTTTGGAAATTACCCTCAAAACCCGACGCGGGTTTGGGACGGGTATGGGCGGGATAAAATATTATGGGGTGGGTTCGGGATAGGGCCGACCCGTCCCAAACCCGACCCGTTGCCATCCCTACTCGTCAGTGTTGTGAGGCCCCTTCACCTCTAAAAGTTTCTACAAGTCAATTTATATAATAAAGTAAGTGAGTTTCAAATGGGTGCAACATACATGGAAGAAGCAAAGGAGTCAATCGAGATGACAATGGCGTAACAACATTGAAGTTGTGGAGAAGATATATATTCATAAAAATTGAATTTATTTTTCCATCGTCATGGTTGTTTTCTCCATTATCATTTTTTTTATCTCCTCTTTTTTTAAAATTTTTGACAAAATAGAGTTAGGCATTGACCCAAACTAGAAAATTTCATGGGCCCCTATTGGGAATCAAACTCACATGATCCTCTTGTTGGCTTTAATGTAATACCATTATACTATATTACAAGTTATGTGGCTTTAGGTTTCTCATTGATTGCTCCATTAAGGCTACTAAATGCAATTTTAAAGCTATGACTGCTAGCCAATAGTTTAAATTACCATTTTTTCTCTCCTCTTCATCTTTCTTTTGTACAGTAATATGTTATACTTGTTTTATAGTAAGTAAAAGCTTATATATATTATCAAATTTACTTATTTTGTGAAGTATACTAGTACATGCTCGTGCCTGTTGGCACTACAGCGGGCCACCTTTGGTGGCAACACACCTGTCGGCACTGCAACGGGCCGCCTTCGACGGTAATACACCCCCTGGCATCACCACCCCCCACCAACACCATTGTATTCGCGTAGCAACACATCTAACCGCCTTCGGCAACAAAACACTTTCGGTGGTAACACCAGCTTACAGCAGCTAGCTCAAGAGCATTGTGACTAAGTGATGGATATTCTCACGGTGAGTCGATGGAGGATGCACAGCTCGTTTGGAGGTTTTTTTAAAAATTAATGTAAAAAATAATAATTTTGGAATTCGATCGAGAAATGAAATCATCAGATCAGCGCATCGCATGATTCGAACCAGAGGAGAACCTCGAACGTTCTATGGAGCTTAACGGAGTATGATGGTGGCTTGCGAATGTGGCACGGAGAACACTCAGGCCTGCCACCATTTCTCTCTCCTCTATTTCTTGCTTTTCTTTTTCTTATCTTTCTCTTATCTTCTCTTCTCTTTATTTTCTCTTTTCGTTTCTTATTCCTTTTGCACATCGCACCCGACTTAACCCATTACAATCTTACGCGACTCACATGCAAACCAACCCCATCTCCGAGCCATGCATGCAGACCTATCCCTTCTCCCGTCCGAATCTCTCTCTCTCTCTCTGTCCTTCCTTATTAGATAGAGAGATCGGGGGAAGAGAGAGAAAGAGAGAGAGATGAAGAGAGGGAGATCGGGGGAAGGGAGAGATAAATTGTTTTGTCTAGTTAGCGTTCCTTTTTATCTAGTCAGTTTTTTGTTCCATTTTATCTTAGTCAGCATGTAGACCGCCCATCCTTTGTTCGTATAGACAGTCTATTGGGATGTTATCGCTTGCCGGTACTTTCTTCGTGTGTGGTCGCGGGTTGTGGACCTTGTGATGATGGACGATTTGGATATTGCCACGTAAGTGTCCCCTCGTGTGATCGTACGGCGGGGTTGTCGATGACCTCTGTCCAGTTGAGTATAAATTTGTACATGGTCATCGTAAGTCTGTTCGATTGGAGATGGTATCGAATGAAGCGACTTCATGGCGACGAATAGGGGATCGATTTCAGGACCCCGTATAAACTCGAAGCGCGGCGTTGATCATCATTCCATTGATACAGATGGATGGTGGACATCGAAGCTGGGGAGGAGATTAGCGTTGGTTGCTTTCTCTGAACCCAACAACCATGGCTGGATTGATGGGTTCATTGATGTGGTCTCTGCATATAAGCAAGCACAATCGGACGGCTACCATCGCACCATTGGGTTGTTAGGGGCTAGTATGGTTTGCATGGCTAAGAGATTTATGGAATTTTCTCTCATCCCTTTTATGACATTCATTGCTAGTATACTAATATGGTATTAATGGGATTTATGCACAACCAACAAAGGGAGGTGATATGATAATAATCATTTAATTTGAGATACTCTCTTTCTATCTTTCTCTTTGTATGTTGAATGGCCATGCAAAAGAACAATTTATGAAATTTGCTCTCTCTCTCATCCCTCTTTATGATCTTCCTTTTTTCTAAAATTATAAAATTTTAAAAATATAAAAGTGAATAATTGAATCTTGATCGATGATCGAATTTATCTATTTTTGTCCATCGCACATGACTTAACCCATTACAACCTTGCGCGACTCACATGCAAACCAACCCCATCTCCGAGCTATGCATGCAGACCTGTCCCTTCTCCCATCTGAATCTTTCTCTCTCCTTCCTTATTAGATAGAGAGATCAGGGGAAGAGAGAGAGATAAAGAAAGGGAGATCGGGGGAAGAGAGAGACATAGTGTTTTGTCTAGTCAGCGTTCCTTTTTATCTAGTCAATTTTTTGTTCCATTTTATCCTAGTCAGCATGTAGACTGTTCATGTTGACAGTCTATTGGGTGTTATCGCTTGCCGGTACTTTCTTCGTGTGTGGTCACGGGTTGTGGACCTTGTGATGCTGGACAATTTGGATGTTGCCACGTGAGCATGTAGACAGTCTATTGGGATATTATCGTTTGCCGGTACTTTCTTCGTGTATGGTTGTGGGTTGTGGACCTTGTGATGTTGGACAATTTGTCTATTCCTTTTGCCCATCACACCCGACTTAACCCATTACAACCTTGCGCGACTCGCATGCAAACCAACCCCATCTCCGAGCCATGCATGCAGACCTGTCCCTTCTCCCGTCCGAATCTCTCTTTTTCTCCTTCCTTATTAGATAGAGAGATCGGGGGAAGTGTGGGTGCAAAATCTGGCTAACGCCCAACGGTGGGACCCACAGCCCTGCCTGGAGCCCACGAGTTCGATGGTGGGACCCGCAGCCCTGTCTGGGGCTCATGAGTACGACGGTGGGACCCGCAGCCTTGCCTAGGGCCTACTTTCACTATCTGGAGAAATTTACCAAACCCGGATACACTAAGGAATATTCTTGGAATATTCCTTATATGAACCAAACTACTATAAATAGCAAACCCTGTAAATGATTCCAGATCGGAAATTCCAGACCAGAAACCCACTTTCTGATTTCCAGAGCTCCCTGAGTTTTCTGGTTTTCAGACTCCTTTTCCACCCTCTGATTACTTGTAAGAAGCACTCCTCGGTCTGTCGAGAGTAGCTCTACTGTTTACTCAGAGATAGTAGATTCCAAGGTTGCGTCTTACCGCACGGAGACGTAGGCTTCGGCCGAACTTCGTCACCATATCCTGTGTCATCTCTTTCTCTACCTTTCTATTATATAGTGCTTGTGTGACAGCCCAGCAAGTCACAACTCAGCGCTTCGAAGCGCGCCACATCCCGAAGGGTCAAACCTTCAATCGACTGTTGGAGGAGGGTCACGTACGACGGCCGAACTCCTCCCCCACAGGAAGAGAGAGAGAGAGAGACAAAGAGAGGGAGATTGGCGAAAGAGAGAGACAAAGAGAGGGAGATTGAGGGAAGAGAGAGACAGAGTCTTTTTATCTAGTTAGTGTTCCTTTTTATCTAGTCAGTTTTTTGTTCCATTTTATCATAGTCAGCATGTAGACCGCTCGTCCTTTGTTCATGTAGACAGCCTATTCGGATGTTATCACTTGTCGGTACTTTCTTCGTGTGTGGTCGCGGGTTATGGACCTTGTGATGCTGGACGATTTGGATGTTGCTACGTGAGTGTCCCATCGTGTGATCGTACGGTGGGGTTGTCGGTGACCTCTATCCAGTTGAGTATAAATTTGCATGTGGTCGTCGTAAGTCCGTTCGATTGGAGATGGTATCGAATAACGCGACCTCACGGCGACGAATATATGATCGATTCTGGGACCCCGCATAAACTCGAAATGTGGCATGGATCATCATTCCACTGATATAGATGGACGGTGAATATCGAAGCCAGGGAGAAGATTAGCGTTGTTTGCTTTCTCTGAACCCGACAACCACAGCTAGATCAATGGGTTCATTGATGTGGTCTCTGCATATAAGCAAGCACAATCGGACGGCTTCCATCACACCATTGGGTTGTTAGGGGCTAATATGGTTTGATGGCCAAGAGATTTATGGGATTCTCTCTCTCTCATCCCTTTTATAACATTCATTGCTAGTATGCTAATATGATATTAATGTGATTTATGCACAACCAACAAAAAGAGCTAATATAGTAATAATTATTTAATATGAGATACTCTCTTTCTATCTTTCTCTTTGTATGTTGAATGGCCATGCAAGAGAACAATTTATGGGATTTGCTTTTTCTCTCTCTCTCATCCATCTTTATGATCTCTTTTTTTCTAAAATTATAAAATTTTAAAAATATAAAAATAAATAATTGAATTTTGATCGACGGCCAGATTTGTCTAGTTTTGTCTAGTCAGCTTTTGGTTCCATTTTGTCCTAGTCAGCACAAAACCGTCGTGCCATATTATATAGACTAGTGCATTCCCGTGCCTGTCGGCACTTCAGCGGGCCGCCTTCGGCGGCAACACACTTGAACGCCTTCGGCAACAAAACACTTTCAATGACAATACCGGCATTCATAGGGATACCAATTTTCTTGCCCGTGTCGATTGGCACGAAGCGGGTGCCTTCGGCGCGACCAACTCCTCCTCCCCCTATAACCGATCAATCACAATTGTCTCTGTTCGAACGGATTCCTCGATAACGACCCGATGGTTTGGGACGGTCAAAATTTCAGCAGGCGGGTTTCTAGCCTTTGATGCGAACAACGATCACGGGATGAACAATCAGGTTTAGTGCAGTTTCAATGGGAGAGGATTTTAGGGGTTTAGTGCAGTTTAAATGGGTTGGGATTTGAAACCAAGGATAGATCGTGGTAGTTCGGAGGAAACTCGCTGCTGATTTATCTTTGCCGGAGCTGCTGGTGGTGGTGGTTCGGTTAGTGGTCTAGTTTTTGTGTTTCTTTTTTTTTTGTGTCTGTGAGAGCAACTGTTGGCTCCCCTTTTTTGTGTTTTTTCATCGTCAAGATCCGACGACGGTGATGGATCCGACTTGGTTGGCGGTTTATCTGGCTCCGATGGGCTGTGTTGTTCCCACTGAGATGGTGGTTTGGTTTAACCGCCATGTGGCGGTTCTTCTGCTGTCCGCCAGTATGCGGTGGTCCTTGCTTGCGCCAGGCTGTGGCGCCTCTCGGAGGTCAGGTGACCTCCCCTTTATCATGCCAAAAAAAAAGAGGATAGATAGTGCGTTGATTTTTGACCGAATGGTTAGATCTATTCAGCTCATTTTCGTCCAATCAGCTTGTCCTAATCAGCTTTTTTATTCCGTTTTGTCCAGTCAGCACTGGCACAAAAGCGGACGCCTTCCCCTCATGAAAAGAGCACACACTTCAAAAAACTAAAGAAGAAGAGAAAGGCTGCAGCCATCTACCATGGAGCCCTCCATGAGACTCAGGAATGCAAGTAAAGATTTTTATCTTTCCACTAAAGAGGAAGGTTGCAAAATGAAGCAGAGGTAACCCAAATGAACCAACCTACTACTTGCAGTATGTGAGCGTAGACCCTAATCTCTAAATTACAAACTAAACTAAAGTACTCATTAACCAAAACCTAAAGAAGTGCCGGATAAACAGGCACAAGAGACCCACCTCTGGACATTGAACTGTTTTATGCATCAACTGCATGAAAGTCCTGAGCTTTTCCCTTGGGATTGAACCATTTTCTGACCATGGACTTGGACCATGAGAGCTTGAAACCCAAAAAAAAATAAAAAAACCAATTAGCAATGTTAGTAGCAATTGCATTGGCCGAAGAAATGAATGGAAGAGCACAGAGTATACCTTGCTTCTATTTGAATTATTACATCTCATTGTTCCAGAACTCCCTCCATGGAATGGCCCCCTCCCTTCCCTCTCACATCTCTTCTTCCACTTTCTCTTCCTTGTCCCCTCCTCCACCTCCTCTATTGCCGGCCTTCTTCTCATCCTTGGCCTCCTCCTCCTCCCTTCCCTTCTCTGCTGCCTCCCCCTCCGGCGGCTTCTTCTCCACCTGCTCCTGCTTCATCACCACTGTGTATTTCCCCGTCCTTTTCTAGACGTACTCTGCCAGCTTCGCCGGCTCGAATACACCTCTCACTGTCACCTGCGAGCTCTGCAGATCCGGCTCTGCTTCTTCAACTCCCGAACTCCAATCACCACAACCCCATGCATAAAAAAAAGTGAACTTTTAGAAAACTCTAAAAAGATCGAACCCAATTTGGATTGCATGAGTTGGTCTCAAATTAAACCTTCAATTTCAGAATCCTTTTTTTGATCTCTTAGGCTCAGGCCTCGCAATTCATGTGGACCCTTAGCACCACCGATATCACCTGAGCCTGCGGAACTTGAAAACAGAGGCGTTCAGAAGCAGAGAAAAACAGAAAAGAAACAGAGCCCGACCTCTCCCTTCTTGTCCTCATCCACCTTGGGCTTCTCCTCCTTCACCTCCTCGGGATTGGGAGTGGGCATAGGGTTGAGCAACTCGACCTTTCCACCTGCTCTTTCGCCAAACCCTCTCCACCACCCTCATCGGGACCTCTGCCGCCTTCCTCCTTCAGCTCCTCGGGATTTGGGGCTTGATGAGAGGGGCGACGGGATTTTGAGGGGAATGAAGGGGGATCTGATCGGGTGGGAGAGGGGGGGCGTGAAGGGTGATCTGATCGGTTGGGAGGGGGGGGGCGCGCGATCTGATCGGCTAAGAGATGGGGGCATGAAGGGCGGGGGGCGTGAGCTGGTTTTGTTTGAATTTTTTTTTTTTTAATTTGGTGATGAGAAGGGTTGATTAGCTGGGTTTTTTTAAAATTATTTTATTTCTTTTTTTAGAGATGAGATAGGCATGAGCTGGATTTGGAAAGGGGGGTGTGGTGAGCTGAACTCTCTCTCTCTCTCTCTCTATGAGTTTCAATTTTTTGGTCTAGTCAGCTTGTTTCATTTTGTCTAGTCAGCATTTTATTTCGTTTTGTCATAGTCAGCACAAAACCGCCGTGCAATGTTATATAGATTACTCTTCTTTATTTGTTATACATATCTCATATTGTATGATATTTGGATTGATTTCTTACACATATCAACTACTTATTTTATAAGATAGTAGTTTGAAAATGATTTTGGCAAGATAAGTTATGCAAAAATATTTGAAACTTTGATCTCTATACAACTACGATTATCATCCACCTTAAGTTTGGTCCATGTTATGTTGATCGGGTGTTGTTGAGTCTTTCAATTGATGCACAATATATGAGTTTTATACCTTGATTACATATAAATCTTTCGAAATGGTTATATATTTTCTACTAGTTAGTTGATATAATAAAGTAGGTTAGGCTTAGTGGATGTTGTATACGTGGAAGAGGCAAAAGGGTTGGAGAATTAAAATGGTCATGCCATACCAACATTGAAATTGTGAAGAAGGTATATAGTTATAAAGATTTTTAGTCTCAGACAATTGCTGTACACATAGAAGGGGCGAAGATTGTGAAAATTTAAATGGTCATGTCATTACAATATCGAAATCTGAGAAGATATCTATTTATGAAGATTGTATTTATCTTTCTATCATCATGATCATTGTCTTAATTATGACTTCTTTTTTATTTCTTAATTCTTTTTATTTTTGAACCCAATCATGAAACTTCTTACGTCCCTCTAATGAATAAGGGATTTTAATGTAAAACCATTTTGCTACACCATGAGTTCTTTCTTATTTATGGATTCAGTGATGATACTAAAAGCAGTTCTAAAGTTATCAATGCTACTAAATAGTTTACTCTTCCAATTTTTCTCTCCCCCTCTTTAACTTTTTACTATAATATTTATTAATTATATTTTAGTAAGTATAAATTTTTTTATAATATCATATTTAGTTATTTTGAGATGCATATTACTCCTTTTTTTAGATGTTGTACATACTCATATTGCATGCTTACACATATAAAATAATTATTCAAAGGGCATTATATAAGAATTCTCTTTAATCATCAATTGGGTTAACAAGATTGTATTATATTTAATATTATATTCACCCATGTTTTACTATATGCAAACTTGAAGGTAAAAGATGAAGGGCTAACAAGTGGCAAATCATTCATAAACTAAAACTTTGTTGGGATTCTGAACTAAAACGTAAGTGGGTTATGATGAAATTATCTTTCTCGATCATCTAATTGTTTGTGATAGTTGTCCACAGCCTACTTGGAGTCAAGGGCCACTGATGACCTTTTGCTCTTTTGAATCCTTTAAATTCGGTTTTTGACAAAGATTAATTGCTTGGATAGTATTTAAGGTTTGATCCAAACTAAATTATAATTTAGGATCCATGTAATCACTTCTTAATGGAGGCATATTTATTATGCTTGAATTAATTAAGATTACTAGTTGTTTGTTAAGAGTTTGTGGGGTTTCTATAGAACAAAAGCTTTGGATTGCATGCAATTGTCAAAATAGATTATTTTGATTAAGGTCTGATTGTTTGTGTGCATGTTATTATTGTACAAGAATTTCTTGAATCATATTTTTTTAAACTTTAAACCATCATCATCATTATTATCCAAATCTTATCCCACAAGATGGAATCAACTGAAGCACAACTCTATAAAAACCTCACAAAGACTAGAATTTTCCTACCGTCTGTCAACATGACATCTACTACAGAAAACCTTATTATGACAACTTGTCAAGAGACATAGCGGTAGTTGACTGACCATATAGTTATATTAATGATTGCACAATTTAAGCTCATGATCATAGGAGCAGAAAAATTTTCAGCACGTACGTTACAACCGTGAGACCCACTACGATTCAAGAGATATGGGGTAGCAAGCCCCAGAAAATGGGGGCAGTTGCTGTGGCCCCCAGCACTTAGAGCATGCTGATAGGCTCTGGGCAATGGTTGTAGCTTATGCAGGATGTGCTGAAATTTTTTCCCATGAGAGCCACTTTCCATGGTTTTTCTAAATCAGAAAAAAGTCTAGATAAATAAAGGATATAAGTCAAGTTTTCGAATGGACAATTGGGTTCATCTCTATGGCAAGAGTCGAAGTAAACCAACATTCCCAATATTCTAGAATTTAATGTTATTGCTAACAATTAATAATTATATTTATCTCTATGACATAGAAGTATAGAATATAATAAACATCTTGAGTGCTCAGCTTTGCCCCAGAAGTACGTGGAACAAACATGAGGGCCGGTATGCGAAGATATCTCCCTTTTTATGACTTCAGACCTTACATTTCTGAATAGTTTTATACTACTTCACATATGATTACATGCAATATATTAGTCAACAATTAAGTGGAAAGGAAATATATGAATCCAAAGTCAAAGGTCGTGTAATCATACAAACATGTCTATGATGAACAAACATGTTGCATGCTGATAATCATCAATTTTATATGGTTACAATATATTGTAAATTTGGAATAGAAATTGTCAATTGAAAAAGTACAAGAAATTCGAACCGCTTGAGCTAATGATCAATAACTACACAAAGTGTGTAAAAAAACACTAAATAAATTAAAGTTCGAGTAGCTCCATAGGAGAACTGTTATGCCTGATAATTCTGATATTTACTTTTTTTCATTATTTTCAAACCAATCAGCCACTGTATTCACCATTGTGTAAAGGTGGGAGGTATGAACATGTTGAAATCTGGCCAATATTCATGAGTTGTCTTCAATGATCAGATCATCGCTTTAATCGGGTAGTAGTTTGAAAAAATTTGGCTAGATAAATTGTGCACATGTATGTATGGTTTAAAACTTTGATCTCTCAAAAACTATAATTATCATCCTCCTTAGGTTTGGCTCTTGCTATCAAAACTTTGAAGGATTTCGAAGTAGAATGCCTACCACTTGTGAAGAGATTGTCATTGTCGATCATCTGCTTATTTGTGCTGGCTGTCTACAGGATTCCTATACCCAGAGGCCATCAATATGTCATAACCAGACTCGACCCGACAACACGATCCTAATCTAACCCGCCAAACCTGACCCTAATTCGAATCGTTTGTTAAACGGGTAGGGATAGGGTTTAGCTTTTACCGACCTGCCGAGTACTTACTGGATCAACCACATAACCTCATGAACCCCACAAGATCAAGCAACACACAAAATTTGCCCAAAATCCCCCACACTGCATAATATTTGACAAAATTTCCCGAAAGTTTGCAGAAAATTTAATCTGGGGAAGATTACATTTTGCCCCCTGGAGTTTCACTGAAAATCACTTGAACCCCCTTCAAGTTTTTCCGAGACAAATAAGCACCTGTAGTTTCATAACAGCTAGCAATCTGCTACTGCATTTAACAAAAAACTAGCACTTACAGCTGGAATGGGCAAAGTGTAAATTTCGGATGGAAACAGGAAGGGGCAAAGTGCAATTTTCCCTTCATAATCTTTTAGTATGACATACCATTTGCACAAGAAATGTATTACTCAGACCTGTACAGAAATAATATTCTTCCAATACTGATGAGTCAAGTGGGTATGTAGCGCAGTTCAAATTATGAAGCAAAAGGGTTCTTCCACAGAGAACAAACCCTTTGTAGTATCCAAACATGATCAACTCCCAAAACCTTCAAAAATATAACACAACATCCAAATCAAACCCCCATACCGATCTTACCGATCAAAACTATTAAAGCTTCAATCTGAAATCCAATCCTGCGCTCCTGACATGGCCTTCCCTCCCTTCCGACGTGCATCATTTCCCAGCCAAATGACAGCAAATTAAAGCACTTCAAGTCGTTCCACAGACAAACCACGCCTCGAGAGGGCATCGTTCTGATTCCCAACGAAAGAAGCTATAGGAATTTCGACAGGCCCACAGGAAACGGAAAACCTAATTCCCTGCGTGAAAATGGAAACAAGATGGATTGGATGGTGTGCCCTCCGAACTCTGAGCCATAACTGCAGGCACAATGCAAGGGGATATGTTCGAAGAATGCCTTCCAACTACTCATTTGCACCATCAAAGCTACCACGTGCATTTGCCCGGTTTCTCTCTCTCCAATTATCGCCCCATACTTTGGCCTCGGCGATGGCGCGCTCTCTGTCAAGATCTCGGTTTGGAGCTTCGGTAGCCTTTCCTACACGGCGTGGGCTGTCCCTCTGTGACCCTTGCCTCTCCAATTCATCCAAGTCCCACCTCCTTCCGGAGTCACTATCCACATCACCTCTACCGACAACCGCTCCAAGGTTCGACCCCCGGAGGAGGTCCTTCTTCCTGAAGTCGGGAGAATTCCTATGCGGCGATTGTGCAGCAGAGTGATTACCGGACCCACCACCGAAGTTCTTTCGATCCTCCCTCGCCCTTGGAGTAGATGGACCAACCCTGTTGCTATGAGCCGTGGAAGCATTTGGGTCGTACGTTTGTGAAGCCAAATATTGAAGTGCGGTGACGACATCCCCAATAAGAGGCCGAGTTGCTGCTTGCTCCTGCAAACACATTGCTGCGACAGCCAGAGCTTGGTAGAGGCCTCTCATCGGGTAACGGCCTTGCAACAAAGGGTCTGCCATTTTTGGGAATTTTCTTCGGTCTTTAAATAGCGGGCGGGCCTGTACACCGGATCAAATAAACGAATTGGAGAATAAATATTTTGCTAAGTCAGCACATATAAAGGAAATTGCCACAGCTTCGTGGATTACTTCCTAGTTTAGGAATATAAAAAATACAACTAAATGTTAAAGATCATTATTCTTCGGATTAATGGTCAAAGCCACAGGTTCAAGAGGACGATTATGCATAGTAATTCTTGGATCTTGTAAGAAAAAAAACGACCTGCTCAACTAATTAACAAGTTCAAAATTATAACAAAGAGTAAACACTTCTACACAAGTAGTTTGCTAAGTATATTTGTTCGACATTAATAACATTGTGATGGAAGTGTTGAGCTCCAAAATTTAGAGATCTATTAAAAACTCAAAATTACTTGATATGCCAACAAGGTAGCCCACCCTACCTGCCCACTGACCTTGTAGGTTTCTTGGAAACCCCCTTCCCTTACAAAATTTCCTTGGTTAGGTTCTTGGAACCAGTCTTAGAGATTGGTGGCCAGTGACAGTCGGTCAGAAAATTCTTGTTGATCATCCGTATATCAATCCCATCTTTATGGGATAAGAATTGAAGATGATGACGATGACTTGATACACCAAAAATATTGACTAAGAATGTCAACCAAAAAGGGAAGTATACATTTAACAAATGAATTAAATAACCAAATTAGAGAGAATAAAAAAGAGCCACCAACCCATGCCACTAGATTTTGGTCTCCAGAAGACCGGGTGTTATCAATTGCTTTGCGCCCGGTAATCAATTCAAGGAAGACGACGCCAAAACTATAGACATCAGACTTGAGCGTTAGCTGGCCAGTCATTGCGTACTCAGGAGCACAATAGCCATATGTCCCCATCACACGTGTCGAGACATGCGTCTTGTCACCGACAGGACCAAGCTTCGCAAGACCGAAATCGGACAGCTTAGGATGATACCCTTCATCAAGCAAAATGTTCGATGTTTTCAGATCTCTGTATATAACCGGAGGATTTGCTTTATCATGGAGGTACTCCAAGCCTTTGGCTGCTCCGGCTGCAATTTTCATCCGTGTATTCCAGTCAAGGGGCTCCTTGTCCGGTGGAAAATCTGGTAAAGCAGGTCAAGTGAGTCATCTAGTGAATTGTGAACGAACACCTGAATAGTCTATGACCAACATATAGATACTTCAGGAAACAGACAAATGCATTTTTTCCATATTAATAAATTTAAGGCACAATAGCAATGCATGAACCCCTTAGTCCGACTAGAAACAGATTAGAGTCAATTGAAGAATTCCCTTGCATATTTGGTAAATCTTTTTTCCTGTACAACACAAAATATTATTCAGAGGTAGATCATTACTGGAAAAAGGGTTAACAAATCAGAATTAATAATCAGAGGAAGATCCAAAACAAAATGAACTCATTAGGTATGAAGTTCTACAAACATGATTTCAAACTAGTACTCCTGAACAGTATTTACAGTTCAAAAACCTAAGAGCTTTTCTTGAAAGAAGTCAATTACTATGAGATGTCACTAGAGCTACAACCACCAACTCCACTCGTACGCTTTCTCTAATACTGCAGGATATATACAGGACATGAGATATGCCGCAATCCTCAAAGAGCCGCAGACCCAGAAAATGGGGTAAATAATGTTGCTGAATTTGACAATGAATAGTTGGTGTATAACTGGTAAAAAGCAATAAAGCATTCAACAAGACCTTAAAAATGAATTCTAGGAGGATGCGTTCTTTGTTGCCTAGGTAATAAATTATGTGCCTCAAATGGCTCCAATACTGTGAAGGGCTTAATGAGTTAAAAAGATCAGCATAACATGAAGAAATACATACATTATTATTTATTGCAATTGACATTATATTAACCACGTTAAACTAATCACACGATAGATTAGTATAAATAAAAATATTCTTCTTCATCCATGCCTTCTCCTATAAAGAGGGTTGATCATAAGAAAGATGGACAAGAATTTTACGACCGGTTGTCAACCTGACGGCAACCCTCTAAGACTGGTTCCAAAAATCTAAATAAGGCAACTTGGTAAGCGAGGGGCGGGTCAAGAAATCTAAAAGGCCGGTTGATGGGTAGGTATACCTATCTTGTTAGTTACAGATTGAGGTCATGGAGCTGGGGAGCTAACCTCCAATGTTGCCCTAGACTAGGAAAGAATCAAGACGAAGAAGGTTGCAAGCAAGGTTTGATATAGGGAATTGCATTCTTTGCTATGTCATGAATTATAAGCCAATGAGCTGAAACGACATAACATAGCCAAATTATTATAGACAAAATTTGTATAAGCAAACCCTAAAGTACAATACCTGATGTATTAAAAACCAACAATATGTTAAAAGTCAACTCAACTCATGTCACACAATGCATCCCACCCAAATGCGTTGAGATATGTCCTGTATATAAAGAACCACAATTATTTGAGATATATATAGTGAACAGCAATCAACTATAATCTCCTAGAATAACTTCAATGATGCTTTTTTCAGCATGAAATCTGGCTTGGTTGTTAAGAATGCTGTCTCCCTCCAATTCAGTGTATATACCACTCCAATTAAATAAAACAAACTAATCCATCCTCACTTGTCCAGGGACATCTAGCAACTGTCTTATTGCTCATGGTAGTCCCTTAGCTAATGACTACAAACCCCAAGCAGCAAGACCAACATCCACCAAGACCATCACATGAAGCACTCCCTGCCACTACGAAGAAGTGGAATTAAACACATCAAGGTCAAATGAACATCCTCATTAATATATCCTAAGAGATCCCAATGCTGATTACAAGTGATACTTAGATAAGTACAAAGTATATCCATCATAACACTGATAGAATAGGCGTACGAGAAAAGAAAAAAAAAAGGAATTATTAGCCTATCATCTATATGAAACAGATTAAATAATTGGATTTTGTGTGGACTAACTAAAGCATTTTTTAAATGCTCTATAAATATGATTGTATGAAACAAAACAAAAAACACTATCATACCCAATCCTTGAAAGCTCTATGATGAATACCTGAATTATTTAGCTAAGAGATTTTGATTAGGCATCAATTTGTAGCACCATCTAATCTATTTGAAAAATGGATACAACAAAGCACATAAAGCACGAGAATTGCAGATCCTGATTACAAATGACCAATGCTATTCAGTCATCCAGCTGTCCATCCGGATCAGGCCATCCTGTTGTGGCATCTGATCACAACCGGTCCTTTGCCTGCTGGTCGAGCTGAGTGCGATTCACCAGTCGGGGTTGGGATGGAACAAACAGCTGTGATTAGGTGCCGCATCAGGATGGCCCGATCTGGATGCAAAGCAGGATGGCTGAGAAACATTTTCCATTACAAATATGAATTGGCACATCATTGGTTCAGTTGGTTATTCATATTAACATGTCATGCAATACAAGCTGTATAAGAGTGGACTTGAACAGCTTATTGCATATTGGTGGGATCAAAAACATAAACTTCATCGTCAATTAACCTGTATTCCTGTCCTATCTTGAATTATTGTATCAACATATAACATGCCGATGGCTTTTCCTTCTATCGACAAGCCTTAATACGTATAAAACAGCTGTTCAGAACAGAAGAAATGAATGAAGCCCTTTACCAACATGAACATCATGCCCAGCACAGTGGATCAGAACTGTACTTGAGCAACAAAATTAATCATCGTGAGGTTGAAGTTGGAAAGAAGTTAAAAAAACTCGGTTTTGAGATCAGTTTCGGTCCCTCAACTGGAGTTCTGATTCTGGCAATTTCAGTCTCAAAATATGTAGAAACTTTTTTAAAATATGAAAAAAAAAATAGCATAAAAAATATTCAGTATCTCATAATAATATATAGTTTGATGATAATCAAAACATACAAGATATAAGATGTTTCCGATACCATTCTACTGACCAAGTAACTAACTAGTTCAAATGTTTAACTAGTAAATGCCACCAATTAACCACTAAGTACAAGTTATCTATCAAGTATCAACTCAATCCAAATACAAAAATTCATTAGTGATTAATAACAAGTAATAACTATAAAGTATAAACTTTGCTCCATTTTCTCAATAACAAGTAATAACTATAAAGTATAACCAGGTTGCTAGGCCCCCCCCCCCCTCCCAATGTTCCTATTTTTCGAGGGCACCCTAGGTGTTGTTGCTAAGAGCACCCCCTCATACATGTTGTTGCCGCAGGTACTCCTGGTTGCCCATAATTGTTGAGGGCACCGCAATTCAGTTGAGGGCACCCCTTCCGAGAAGCCTTTTATTTCTGTTTTAATTGATTTGAAGTCTTCTCTCTAGAAATATTTCGCTCGTGGATCGTGAGCTCGCTCAAAAAATCATCAAAGTGATATTCTTCCATGATTAGTCCTATCTTTGGCATGATTCAGGGCTATTTTCTTTTATTATGATGGGACCCCATATTCATCCCACATCACCCTTGAGACATGAAGGATATTCAGATCGAGCAGAGATTCCCTCCGAAATTCCTTAGCTGCACTTGATCAAGGCTGTTGATATTCCGCCTGGTTGCCTTCCTCAGCAGAATCTCCACCCCATGAGTTGTTCTACTTGCATGGAGTGTGGATTGAAAAAATTATATGTGGTTTGCCATTCTTCTTTTGTCATATTCATTTGTCGGAAAATTCAGTATAGTTGCCAAAATGAATCCTTGTTTTAATGTGGACAATTCCTTCTTCCAATGTACAGCTTCCTTTTGCTTGATTGTGCTTTTGCTTTCTTTTTCTCCGGCCGGCTGCAGCCTGCAGAAAATAAAGAGCAGCTTCGTACCTTACTTCATAGACATCAAAAGGGTGTATGCCCCCTTTGACGACAAACTTCAGCCCATCTTTTTTGTAGTCCAAATCCATGCATTGATGCAGCGTAGATGGCACAATGTCATGTTGTTGTGCAACCACTGATTCTGTAGCAGTAGTAGGATGATTTAGCATTGATGACATTGAACTTGATTTCTGCGAGGAGATATGCAAGCTAGAGGGATAGAATACTCCGATCCCTTGACATTTTTTGTGCTGACCGAACCCTTAAAATGACAATTTCCTTATGTGCTAGGTGTTGAACAGTCACTAATAAGATTTGGAGTGTCCTGAGTTTCCTTAGATTTATTGATGACCCACTGCTTGAACCCATAACATACATAGGCCTATTGTGTTCAAAGGTCCCGAGCAGCAGGTCTCATCAGTGAATTTGCCGGAGACCTTGTGCATGGTGTATAGGATTTCCTTAATGCTGATTTCCGCATATATCAATGCCTACCTCGGTTCTTCCGACATCGCCAGTTGTGTTGTATACTGAGAGCAAAGAAGGGACTTCCCTTAGATGTGCTGGGGGCCTAGGGCGTTGTAGTTTGGGATGGTAGGAAACATCTTCATCGAGGTTGGTATGTTGCATTCTTCGTTTCCAATTATTCTTTGACTTCTCAAAAAAATATTTCAATTCTTTTTTGGGGTGACCTTGCCCCTTAGATAATTAGGGTAATTAACCACCACCACGGTACCCTCTGTGAGGACTCATGGCTGGTTACAATGGAAAGGTGGTTTTTGCATGAAATGATCAAAGCACCTACTCACCTTTTTTTGTTGCGGTATCATATACTTATTGACATTTATGCTAGTTCATATATCATATATGTTTAGGGAGGGGGGGAGGGATTAGAATAAGTTTTGGCCGACTAGTCCCGACTAGTCCTAGTCGGCCCTTGGCTGACTAGGGCCGCCTACCGACTTTGACTGCATAGTGCAGAACTAACAACCTCAAGTGCACATTTGTATTGTATTGTGTTCATGATGCTCTAAAGCATATCAATAGTTAAGACAGGCTCTATCACCGACAAGTTGGGTGGACAACATAACTACAGCATCATACCTTTGACATCAAGCACAAGGCTGGTGCTTTGAACCGAGTAGCAGTTGCACTCATTCGTTGTGCCTCCTTCCTTACAGTCATGAGGACCAAGTACTTGGCTTTGAGTCCTTTTGCGAATTGTTATCTATTGATCCATACTTTGCGCCCGTGGTAGATGATGTTCTTGCAGGCTAAAGCTCAGACTTTCATATTAAAGATGGATTTCTCTTTAAATGGTATCAATTATGGGTTCTTGAATCAAGTCTTTGCTTGAAGATTATTAAGGAGTTACATAATGAAGGCAGTATGCAGATAGGTAAGGCATATCAGCCTGTTGCAGAGTCTTATTTTTGGCTTTCAATGCGTTGGGAGATTTACAAGTTTGTTGAGGGATGTCGCATTTATCAAGTCTTAAAGGGTGCTACAACAAATGCCAATATATATGTAACCACCTGTGCCAACTCAGTTGTGGAATGATGTGATTATGGATCTTGTACTGGGACTTTCTCGTACACAGCGGTGAATAAGTTCTCTTTTCGTGGTAGTCGACCACTTCTCGAAGATGACATATTTTATTCCTTGCAAGTTGATGAGGAACGCAATCAATATGGTACAGTTATACTTTCGAGAGGTTTACCATCTACATGGTTTACCTGTTTCTGTTGTACATGCTAGGGATAAAAGTTTTCTTAGCCACTTTTGGAGGAGTTTGTGGCGCTGTCCAACATTAAATTGGATTGCAATAATGCGTATCACCCCCATACAGATGGACAAGCAGAAGTTGTTAATCATTCATTAGGTGATCTTCTTCGTAGTTTAGTCGATGATCACTTGGAGACGTATCACAAATTATATCAGTCTAAGTTCGCTTCAATACGCATAACCACAATATTGGGTAGGGTCCTTTTCATATTTTCCATGATGGTGTTTCACGATCTCCACTTAATCTACTTTTATATTTGAAACGTATTCATGGGAAAGCTGAGGATTAATCGAGCAACTTCAGCAAGTCCGTAAGGCCGCACATTAAAATCTCTTAGAAGCTACCTCTAAGTACAAATAATTTACTAATTAGGATTGGTTTTTTGCGGGAAGTATAATATGCAGGCAAATGCAATATGGGGTCATTGGAGGTCATTGAAAAGCAATGTTGTCAGAACCGAACTGGAAGACGAACCGGTTTGTTTACCGGTCTGGTTCGGCTGGTCGGCCCGATCCGGTTCACCGGCCCAACAAACACGGTCAAACACAGAGAGAGATAAAGAGAGCGAGAGAGCATTTGTGCACAAAAAAAAACCCGGTTCGTTTATACCTAAAACCGTCCAACCCGGTCCGGTTTATACCTAAAACCGCCCGGCCCGACGGTTCAATACGGACCGATTTCCCTACCGGTTCGCCGGTTCCCGGTCTGAACCGGCCGGTCCAGTCTGATTTTAATAACATTGTTGAAAAGAGTAGTGCAAATGCCTATTGCCTAAAGTTTCCTAGTCATATTCACACCTAAGATGTTTTTAATGTCAAGCATCTCATTCATATTGTGCTGATAATTTTGATGATTCTTCAAATTCAAGGGTGAATTTTCTGTAAACTGGCGAGGATGATACAACACTTATAGCAGAAGACTACCTGGCAGTAGTGTTCAAAAACCCGGAACTCGGACTCGACTCGAAAGTCCACCGAGTCGAGTAACTCAAAGACTCGACTCGAAACTCAACTCGGGCGACTCAGTAATTATATATATATATATATATATATATATATATATATATATATATATAGAGAGAGAGAGAGAGAGAGAGAGAGAGAGTAGTGATACATTGTGGCCGGTAACGTGCGGGCTTAACATGCGGCCATCTCCTTCCGGGGTATTTTTGGAATTTTTTTTTTTGGATTGATCACCCACCCTTGGATAGCACACACAAAAAATTTCAACTCGATCCAAGACCTGTAGGCCGTCCAAATGTGATCGACTTTCATCGGTCGTTCATTTTTGTCATCATTTTGATCAACACATTTGGATGGCCTACAGGTCTTGGATCGAGCTGAAATTTTTTGTGTGTGCTATCCAAGGGTGGGTGATCAATCCCACAAAAAAAAAAATATCCAAAAATACTCCGGAAGGGGGTGCCGCACGTTAAGGCCGCACGTTACCGGCCACAATGTATCACTACTATATATATATATATATATATATATATATATATATATATATATATATATATATATGTGTGTGTGTGTGTGTGTGTGTGTGTGTGTGTGTGTGTGTGTGTGTGTGTATTTAAAACTAAAAATAGTAAATAGCCAAGTCAGATCGAGTCGACCCGAGTCACAGCCGGTCCGAGTCGACTCGATTTTCAGCCGAGTCGAGTCGAGTCAAGTCGAACCGAGTTTTGGTACTATGCCTGGCAGTCCAGGATCGTCGCAAGTTTAAATAAGGCTAGACAACTGGGTCAACTCGTCTTCAGTATCATAATCATTCAAAAGAACCATTGCAAATAGCTCTCAATGAGATCCACTAAATTAAATACTCCACAGTCAGTCCGTCATTTTTTTTTTGCCAAATAAGGACGTTTTGACTGTTTTTTCTCACTTTTATTATTTTTGATAACTTTTTGTTTTGGGGTTTTCCAGCCTATTTAGAGCTTGAAATCTCTAGGGTTTCTGGTAATGCTGGTTTTGAATCGTATTATGCTAATTTTCCGAGTAACGACGACTCTGCCTTTTTTGGTAATTTTTATCTTTTTTGGCAATTTGCTATTTCTAGTAATTTTGGGTTAGACATCTTTTGATCAATAGAATTTTCGAGAGAGTTTTTCTCTTTTCTACCTATTGTTCTTGGAATTATGAGGAATCAACAAGATCGTAGATGCCCTTATTTCTGGTATTTTCTTTGTGAAAATAAACAGGTACGAGGAAAGTTGTGCTAGATCGTTGATCGTCGTGCTTGTCTGTACATCATCCCACATTAACCCCTATCCTCCTTACTTTATAATCGATCTCCAAAGGCATTTTTCAAGAAAGTCTAAGATCAAGTACCTTAGCCTTCTCATAACAAAATCCACCTCCATGTTAACTTTAAAAAATCTCTCTTGATTTATAAGGTGCTAGCACAAAATATTTTAAAGAGTATGCTTGAGAACCAGTGAAAGCATTAGGCTCAAAGGTGTGCTGTCACTTTACTAGATATTATTCATTTAGATAAAACATAATTTACGAAGGATATTATAATTTTTTGTTGCATAAATCAATCTCTTTTTTGGAGGGTTTACATCATGGTTAAGGTGTTCGAAAAATTGTAGGGTTCTTGTTTAACTTTCACATGAGTCAATTTTGTCTTGTTTCTTGGTGGTAAACATGTTCGGTGATGTAGGTTTGCATCATCGCATATAAGGTCTAGTTGTTGCTTGCCATTTTTTATCTTTTTCGCATTGCATAACATCCTAGAGTCCTCCATTAGATTGTCCAGAAAGTCCTTCAAATAATCGATGGCGATCCTAATAACGGATGTGAAATTATTAACAGTCTACCTTTGTGTGTGTGTGTGTGTGTATAGTCATTTGCATAAAGAAAGCATAGAAACTAACCATGTAGATGATCCTCCAATGACCTTAACGGCATATATTCATAAACGAGAAGGCGTTGATCCCCATCAGCACAGTAACCAATCAAATTGACAAGATTAGAGTGATGCAACAGACTAAGCATGAGGACCTCCACCAGAAATTCTCGGTTTCCTTGAAGACCATTCCTGTCAAGTTGTTTCACAGCAACAACCTGCCAAAAACAACAAATTACCATCACCTCAAGCCTTGAGATAAAAAGCTCAAAACCATAGAAACACACTTAGTATTGAGATGCAACGATATAGATAAACTGAAATGTACACAGATTTATCATTTTTTTATTTAGAGGTGTCAACCGGAAATGTGTGAATTTATCAGATCCATTAATTTCAAGGAGCAATGCCAATAAATATGTTCAAATATTTCAAAAAGGTAAAATAAAATTAATGGACTACTTATAAAAAATCAAAGAAATTGATTCCAGCTAACCTGTCCAGTGTTCTCTAGGCGCCCTTTATACACACGACCAAAACCTCCTTCCCCCAGAAGGCATTCTTGCTTAAAGTTTTTAGTAGCAGCGGCAAGCTCCCGAAATGTAAAAGTCTGTGCTGCAATATGTGCAGATGTTCCATCTTTGGAGACTGGTGTTTGCTTCTTAGAGTTTGAACCATTCCTCGACATTGATTTGTCTTCCACCGCCAACATATTCAGAGCAAATGATTAAGAGCTTTAAACCAAAAAAAAGAGAATGCAAATAAAATTGAGTATTACTCTTCCTACATTAATCCCGAACTAAGTTATATAGCACTAAAATCTGAGGCATGCACCCGGTAGCATTAGTTAGAGAATCCAAAAGTGAGTGCGCTTCTGAGAATAATATTAAAGCCTGTGATTGTTGGATCATATTGTGTATGAAGAAGAAAAAAAACTGATAAATGCCATTGAAAGGTCCATTCTTGACGGCAGCATATCGTTCGGACCCTTCAACCCAGAAGCACGAAATCATACATAATTCACTACTTTTGTGCAATTCTTAACATTTTGTAGCAACTTGAGAAAGATTTGGGACACCTTCTCTATAGCAATCTGCCAGAGTAGCTCGCTAGAGAGGAATCAACGTATTTTCAAGCTAAAATTATGTTCTCAATCTTAAAGATTCCATTGTAAATTTCCTTTAGTTTTTGGTCCTTGTATGTACAAAGGCTATATCTAATAAATCGGTTGGGTCCTAACCAAACCCTTGTTGGACCCCCTAGACCTTGGATAACCTCCTCCTCACAAAATCGGCTTCTAAGGGGAGGTACAAGGCGGAAGGCGGGTATATTAAGCCACCACCATCCACTCCGTTGGCAGCCCTCTTGGAATTTCCTCCTTGCTCGTAGACCTAGGGACGGCGGGTGACGACACCATGGCACAAGCATGGGATAACCTGGGATCTGATACCAGTGTTGGGTCCCCTAGATCCTTGGATACCTGCCTCCTCGCAAAATTGGCTTGTAAGGGTAGGTCCAAGGTGGGTATATTAAGCCACCACCATCTACCCCGTTGCCGATGTGGGACTAAACCCAACAACCCCATCCCCCTCTTTTGATGGTTTTCTTAAAAAAAAAAAAACAATGGCAATAAGAGTAACTCTTCCTGACCCAAAACCTCTTTTCTCCCCATAGTTTTAGGTCTGCAGAAAAGTGCTAATCTCCAAAGAGCCCCTAATTATGAACCCAGAAAAATTGGAAATAAAAATAAAAAACAGCGTCATCAATAGAAAAAAACAAGAACCAACCCAGAACACTAAGTGCCATCCTATTCACAAAAAAAGAACAATATCCAAACAGATCAGCTTAAATTGGCCAAAAAGGATTCCTGGTCGTCACAAATCTGAAAAATAAACATAAAAAAAATTGGGGGAAAGATTACCGGAGCTAACTCTGGTCATACGATGAGATGAGGGGGCTGCTGAAGCCTCCTTCCTGAAATCCCCACCTCCTCCCTTCGCATCACTCCTCCCCCCCTCCTCCGCCTCATCCGAAGATCCAAAACAAAAGCAACCCATCTCGCGATTCCCCTCAAAAAACCACAACAAATCCACAGAACCCAAGTTCTAGCAGCAGCCCAGCCCCTCCTCTGAACCCACCATCGCCGCCACCGCGCCGCAGCCGCCGGAATCACCGAGCGGCGGATCAGATCAGGGAAGGCATCGATCTCTTTCCTACCCGCGAGAGGATTAACGGGAGATGGCAAGATAAAATAATCGGAGAGAGAGAGAGAGGGAGCGGGTTTAGAGAGAGAAAATGGGAAAGGGCTGGTAGTAGTGAGAGAGAGAGAGAGAGAGAGGAAAAGTCAGCAGACAGCCACTGCCCACTGGAGGAGGAATGTGTTACGACTTACAAAAGCGCAGCAGTAATCGTGGTCTTAGTACTGTTATTTAACCGTCGTTTTAGCCCATACAAACGGGGTTGTCCGAAGGCCAAGTTAAAGCCCTTCTAGAAACTCTTGAAATTACGGCATTGCCCCTTCGTTCAAGGACGGATATTTGGATCCGAGTGCAATCAACCATACAGAATCAAATTGATTTCGTACAGTCCAAAGAAAGGACATGAAGTTAGGGCCGGCAATTTTGGATCCGACACTGTGGACCCGACATGAAGTAAGCGGGTCTGGGTCTGGGTCTGGGTTAAACGGGTTTGCCGGGTCCGGGTTCAGGGTCTGGACACTGTAGGCCCGGGAAGACCCATTTAAAATTCAACGGGTCGTGTCAGGTCAGGTGTACCCGCAATCCGATACCGTAATATGTAGTACCAGCGGGTCTATCGGGTCAGGTCGGGTCGAGTCGAATCGGGTCAACTGAATAGACCCGTGTCATAAACGGGTCTTATTGGGTCTACCCGTTTATAAGCGGGTCGGGTACGGGTTTAGGATCTAGACACGATTAGTAAACAGGTCAGGTTCAGATCTAGGGGTTTTGGACACGACCCGAAACTAGACACGAACCCGACCCGACACGACCCATTGCCATCCCTACATGAATTGGTCATTCATGTCCTTTCTTTGTGGCCAACCTCTCCCTCGCAATCGTCGACTGCGAGAGAGAGAAAAAAAAGAAAGAGATTGACGCACAGATGTAATTTGTGAAAGAGATTCATGATCTGGTCCCGATGCGGGAGATTAGAAGGGCAGAAGGTAGGAGGCGGACGTGGGTGCACTCGTTGGTTCGTCGTTGGAGCCGGGGCTCAATCCTTTCATACTATTACCTTTGATGGTAAATTGATCCGATCGACTAGGATTGTTTAACTTTTTGAACCATTTGGTAGGGCTGCAACTTTGGGCGGGTTAGACCCGACCCAATCCGAGTTTTGGGCAGATTTGGATTGATGTTTTTTTTTTTTTTTAAAAGGTAAGAAATTTATTAGACTTTCGGGGGGGGGGGGGGGGGTGGCATAGCAAGGCTCTACCCAGGGTGGGCAAGCAATAGGATCCTCGATCTAACATGCACAAAAAAAGGTGCTCAAACAGGCGAGCGATAGACCATCAACATACGCACACAGCCCCATCGGAATAATGTCTGACACAAACAACTGGGTTAACCCTTAAACTTCCCACTCCTAGTTGTTCGATCACTCCTCGACGTTGGCCATCATTGTAGAATCCTTGTTGTTTTGCGATGAGACACAAGGTCCGGGTGTATTTCGAAGTAATGCATGGGCACCCCTGGGACCCAACTCTGATATTTAACTCCAATCTCGTTGAGACGTTCCGAATCCTCTTGATCTAATACATATTTTTCATCTCCGGGGGCCTCTTCACCATATGCCTCCATGGCCTTCGTAATGATGTCGTAGATTGTTGCTAAGTTGGACATGCTTCACAAAGTTCATATCAAAATAAGTGTCTTTTCCTCCATCGTTTTCTTCTTCCTCCTCCTCCTCCTCCTCATCATCTCCATCCTCTTCATCGTGTTCTCGGTGCTCCAAAGCCATCAACTCCTTCTTGCAAATCAAAGATGCCTTGTCATGCCCTCGGCTTGCTACTAAACATGTGGATTCATGCAAATCAGAGCGTTGTTTTGGTGCTACTTGCTATGTGTTGTAGCTTGCTACATGCTGCAATCAGAGTTGGCGCATCATCTTCCTCTACCTCCTCCAAACTGATTGTATCCGCCTCCTCGACAGCAATCGGAGTTGGGTGGACTTAAATTCCGACATTCTCGTCCTCCACACCTTCCTCCTGTTGTTCCTAAACATATGAACTAGGCAACTTGTTAAATTACAAAATAACTAAACAAATAAGAAACTTTACTCGATGGGTTAGAGGCGCGTAATCGCTGCCCTAAGAACGAAAGTCCTCCCCTCGTGCGGGTTTGAACGGATCCTTCGAACCCAAGGTACAACGAACCCAATCCGAGCTCCTCCTCGATTGCCGGCACGACCCGATCGAGGATCAATTGACCCTTTGCCGATGACGATTGCCCGAAGAAACAAACTTTGAAAACTCAAGAACTTTTGTGCAGAATTTTTCCAAAGAAGAAGAAGAAAACCTTGTTTGTAATAGGTGTTTGAGGGGCTTTAAATAGAGAAAAATATGACCGTTGGACCAGCCTTCAAGGCTGAAAATAAAATCCCATAATGGCTGCCCATTATGACCGGTTTTGCAATCAAAGCTGTAACGTTTCTAACGTTACAGCTTTTCAAATATTGAAACGTTACAACAATCCCCCACAAAGTTTAAATATTTGAAATGATTAAAATCAAAAAAAATATTGGGCAATCTTGTGCTATGCATTAGGTGAAGGTGTCTTCCGACTTGAACCAACACTTAGTGTTAAAAGTTTGGTCTGAGGAAAGCGAAGTGAACTAGGTCTTGAACCAAGCTTCCCTTGATTCAGATTTCAACTATAACACATATAGCACATATCGACTCGGGTTAAGCGGGTTAGCACGTTACGGCCATGCGCTGATACCTTGCTTCTTCATGAGAATTTTTTAAGGAATAGCCCGATTCCCATAGTCGCGGCCCCACGACTTATTCTCACATAGGTGAGTCCTCCAAGGGTACCTGCGACGGATTGGTACCTCGCAGAATCCTGCCTTGGGCTCATTAAGAGAGTAAATCTCAACCTGAACCGTCACACATGAGAGCACCTCATCATAGGGACGGGAAGGAGTTATACTCCATAGGATTGTGCTCTCCCACTAGACACCTACTCTGGCTTGTTTCTACCCTTTGAACCTCATTCAAGGGATCTCCAATCATAGAGGTAGGGTTTCCATCGGAGGTGCCTAATTTATGGGCTTCAATCCCATCCCCCTCGATGAATCTAGGACTGCGCTCCTAGATAGACCTTTGGTCAAATGATCAGCTAAATTCTTTGCTGATCTCACAAATTCCACTGTTATTATGGACTTCTTTAGATGTTCTTTTATAGACTTGTGTCTAACTCGTATATGCCTGTTCATTTTCTCATTCGTGTTCTTTTGTTTACACAAATCTATAGCAGCTTTAGAATCACAGTGAATGGAAATGGCAGGTATTGGATTATTAACTACCGGTATATTGCTGAGTAGATTTTTTATCCATTCAGCCTCAGTGCAAGTGGAATCTAGTGCTATTAACTCAGCTTCCATAGTACTTCTAGCTGTTAATGTCTGTTTAGCAGATTTCCAAGTTATAGCTGCTCCTCCTAGTAGGAAGATGTAACCACTTGTGGATTTTATGTCAAGAGTATCAGTGATCCAGTTGGCATCACTGTACCCTTCAACCACAGAAGGATCTCCTCCATAGAATAAACCATAAGAGGTAGTGCCCTTTAGATACTTGAATACCCTTTCTAATGCAGTCCAATGGTTTGCACCAGGGTTACAAGTGTATCTACTAAGTCTCGAAACCGCATAAGCGATATCAGGTCTGGTGCGGTTTGCTAAGTATAGAAGTGAACCTATAATCTTGGCATATCTATCTTGGGAGACTGGTTCTCCTAGATTCTTATTGAGTTGAACACTCTGATCATAAGGCGTAGATACTATCTTAGTGTTCGAGAAACCAAATTTCTCAATAAGCTTTTCTGTGAAATGGGATTGGGATAAGGAAATTCCCTTAGGGGAATGAGATAGGGTCATCCCTAGGATTAAATCTGCTCGGCCAAGATCTTTCATGTCAAAGCTCTTTGATAATAAGGATTTGACATCCAAGACACAATCTAAATTTGATCCGAGTATCAGGATATCGTCTACATATAGACAAAGAATCACATATCCATTTTTTAAGGTTTTACAATAAAGACACTTGTCAAACTTGTTTATCGAAAAACCATACGATAATATTACCTTGTCAAATTTATCGTGCCATTGTTTAGGTGCTTGTTTAAGACCATATAGGGATTTTACTAACTTACAAACCTTATGTTCTTGTCCTGGGGCTATAAAACCTTCAGGTTGCCTTAGGTAGATCTCCTCTTCGAGATCACCATTGAGGAAGGCGGTTTTAACATCCATTTGATGAATTTCCATCTTATGGATTGAGGCTAGGGCTAATAAGGTTCGTATGGTAGTAATCCTAGCTACCGGCGAATATGTGTCGAAGTAATCTATCCCTTCTTTTTGGGTAAATCCTTTTACCACTAATCTAGCCTTATATTTATCTATGGATCCATCGGCTCTAAGTTTTTTCTTAAATATCCACTTAGATTCTAATGGCTTATTCCCAGGAGGCAAACTAGTCAAAATCCAAGTGTTATTACTCAAGATAGATTCTATTTCATCAT
This sequence comes from Chamaelirium japonicum, assembly GCA_947650365.1. NCBI lineage: Eukaryota > Viridiplantae > Streptophyta > Magnoliopsida > Liliales > Melanthiaceae > Chamaelirium > Chamaelirium japonicum. Next base: position 56,589,732 of record OX393560.1, read on the forward strand.
GAATAGCTTCCTTCCAAAAGGGAGAATCTATGGAGTTTAGAGCTTCCTGATAGGATGTTGGGGTATCTTCTATTAGAAAACTAAAGAAACCTTCTCCAAAGTTCTTTTCCACTCTGGCTCTCTTGCTCCTTCTAGGTTCAGGGTTTGTCTCGGGATGTGGGTTAGTAGGAGGTATACTAGTAGAAGGTACACTAGTAGAAGGTACACTAGTAGAGGGTATACTAACAGAACTTGGAATTGGGGTTCTAAAAGGAAAGACATCCTCGAAATAAGTTGCATCTCTACTCTCTATCATTGTGTTATTGGATATCTCACTAATCTCTGAGTTTATAACTAGAAACCTATTTGTGTTGCTGTTTAGTGAGTAACCGACTAAAACAGCATCCACGGTCTTAGGTCCTATTTTTCTCTTCTTGGGATCTGGAATTCCTACCTTAGCTAAACACCCCCACACTTTGAGGTAATGGAGGTTAGGATTTCTACCTTTCCAAAGTTCATAAGGAGATTTATCATTATGTCTATTTGGAACTCGATTTAGGATATGACATGCTGAAAGTATAGCTTCCCCCCATAGGCTTTCGGGAGCACCTGAACTTATTAGCATGGTGTTTACCATGTCCATAAGTGTTCGGTTTTTTCTTTCAGCGATACCATTCGACTGAGGTGAGTATGGGGCTGTTACTTCATGAATGATCCCATGATCTTGGCAGAACTGTGCCATTTCATTTGAAGTATACTCCCCTCCCCTATCAGATCTAAGAATTTTGATCTTTCTTTCTATTTGGTTCTCGGCTTCGGCTTTATATACCTTAAATTTTTCTAAGGCTTCATCCTTAGTTTTAATAAGATAGATATAACAATATCTAGAGTAGTCATCTATGAAGGTTATGAAATACCTATTTCCTGCTCTAGTGGGTATACGATTTGAGTCACATATGTCACTATGAATTAGTTCTAAGATATCAGAATCCCTTGCAACTGAATGAAAAGGCTTCCTAGGCTGTTTGGCTTGAATGCATACCTCGCATTTCTGATCAAGTTTAATAGGAGATTTAGGTATTAAACTAGAGTCCATCATCTTCTTAATGGTCTTCAAGTTTATGTGACCTAATCTACCATGCCAGACATTACGCAATTCAGTATTTAGGATAATAGAAGAAGAATTTTCATTAAATCTAGGAACAATATTCATTTTGAATAATCCTTCTGATACATAACCTTTTCCAATAAAGTTACTGCCCTTAGATATTACAACTTTATTTGACTCCAATACAACTCTAAATCCTAATTGAACCAAGAGCGATCCGCTGATCAAGTTTCTACGAACATCTGGGACATGCTGGACATCTTGTAGGGTAAGGATCTTCCCTGAAGTCATCTCCAGATTCACTCGTCCTTTTCCTACTACTTGAGCAGCCGAGTTGTTACCCAACGTTACACTTCCTCCACTTGAGACCTGATAAGTGGAAAACCAGGAGCGATCAAAACATACATGTATGTTAGCTCCTGAGTCAAGCCACCAATCATTGTTAAGTGAAGTAAGGTTGATGGAGAAAGATTCAAACCTCAATCCACAAGATGAAGGGTTGTTCTCCAGCATATTGACCTGAGGTTTAGGAACAAATTGTCCTTTCCCTGAGGGTTTGGAGTTGGTTGTCTTCTTGTAGAAGCAATCCCTTGCTAGATGGTTGTCTCTTCCACATACATAGCATACCCTTTTCTCTCCTCCTGACTTGGAAGGGTTTTTTGGTTAGGGTTTTGAAACCTATGGTGGTTTGACTTGTTGGGTTTGAAGTTCTTATGCTTGGGTTTATAGTTATGGTGGGTATAGTTGGGTTTAGAGACTTTCTCGGTAAGATATGCTTTGGCCTTGAACTCATTGGGTTTCTTCTCACTGACTTTGTGTTTCTCTTCTATTCTAAGGGAGTTGTAGACTTGGGAAAGAGTTAGGGTGCCTTGGGTGTGCCTAAGATGATTAGCAAACTCAACCCAAGATGGTGGTAGCTTGTCAATGAGACAAGACACCATGTAGTTCTCATCTAGAATTGTACCCTGGATCCTAATCTCTCTCAAATGAAACTGGAACTCATGGATTTGTTCGTTAATAGGTTTGGAATCTACCATTTTGAAGCTATGAAAGTTCGAGATGGCAAATCGGTTAACACCGGCATCATCAATGCCATACTCGGCTTTTAATGCTTCCCAAAGTTCCTTGGCGGTATCAGTGGTCTTTAGGTATATGTCATAGAGCTTGTCGGATAAAGCACTAAGAATACGGTTGTGACAATGATAGTCTATCTCTTTCGGGGTTTTTCCGACAAGAGACGTCTCGGGTGTAGAGGTAGAAGGTGTACCAGAGGCATCAGAAGTACCAACATTGGTAGGTGTGGGATTTTCGGACCCTGCCTCTAAGGCTTCTTCTAAAGGAGAGGTAAGACCTAAAGCTGACAGGAGGCCTAAAGTGGTTAACCAATACTTCATTTGGTTTTGCCACCTTCTAAATGAGGTTCCATCAAATTTGTCAGGTTTGACTGATTTTGATTCGAGAAAAGATGCCATGGATTAAGATGAGAATTGAAAAGGATTTTTCCTTTTTCTGCAAGTTCAAAAGGACTTTAGTATTAGCTTATCTAGAACAAACAAGCTACTAAATTTCAACTAGATTAGACTTTAGGTGTCAAATAAGTATTTCAATATGTAACGGCCAGATCAGCTCCAGTTGGGTGGAGGAGCACTAGGCTCTCTTAAATACCATCCCTTCTTAGGCTTTTACGCCGGTTTGACAAGCTTTTCTAGACACCGTTAGATAAAGAAATATTTAATGAAAACTAAAATCTTTTCTAGTAAGAAACTAAAAACAACTTGTGTTCTACACCCTTTTTTTTCCCTTTTTTTTTTTCTAAGCAAATAAGTAAATAATAATTAGAGAGCTTTAGCTAGAGAATATAATTGCAATCTATAATGTAGACAAAGAAATTATAGAACACATTAACTAGTCATAATTATTCTAATCATGCAAGATAATATTCGCAAGAGAAAAGAAAACCAACAAAATTAGTTTGTTAATTCTATATACTACAAATTAAACCGTTGTAATATTTTGTTACAAGTATTGTGCATCAATCTATTATGACAATCTATGCAAATCCTTTAATATAACTTACAAGCAAACTATAATATATTATTTTTTTTTTCCTTTTAGAATGGGCTAGATAATATGATTAGAAACAAGTGATAAATCAAATAGAGAATTTTCGTTCTTAGATTGTTGTTCCTAAACATATGAACTAGGCAACTTGTTAAATTACAAAATAACTAAACAAATAAGAAACTTTACTCGATGGGTTAGAGGCGCGTAATCGCTGCCCTAAGAACGAAAGTCCTCCCCTCGTGCGGGTTTGAACGGATCCTTCGAACCCAAGGTACAACGAACCCAATCCGAGCTCCTCCTCGATTGCCGGCACGACCCGATCGAGGATCAATTGACCCTTTGCCGATGACGATTGCCCGAAGAAACAAACTTTGAAAACTCAAGAACTTTTGTGCAGAATTTTTCCAAAGAAGAAGAAGAAAACCTTGTTTGTAATAGGTGTTTGAGGGGCTTTAAATAGAGAAAAATATGACCGTTGGACCAGCCTTCAAGGCTGAAAATAAAATCCCATAATGGCTGCCCATTATGACCGATTTTGCAATCAAAGCTGTAACGTTTCTAACGTTACAGCTTTTCAAATATTGAAACGTTACAACACCTCCTCCTCAGGATCCGAGGCCGCAAGCACCACTAGCTCCTTGCACAATAGGGAGGTCGTATCAAATCCTCTACTATATCAGTCCTTGCCATCAGAGCCTTCTCCACTATCTCCTCTACTACAAAAGTCTGATAGCCAACCCCTGTGTTGTCTGCTGCCCCCATCAGATCGTAGCTCCCTTCCCTCGCATTGCAACCTGGCATAGCAATTATTTTTGCACTCTCCTCTCGGAGTGACGCCGGATTCCCAATTGAATGATTATGAGCCGACCAACAAATCTGACCGAGTATCCCCTTGATCCTTAACCTCATGCGTATCAACCTCTACCGTACGTGCCCAAAGTTTGTGTAGATTTGGGGTCTTTCGTACACACCTCCTCTCTATTGTCTACTCCCTCCTCATTCAGACTCAACAACACGATGTAGCGCGAGCTAGAAGATGCCTAGACTGGTCTAGGAGATCTGTCAAATACTATGCTCGTTGCTTCCCCTTCTACATTTGTTTCCCTTAGACCCTCCTGAACTTGATACTTCTTAGCTTCTTGAGCATTGTTGCCCCATCCTTTGCCAGCACCAACAGGGATCCAGATTTTGCTAGTTGCTCCCCGCCCCTTGTGGTCGACTGTGCTATGTGCCTTTGTAACTTTGTTTGTAGTCCAGCCCGTGTCATGCCCCTCGTTTTTGGCCCTAAGTTGGTAGCATGCGTTGATTGGCATTCCCCATCGGAGTGACCCAAGACCCTGCAAGAGCTACACTCTGTCAGCTTCCAATCATACTCCACAGGTTGCATAAATTCAAACGACCCAGCTAAATTCCTCGCGGGCACTACATCAAGTAGCTCGTCGCCGTACTTCACCTCGACGCAACATCGTGCAAACATTATCCTACCATTGGCTGTAGGGACATCCGTCATGATTGGATCACCGATAGCACTCGCGATGCGACTGATAGATAATACAGACCACCAAGGAACTGAAAGATTAGGGAAGTTTAGCCACACCGGCATTGAAACAAACAGGTCTCGCTCTTCCTTGCATGAGCTACTCCACCTCCTTATGACCAGTGGCCTCCCCTCAAAATGCCAAGGGTCTCCCTTTAGAACCCTCGTGCAGTCTTCCACCTTGCCGAATCTGAAAAGGAAAAAACCATTGTTCCTAGAAAACACCTCGAGTTTTCCCACTGGTCTCCATCGAGCTCTAACCATTGCTTGTAGCCGGGGGAAGAAAGGTCTTCTCCCAACTACGTACCCCACGATCGTACTCGCCCAGCGACTTAAATTTAACTCTTCTTCCTCCTTCAGTAAGATGACAACCTTCGTACCATCGACCCTTTTTTGAGGTTACAAAATGGAGTATATATGTATTCTTTGAGCTTTGGTGCTGCTCTAGCAATGGAACACCACATGGAACGAGGGGCCATTTCATGCCCTGTATCCCCCCGTATTGCCCTTTCCTTTTCTCGAAGCTACGCCATCTTGCATCGCAAGACCTTCTCCCTGCTGGTCTGACTCAGGCAAGACCATAAACAATTGGCTTGCAGAAGCAAACCCAGGTTTCCTACCTCTTGGTTCTAGAATTGCAGAAGTAGAACCATAGTACCTTCTTTCTGGTTTGATGCCTGCTTGTGGGATGGATACAAGCCACTCCTTGGGCTATGGGGTCCGAAACGGAGGGGGGAGAAAGGGTTCGAGGTCTTATTTACCTGGACGGTAGTAACCTCTGTGGGGGAGGATTACGGCCGTCGTACGATCCCCCTCCAACAGTCAATAGAAGGGTAGAGCTTCAGGGATATGGTGCGTTGTAGAGCGCTGAGCTGTCAAGCTAACATTATAGAGAGAGAGAGAGAGAGAGAGAGTTGATACAGGGTGTGGTGACGAAGTTCGGCCGAAGCCTATATTTCCGTGCAATAAGGCGCAACCATTGAATCCACTAACTCTGAAAGAAGTTGAGCCACTCTCGACAAACCGATAAGTGCTTACACAGGTGAACAAAGGGTGGAGAAGGTTTGATTGGAGTTTGAAAATCAGAAGGCTCTAGGAGCTTTAAAATACAGAAAGTAGGATATGGAGTAATGGAATCCGATCTGGGATCTTTGTCGGGTTTGCTATATATAGCAGTTTGGGAATACCGGGGGTTCTGGTAAATATTCGGGGGAATTTACCAATCCCTAGATAGTATGTGTGGGCCCTAGGCAGGGCTGCGGGTCCCATCGTTATCTTCGTGGGCCCCAGGCAGGGTTGCGGGTCTCACTGTCATTCCTATGGGCCCCAGGCAGGGCTACGAGTCCCATTGTCATCTTCGTGGTCCCCAAGCAGGGTTGCAGGTTCCACTGTCGAGCGTTAGCCAGATTTTGCACCCATAGTTATCCACTCCAAGCTAGGTAGGTGCTAACCTAGCTGGCAAGGACTCCGTGGTGCAAAAACCGGTCGTGCATCTACCGACCCCCTATCCATAGCCGACTGTTGCCTGTCTGCCGACCCATTGTCCGGGGCCGACCGCCGTCTGTCTGCCGACCCGTTGTCCTGGCTGATCGTTGCTTCCGTCGACCTCCTATCGAGGGCCAACTGGGTGCATGTCTGTCAACCCGTTGTCCGGGACCGACCATTGCACCCGCCGACCCCTACCGAGGGCCGACCGGGTGCGTATATGCCGACCCATTGTCTGGGGCCAACCGTTGCGCTTGTCGATCCCCTGCCGAGGGTCGGCCGGTGTGTGTCTGCCGACCCGTTGTTCGGGACGACCGTTGCGCCCGTTGGGGCCGAGGGCCGGCCGAGTGTGAGTTGCCGACCCGTTGTCCAAGCTAGCCGTTGTCGTCTGCTGACCCCCTGTCCGAGGCCGACCGTTGCGCCTACCGATCCCTTACCGAGGTCCTGCCAGGTGCGCGTCTGACAACCTGTTGTCCGGGGCCGATCGTTGCCTGTTGTGTGCGTCTGCCGACCCTTTGTTCGTGGCCAATCTTTATCGTCTACCGACCCCCTGTCCAGGCCCAACCGTTGCCGAGCGCTAGGTAGTTTTTCCACCCACACCCCCTCCCAACTAGGTAGATGCTAACCTAGCTGGCTGGGATTCTATGCAGAATGGGTAAATGGCGCATGCGAGCAATCGGCGCAGGTCGGAGGGCACCCCCCTTAACCGACGGGGGGGGGTCAGTGAGAGGGTCGGTTGGAGGGGATCCCCAAAAATCGACCCCTGTACAAACTGGACCGAGAGGGGGTAGGGGGGTTGCACAGGAGGTCTACATGGGGGGTTGTTGCATAGCAGGTCCAAGGGGGGGGGGGGGGGGGGTCGGTTGTATGCTCAGGGGAGCAGGGGGGTCGGGTGAAGCACAGGGGGGGTCAGTTGCATGTTCAGGGGAGTAGGATTATCGGATGAAGCACAGGGGGGGTCGGTTGCATGTAGAGGAGGAGGGGGGTCGATTGAGTGCACAGGAGGAGGGGGGTCGGGTGAAGGAACAATAGGGGGTCGGGCAAAGGGGACCCCCTCCACCCGACCAAGGCACAAAAGCCCAGGGGAGATGTGTGGTGGGAGGGGGGGGGAGGGGGGGGGGATCTGTTAAGTAAACAGGGGGGGGGGGGGGTCGGGTGAAGCACAGGGGGGTCGGTTGCATGCTCAGGGAAGCAGGGGGTTGCATGCACAGGGGAGCAGGGGGATTAAGTGAAACACAGGGTGGGGTCGGTTGCATGCTTAGGGGAGCAGGGGGATTGCACACAGGGGAGCAGGGGGGTCAGGTGAAGCACGGGGGGGGGGGGGGGGGTCGGGTGAGGCACAGCAAGGGGGGTTATAGTAGAGGTGATAATGGTAGTGGGGATGAAGGTGATGATGGTGGTACAAAAAGCGAGCCAGAGTCAAGTTCGACATGATGTAGCGTGTGCATCCGAGATCGGAATTCGTCGATTCCAGAGGCATTGCGATCCTTGCATGGCCCTCTACAAGGTCGTCCAGAGACAAGAGAAGAAGGGAACTAGGACGAGCATTAGATGTTGGATAGAAAGATAGGATCGAATGCAACTCGAAAACTCGAGTAAGAGCGGAGAGTACGAAAATGCGACCCGGAGCTATATTCGACACGATGTAGTGTGTGCATCCGAAATTGAAATTTGTCTATTCCAGAGGCATTACGATCCTCACATGACCCTCTACAAGGTCTTCTAGAGATGAAGAAAGAAGGGATCTACGACGAGCATTGGATTTTGACGGGAAGATGGGATCAAATGCAACTCAAAAACCCAAAATTTTCTATCTTTGGCCTATTTTTTGCCACAGTTTGATGGAGGAGTAAAAGGGAGGAGGGGTCAGTCAAGGTGCAAGGGGGGGGGGTTGCAGGGATCACACCCCCCCTCGGGGGTTGGGGGTCGGTCAAGGTGCACACCTTTACGACAAGGCAGTGACTCTCGGATTACGCGAGCTCTGGAGGAGGCTAGGATATCTCCCGTGTTGGAAATAAATCCATGGTAGAGGCCCGCAGCGGAAGCAAAGTGAAGGTCCGAGGACCGTGAGCGGTGTGCGTTACATATCAAAATTTTTCATCGAAACGATCTACATATGCGTGTATGAAACTAGCATGGCAACTACGCGAACCCCTAACGACGATCTAACGCAAACGAACAATCTAGCATGAATGCATGTTCTAATTATGTTAGATCTACTTGTTAGAGATCATACCTGCGTGCGGAATCTTTCACCGCGACAAATTTCTTCTTTGTCGATGGAGACGGGCTACGGATCTGCTCGACATAGCTTCGGTGCGACAGCCATAACTTTTTGCTTCGAACTCTGATTGGGCTGAAATTTGGACTGCAGGTAGCCAACTTCGAGACGGAACTTTTGCAACAAGTTTCACGTCGTTTGGACTTCTGTAGCTTCCGGAATAATAGAAACAACACTGATTTTCTGTGCAGATTCTGGACAGCAAAAGGTTGCGAGAGACGCCTTCTAGTTCACCCGATCTCACACGATGCACGGCACCTCATCGATGGATCTCTGAGTGCCTCCATACGACGAGCCTTCTCCTTTTACGAAACACCATGCGAGGAAGACGAGTCGCCATCCAATGGCGCAAGCGAGGGAGAGAGAGACGAGAGAGGAGATGCGAAGAGAGGAGAGGGGGCGGCTAGGGTTTCCCCATGCCATGGCCGGCCCTAGGGCTTGCATGGCTCTATCAATTTCGTGCCCCCTCTCTCTCCTTCTCATATATATAGCCGGCCTATCCATATGGATAAGGACAGTATGGATAAGGATGATTGATTCAAACCTTATCCCTATATATCTCTTTCTTTATCTCTATCCTTTCCTTGTTTTCGAAAACGGTCAAAACCAGCCCGTTTTCTGCGCCTCATAACCGGCCCCTTCATCGGAGGCAACAACCTCCCGAAACTAATGGGGCCGGCCTTGACCAGTCTCTCAACACTTAGGGCCGGCCCCCTTAGTGCATAGTGGCGCATGGTATGACCAAAATGCCCTTATGCCACTAGTTGGCCGTTCCTCGTGTACGAGACTTTGCAAGGCACACATAAGTGAAGTGCACCAGTGATTTCACTATTCTCTGAGGTTCCCGTAGGGTGCCCCTAGTGAAGTCAACTAGTCAACTCGCAACATGTCCCGGTGCATCGCACCCATGTGGCAAAGTCCACTTATGGCAAGGAATTGCTACATGCGTCTCTGCACTAACCTAGGGTTTCCCCTTAGTGCACACACGTAGCTACGCATCTACCGAGCACTAGTGCGAAGCACTCACGGAGCGTATGCTTGGACTTCTCGCTTCCTCTAACTACGTTCTGTGTTTCGATGAGATGGTATAAGAACCATACATAATGTCGATAAGGTGGAACCTTCAGGGACCAGGGTTCATGGCTTCCAACTCAGACTCGATCGACACACTACCCGAGTGTACCATCGATCCTCTGAGTCCGAGTTAACCTGCGTAGCCACCCAGAGTGCGACGGAGGCTGCACTCCAATCCCCCCGGACTTACTATGTTCTCCCACATACCCCTGCTCTCCGCTTAGTATGGTAAACTCGCTGTCCCTCCACTGGTGCCATGACGCAACTCGAGCGGTGGAGAATACCGTCAGACTCGAGTGCTCATATGACTCGGTTCCTTCCAGGTTGACCACGTACATCGTACCTCCGATAACTCTGCCGAGTAACCGGATCCGTCACCAGTCGAACTGATGACCACCTGGCCAGGGTTTAATACGACGTAGGTCAGACCAAGGAACGCACCTCCCTTTAGGGGTGTGGATAGCCTGCAGGAGTGACACGCTGATGCAACGCCAGCCGGGTAACCCAGTATACCGTGGTTTTGGATCACTGCATCCGGATCCTCACACATTGGTGCGCCAAAGCACCACACAACTGGTTAGTCCACCAGACATGGTTCCTCAGGGTTTAGGACCGTTTTACCCTAAACAGAAACACGGTTTAGTGCACCGGTGTCTGCTCACCGATCTGTGCACCGTGTTGGTTCCGTTCGGCCACAGACACTGTGCCTGGTAATGACCGTGGTGGAGACACCCACGCTCTGTCATCCCAACAGCTTATCCTGATAGGGCGACCAACCCTAATCAGAGCTGCGAACGTATTTAGGTTACATGGGACCAATCCCTTGAGTCTCCCACTCAAGTGGATTACCATGTAGCCATGGCTCTCTGTTCTGTAACCAGAACACGTACTAAGGTACGTACCAATATGCAATCCTATACTATCAACCATACATAGCTAAACTATAGGTTTTTACGAGCTATAGACCTCACCAATTCTAACAATCTCCCACTAGGTCTAACGAGGAATAACGGTGTTGAGCTCTGTAGCTTCTACATGCTGCCCAAAAGCCTTTGCAGGAATTCCCTAAAGGAATTGGCAACATTGTCTGTAGATTCCACCTCAGTACCGCTACTTGCATTTCCTCCTATAACTGTCAGATCAAGTGGAGTTTGTACTTGATGGGTTTCCCCTCACGGCGGTGCCTAGTCTCCTTGGACCTTGCTTACCGCTCTTCTGTTGCAACAACAGATAACTGAGCTTCTGGTACGCGTCCTTAGTTCTCTAAGAACTTCCTAAGCCTTACCACCTGATATACTACTTCGCATGCAATAACGTGCTAAGCCTCTGTGGTAGAGTCTGTGATGCACTTGCTTCACACTCTACCAACTACCGCTTCTAATCCCAAGATAAAAATAATCCCTGAAATCGATTTTCTGGAACGCACATCTGACACCAAAGTCAGATCCTGTGTGTCCAATCGATATCAGTACCTGTGAAGTGCAAGCTAACTCACAATCCTTACTTAATGAGGATTTCTGAGTATACCCTTCACATCGGTCCAGAGATCTGGACCCGGGTTCAACTGAAACCAACCCATCATTCCTGCTGCGCAATAGATATCTAGCCTCGTAAAACGAATCTGGCTAGAATCTTATCTTCATGCGTAGCCTGTGACAGCAAGAGAACCTTGCTCTGGTTATCTAGAGTTACCTTGATTCCCAGAGCATAACTCGCCTCACTAGGGTCTTTCACATCGAATTGTGATGACTACAAACCTTTACCGTAAACAATATTCCTACGTCATTTTCAATCAGTAGAATATCGTTAACGTAAAGTACTAAATATACCCTTGTAGCTATTTCACCTTTCCTATACCATCTTGGTTTATCCTCATTCTGATCAAATCCGTATGAGCGGATTCCCTTGATCAAAATAGATATTCCAACCTGGATGCTTGCATCAGTCCATAAATGGACCGTTGCAACTTGCATTCCATATCTTCCTAACCTACTGACACAAAGCCTGAGGCTACATCATCCATATGTCCTTTTTCAAATTCCCGTTAGGGAATAACTGTCTTGACATCCATCAACCAGATCTCCCAACTATAATGGGCTGTGATGGATTAAGAGGATCCGTTATAGACTTAGGCATAGCTACCAGTGAGATGGTTTTGACATAGTCAATCCCTTCTCCTTTGGTAACTAATCTAGCTACTTAAGTCTTAACCGGATGCTCTTCTTATACACCTCTTACACCCCGAAGGGTGATAGTGCTATAAGTGTCAAGACTGTTCCAAGGGACATTGATATAAATTTGCCTCCATGGTCTTTTGTCAGTCAGAGCTATCGAAAGCTCCCACTACTTCTTCATAGCTCTAGGGATCATCCTCCTGAAACTCTGGATTAACTATCGAAGTTTCTCCATAGTATCTTTCAGGAGCTCTGATGGTCCTACAACGACGAGGTGGTGGTGGTACAAAGGAAGCTCCCACTACTTCTTCGTAGCTCTAAGGATCATCCTCCTGAAACTCTGGATTAACTATCGAAGTTTCTCCATAGTATCTTTCAGGAGCTCTGATGGTCCCACAACGACGAGATGGTGGTGGTACAAAAGTAAATTGTTTCTACAGTACCTGGTATACTAGTTTCTTGTAACATCTACTCCCACTACGTTTTCAGATGCGCACTCTCTACCAGTACCCAGTAGTTCACCCAGAACTACCTTACTGATAAACTTATGGTCTATAATATAATCCTGGTCTAGGTGGATGGTATTCGTAGAAACGATTACCTTCCAAACCTCAAGATCATAGAATAGTCCACCTTATGCCTCCTAAGGGTAACCTACAGATAGATATACCTGGAACTATATCTCCATCTCATCCCTCTTGTCCTTTTGCACAAGTGCAGGACAACCCTATATCTCGAGACACTATAGTGTCAGCTTTCGCTTATACCATAGCTCTCTATAGGTCTGAGGCACTGATCTAGATGAGAGATAGTTTCATATATAAGCTACTGTTTTAAGGTACAACCCCACCAATGGTGGGTAGTACACTTGGCGATATTCATCATACTACGGACCATGTCTAACAGAGTCCGATTCCTTCTCTCGGAGACTTTATTCTGACGTGTCATCCTAGGAGCATTTAACTGGGAGATAATCCTATGCTCCCTCAAGATCCTATGGAACTCGTTCGATAGGTTCTTGTTCCCTCGATTAGATCGAAGAGACTCCTATTGTCTAGACGCTCTTGGAACCATAGATGTCAAAATTAACTAATTCTCATACCTTCGTGGCCCTTTTAGTTATTCTGCCTTCCAGATTACACTCATAGGTTAAAGGATCTCCGATGATTCTGTGAACAGAAACTCGGCCTTCTGTCACCTCTGAATTTATCTGAGGTAAAATATCTAAATCAGAGGGGTCACAAATAGGATAGCTTCTCCGAAGGATTTAGATGAATTTAAATTAGACGCTGCAGCTGTCATGAAATCTATTTCCGAATTAGGATTAAATATAAAGAGATTATTCTGATCTATTTCTCTAGTAATGAAGCTATCTATTTAGTTTAAGATACACACCTACGGTGCTGTCTAAAACTAAAAACTTCATTTACCAAGGAGGAAACAGAACTACATCTCTAAAGATCAAAATCCGTGTTTCGGAAAAACTAAGACAATCATATCTAACAGCTTCCGCAGCGGCTTATGGCATCAGTACCTATGTTAGGATTCCTTCACTATAAAGTAGCCTTCTGCTTTCCTTGAATCTCTGTAGACCCGAAGTCTACATTCCAAGAAGCATAAGAACTGCTACTAGATAGCGACTCAACTCCTAACATCCAGAGGCCATACTCAATCTTCAAATACCCCCTATGCTCGCCACAGCGAAAATACTTCCGTCCTTGGCGTTACCAGACTTAGGATTCCATACCAGTTTCTGCACTAGAATAGTTTTCGATCTCTTATAAGTTACTCCCTTAGGTTCTTCTAAAGAAGACCTAGGTTAAGCACTAAAGGCTTTGCCTTTAATCTTGATCCCATCCTTTGTCTCTTGGAAATCTCCTTAGAAGTTCTGCGTTTATCATCTCTAACTTGTTAAAGCTAAAGTCTCTGATAACGCCTTCGAAGGTTCCAGACAAGGATGCAAGACAGACGTCTTCCACCACCTCGTCATCCGGTACTATGTCTTTGGAATCTAGTTCGATCTGGAACTCAAAGATGTGTTCCCGAACAAGCATACCCTCAGACATCTCGGTACCGACAAGTATCTTAGTGGAAAAGCGATGAGTCGACTGACTTCGCCTTCCAGACATCTAATGCAAGTAAAACTTAATTAGAGAACACCCGGCATATCTCTGACTCGCTTCTAAAGAGTTGTCCGCAAGTCTGCTATAATCATAGCACTTGCACATCTCCTTAGACTCTTGCTAGTCGTCATATGCCCTAGTTAGTGCCCTAGTGATATCTGAACCCGTTAGTCTAGTACAGGGATATTTAGATTGCATGCCAATGTACGTTAACTACCCTATGCATAAGCTAAAGAAAGCGCTTCCGCTCTACGTAGTTAGAGACCCGATAACTGGTTCTCTTATGGGATAACGGATAGGAGAACTATATGGTTGAATGAAAACGAATGCAAAATAACTTATTTTATGGATTTTTAAAATAAGCTAATTATATCCAAATGTCAGCGCTACCCTCACAGCGAAGACACATCTATGGATTAATTAACCATGTATGTAAGATCTCGGAATCGACTACACCTGCCCTAGGGGGCATCATGCAGCGTCAATCCGCTTACACGGGCCTTTCCTTGACCCTATCCAAATCTGCCAACTAAGGGCTTTGATGAACCATGGTTATCTTTTGGCCAATACCACGTGATCACCATTGTCTTCGCAACGAATACCTCACGTGTACTTCGGATGCTTACCCACAAGCCTAAGCAATTACGGCACGGGAGTTCATGCGGCCCCCACTAGGGTGGGATAAAAAGCCCTTCTCTCCTGGCCCCGTAACTGCCATATCCTTAAGGAGACCGCTAAGTTATCTGGCATGGAAAAACATAACCCTCACCCTAGGGGGTGTCGAGCTACGCCCTTCCACCCAGACACAGAGCAGTTGGTTGTGGAGGCCAGAGGATCTCGACGAGTCCTCTTACACATCCCTTATTATAGTTGAGGGTTATTTAATGCAAGTATGAGTGTACACTAAGGTCACGACAACCTATACACTAGACCCTGGTCATACCGTGCTCCCATTAGCGTTCAAGCCTTTCGTGAAGCATTAATCGATCTCGGAATATCATAGTCCCTGCCTCAAGTGGATTTCTCCACTCGAGGGTCACATTACATATTCCAAAAACATCGATGCTCCGCAAACTTGGCTATCACGCTAATGCCCAGGAGCCTAGCCTAAGGTCAGACTGACAGGAAAGGTCTTCCACTACCATGGCGCCTCGCTTATAAATTTGACGAATGATGTCATAGTAGAATTCCAACTCATTCTAGGTTTCGATGCTTGCCAAATAGGCACACCCGACTAATCGGGTGTTGACCTAATGGGGGCATAACCAAATGTGAGGAATTCATGCTATCATCAAAGGTCAATTAAATAATAGGCGTCACTAGTGGAATCCTATCCTAATAAGGTCGCTAGGACCCGAGGGGAAAGGGCATCCCTCTAACACAGATAATCAAATTATTGCATCGGGGTTCTCTACATAAATATAAAGAACTACTGAAAGAAACAAGCACACAACTGAATCAAGTTCAGGGTCCGACCCCTGAACCTGACTGGCACAGCGCAGGCTCTCTGTCTCCTTCACAAGGTTCCTCGATCCGGTGCAAGCCTCTGTATACGATCTCCTGACGCTTTCTGCCCTTTGCCGTCATCGTGTACGCTTCGCCGGATCGCCATCGTCCTCCAAGGTTTCGCTCATCTTCCCGGTGGTGGATCTCCACGGCAAGTCCTCCTCTTCAATCTGTAATCGAAAAAGATCTAGTACGCTTCGAGCAAGTGCTCGCTCGTATACAATTTCCTAGAAAGAAAAGGAAAACAAACCTAGCAAAAGCCTGGGAATCAAGGGTGGTAAATCTTCACCTCTTGCCCGACTATGGCTCTAAATCTATCCACACACAGAACAAAAAATATCCAGACAAAATCGCTAACACGGGGTCCGACCCCCGGTAGCAAGCAATCACATATCCAGAATAATTTTAGAAGCGGCGCCCTGCGTGAACAATTGATAGAACACACAAAATATGTACTATGCATGGTCTATTCGTAGAACCCCGATGGCGGCACATACAATTCATGCGCGCACATGACGGTTTCATGAAAAAACATAAAACGCACACCACTAGCGTGCTCTGATACCAATTGTTGGAAATAAATCCATGGTAGAGGCCCGCAGCGGAAGCAAAGTGAAGGTCCGAGGACCGTGAGCGGTGTGCGTTACATATCAAAATTTTTCATCGAAACGATCTACATATGCGTGTATGAAACTAGCATGGCAACTACGCGAACCCCTAACGACGATCTAACGCAAACGAACAATCTAGCATGAATGCATGTTCTAATTATGTTAGATCTACTTGTTAGAGATCATACCTGCGTGCGGAATCTTTCACCGCGACAAATTTCTTCTTTGTCGATCGAGACGGGCTACGGATCTGCTCGACATAGCTTCGGTGCGACAGCCATAACTTTTTGCTTCGAACTCCGATTGGGATGAAATTTGGACTGCAGGTAGCCAACTTCGAGACGGAACTTTTACAACAAGTTTCACGTCGTTTGGACTTCTGTAGCTTCCGAAATAACAGAAACAACGCTGATTTTCTGTGCAGATTCTGGACAGCAAAAGGTTGCGGGAGACGCCTTCTAGTTCATCCGATCTCACACGATGCACGGCACCTCGTCGATGGATCTCTGAGTGCCTCCATACGATGAGCCTTCTCCTTTTACGAAACACCATCCGAGGAAGACGAGTCGCCATCCAATGGCGCAAGCGAGGGAGAGAGAGACGAGAGAGGAGATGCGAAGAGAGGAGAGGGGGCGGCTAGGGTTTCCCCATGCCATGGCCGGCCCTAGGGCTTGCATGGCTCTATCAATTTCGTGCCCCCTCTCTCTCCTTCTCATATATATAGCCGGCCTATCCATATGGATAAGGACAGTATGGATAAGGATGATTGATTCAAACCTTATCCCTATATATCTCTTTCTTTATCTCTATCCTTTCCTTGTTTTCGAAAACGGTCAAAACCAGCCCGTTTTCTGCGCCTCATAACCGGCCCCTTCATCGGAGGCAACAACCTCCCGAAACTAATGGGGCCGGCCTTGACCAGTCTCTCAACACTTAGGGCCGGCCCCCTTAGTGCATAGTGGCGCATGGTATGACCAAAACGCCCTTATGCCACTAGTTGGCCGTTCCTCGTGTACGAGACTTTGCAAGGCACACATAAGTGAAGTGCACCAGTGATTTCACTATTCTCTGAGGTTCCCGTAGGGTGCCCCTAGTGAAGTCAACTAGTCAACTCGCAACATGTCCCGGTGCATCGCACCCATATGGCAAAGTCCACTTATGGCAAGGAATTGCTACATGCGTCTCTGCACTAACCTAGGGTTTCCCCTTAGTGCACACACGTAGCTACGCATCTACCGAGCACTAGTGCGAAGCACTCACGGAGCGTATGCTTGGACTTCTCGCTTCCTCTAACTACGTTCTGTGTTTCGATGAGATGGTATAAGAACCATACATAATGTCGATAAGGTGGAACCTTCAGGGACCAGGGTTCATGGCTTCCAACTCAGACTCGATCGACACACTACCCGAGTGTACCATCGATCCTCTGAGTCCGAGTTAACCTGCGTAGCCACCCAGAGTGCGACGCAGGCTGCACTCCAATCCCCCCGGACTTACTATGTTCTCCCACATACCCCTGCTCTCCGCTTAGTATGGTAAACTCGCTGTCCCTCCACTGGTGCCATGACGCAACTCGAGCGGTGGAGAATACCGTCAGACTCGAGTGCTCATATGACTCGGTTCCTTCCAGGTTGACCACGTACATCGTACCTCCGATAACTCTGCCGAGTAACCGGATCCGTCACCAGTCGAACTGATGACCACCTGGCCAGGGTTTAATACGACGTAGGTCAGACCAAGGAACGCACCTCTCTTTAGGGGTGTGGATAGCCTGCAGGAGTGACACGCTGATGCAACGCCAGCCGGGTAACCCAGTATACCGTGGTTTTGGATCACTGCATCCGGATCCTCACACATTGGTGCGCCAAAGCACCACACAACTGGTTAGTCCACCAGACATGGTTCCTCAGGGTTTAGGACCGTTTTACCCTAAACAGAAACACGGTTTAGTGCACCGGTGTCTGCTCACCGATCTGTGCACCGTGTTGGTTCCGTTCGGCCACAGACACTGTGCCTGGTAATGACCGTGGTGGAGACACCCACGCTCTGTCATCCCAACAGCTTATCCTTAAGCGTGAGCGCTGAGGCGATGCACAAAACACCTCGGACTTTATTGGTGAGCGCCAGGGCCATCTCCCTGGGCTCATTGAGCGCGAGCGCTGAGACGGTGCGCAAAACACCTCAAACTTTGGTCAACGAGTGCCAGAACCGTCTCCCTGGACTCGTTCAGCACGAGCGCCGAGGCTGTGCGTAAAACACCTCGGACTTTGCGTTCGAGTGCCAAGACTGTCTCCTTGGACTTTGGTTGATTTAAAGAGTTGGAAATCGGAGTATTCATCATAATGCCCTTGTGTCAGTTGGACTTAGGCGAAGTGCCATTTTAGTCGAACCCATGTCAGGACACGTGGCTTTGTACTGTCACTACACCAATTTAAGAAATAAACTACATAAATAAACGACGAGCAAAGTTCGACTTTTAATAAGCGACGATCAATACATATTTTTCAGTAGTAAAAAACGACATCTTGAAAAATGATAGTCATTGCCTGTACTTTTTCAACAGTATTGGTGCAGTGTGTTGTAGGTTAGTCGAGGGTTATGGCTGACTCCAAGAAGGACGGGATATAAAATGATGGCCTCTACTGTAACATCCGCCCCAAACATACAAGATATTGTCTGCTTTACTTGTGCCCGCACGAGAACTTCCCAGGGGGTCACCCATCCTGGTACTACTCTCGCCCGAGCACGCTTAACTACGGAGTTCTTACGAAATCTGTAGCGGCGCACGATTTTTAAAACACGTCTTGGTAAGAAAGATGGTGAGCCCCCAAACACAAGTTATTGTCCTCTATTGGTCTATTGGGTATCCAACCCTCAACCTCAAGGTTTTGCACTAGCGTGGTTACCCTCGAACCACCTAGAATGCGTCTTCCATGTTTGGGAGGAAAAATTATATAAGTAGCTCAGGATCTCCTTCTCTCCAGGTGACGTGGGGCTAACTCATGACCTTGTAAACTCACCTCACCTCACCTCATCCATCTTGGCATCCCAGCCTCAGGAGTCTTGGCTCTTGGCTATTGGCCTATTGGATCTTGATCGTCATAATTATTATGATGACCAAGATCCAATAGACCAAGAGCCAAGAGCCAAGACTCCTGAGGCTGGGATGCCAAGATGGATGAGGTGAGGTGAGGTGAGGTGAGGTGTACAAGGCCATGAGTTAGCCCTACAATGCTTGGAGAGAAGGAGATCCTGAGTTACTTATATAATTTCCCCTCCCAAACATAGAAGACGCGTTTTAAAAACTATGCGCCGCTATGGAATTCGTAAGAACTCCATAGTTAAGCGTGCTCGGGCGAGAATAGTACTAGGATGGGTAACCACCCTGGAAAGTCCTCGTACGGACACAGGCAAAGCGGATAAAATCTTGTATGTTTGGGGCGGATGTTACAAAATAGTATCAGAGCCGGTTCTCCTCGGGATGGGAGGGGTCTAACCTTACACGAGGACGTGTAGCCCTAAGGGGGTTGGATTGTGACGATCAAGATCCAATAGACCAAGAGTCAAGAGCCAAGACTCTTGAGGTTGGAATGCCAAGATGGATGAGGTGAGGTGAGGTGTACATGACCACGAGTTAGCCCCACATCGCCTGGAGAGAAGGAAATCCTGAGCTACTTATACAATTTCCCCTACCAAACATAGAAGACGCGTTTTAAAACCGTGCGCCGCTACAGATTTTGTAAGAACTCCATAGTTAAGCGTGCTCGGGCGAGAGTAGTACTAGGATGGGTGACCACCCTGGGAAGTTCTGGTGCGGGCACGGGCAAAGTGGACAATATCTTGTATGTTTGGGGCGGATATTACAAAAGATTGTGACGACCAAGATTTAATAGGCCAATAGCCAAGAGCCAAGACTCCTGAGGCGGGAATGCCAAGATCGATGAGGTAAGGTGAGGTATATAAGGCCACGAGTTAGCCCCACATCGCTTGGAGAGAAGGAGATCCTGAGCTACTTATATAATTTCCCCTCCCAAGCATAGAAGACGCGTTTTAAAATCGTGTGCCGCTATGGAATTCGTAACAACTATGTAGTTAAGAGTGCTCGGGCGAGAGTAGTACCAGGATAGGTGACCCCCTGGGAAGTTCTCGTATGGGCACGGGCAAAACGGACAATATCTTGTGTATTTGGGGCGGATGTTACAAAATCGTATCAAAGTCAGTTCTCCTCGGGATGGGGGGGTCCAACCCTACACGAGGACGTGTAGCCCTAAGGGGGTGGATTGTGACGACCAAGATCCAATAAGCCAATAGCCAAGAGCCAAGACTCCTGAGGCGGGAATACCAAGATGGATGAGGTGAGGTGAGGTGTATAAGGCCACGAGTTAGCCCCACATCGCTTGGAGAGAATGAGATACTGAGCTACTTATATAATTGTTAGGTTTGATGTGGTCTACAGCTCGTAAAACCCTAGGTTTGGCTGTATATGGTTGATAGTTTATTTAGGATTGTATAAAGGTACGTATTATTATATGTGTTCTGTTTACAGAACTTTAAGAACCATGGCTATATAGTAGTCCATCTGAGTGGGAGACTCAGTGGATCGGTCCTATGAGCCTAAATTGTTCACAGCTCTAATTTGGGTTGGTCACCCTATCAGGATAAGCTGTTGGAATGACAGAGCATGAGTATCTCCATAATGGTCATTACCAGGCACAGTGTCTGTGGCCGAACGGAACCAACACGGTGCACAGATCGGTGAGCAGACACCGGTGCATATAGTCGTGTTTCTGCTTAGGGTAATCGGTCCTAAACCCTGAGGAACTGTGACCGGTGGACTAACCAGTTGCGTGTAACTTTGGTTCACCAACGTGTGAGGGATCTAACCATGACCCAATACCACGATGCGCTGGGTTACCGGGCTGGCGTTGCATCGGCACACTACTCTTGCAGGCCATCCACATCCTTATCGGGAGGTGCGTTCCTTGGTATGACATACACCGCACTAAACCCAGGCCTGGTGGTCAATAGTTGAGCTGTTGACCGGATCCGGTTGCTTGGCCAAAGCGATCGGAGGTGCGATGTAATATTCAACCTAGAAGGAACCTAGTCATATGGTCACTCGAGTCTGACGGTGCTCTCCACCGCTCGAGTTGACTCATGGCACCAAGTGGAGGGACATCGTATTACCAATACTAAGCGGAGAGCAGGGGTATGCGAGAGAGCTTAATAAGTCTGGGAGAATTGGAGTGCAGCCTGCGTCGCACTCTGGGTGGCCACGCAGGTTAACTGGGACCCAGAGGATTGACAGGGACATTTGGGTAGTGTGTCGATCGGGTTCGGTTGGAAGCCATAAATCCTAGTCCCTGAAGGTTCCACCCTATCCACGATCGTTACGGATCATTACTTTCTCCTTGTCTCACAGCATATTATGAGTTGAAGAAATAATGCCTAATCATCCTGTGTTCCGTGAGTGCATTGTACTAGAGCATGGTGGTTGCACAGGACTAAGTGTGTTCACTAGGGGGCAACCCCAGAGTAGTGTAGAGACATACGATGGTGCCATTATACCATGAGAAGTCCATTCCGTGTGTGCGTGTTGCACTAGAACGCAGAATGCGAGTTTAGTAATTTTTACTATGAGGCACCCCACCTTTTACTAAGGGCACCCTAGTAAATAGTAAAAATACTATTCATCATCCCATGGTGTATTGACTAGTTGTTGATGCCGATGAGGTGCCCTAAGTGTTAGGGTGCATTATCGTGCAAGTAGATGGGCCATACATAGTCCCGTATGAGGTGAACGGCCACTAGATGCATTGGGGCATTTTGGTCATTTCAAAATATCCCGCATGCCCTAATGGCCACTATCTTCACTAGGGCTAGCTTGCATGGTCATCAAACTTATAATTAAGGGATTAATTCAGATTTGAAAGAATTTGAATCATCTCCTTAATTGCAACAATTCTAATATAACAACTAGTAATAAAAAAGGGGCATTAAATTTGAGAGTAATGAGATGGAGAGAGAGAGGAACCGTTTCAAATGGCAAGGGAGAGTGAGGGGGACGAATTTTAGATCTGAAATGGTGCTTCCTTCTCAGATTTCCGAAGGAGAATCATCCCCCCTTCTCTGATGGTTCGGATTTTTGCCATCTCTCTCTCTCGGGTTCATCTCTTCTCTCTCCCTCATCTTCTTCTTCAAGTGTGTGTGAGATTGATGGAGATCGCTTGCACTCTGAGGCACTCAGAGATTAGAGTGCAAGGATCCGGGATGATATGTGAGATCGGGTGAATCCGATGAGATTCATTTCTCTCTTGCGCGAGGATCCCGCTCGTGAATGCTGCCCAGATTTTACGGGTAGATCTGCACTGTTTTGATCACTGCAGGAGCTATAGAAGTCCAAATGACTTCAAACTAGTTTCAAATTCTTGGTGTTGAAGTCTTCTTTCCGGCAAATCAAGTTTCGCTCCGTTCCGATGTCGGGATAGAAAGTTACGGTCTTTGCACTGAAGGGTATTCGTGCAGATCCGAATTTGTCTTCCATCAACATTGAAGCAATTCTTCGCGGTGTTAAATCCCGCATAAAGGTATAATCTACTAACCCCTTGATCTATCATAATGCATACATATGAAATATGTTAATCATTTCGATAGATGACTATAGGGGTTCGATTCATATTTGTTTTGTCATTTGCGCATATGATTAATATGAATGAAAATTTTAAAATGCACCGCACACCGAAACGATCCTCGGGATCAACTCCACCTTCCGTTGCGCCTCCGATATCATTCCAACAAATGGTATCAGAGCCATTTGGTGTGCGATTCATGAGAAAATTTTTCATGGAACGAATCGTATGTGCATTTGATGAACGAATGCGTCACCGGGGTTTGCGTAGATCATATATTCATATTTGTCGCATGTTATGCGAAGTGTGTTTTGCAGGGCACCGCTACAGTGTGATTGTTTGCTTTCGGGGGTCGGACCCCGAAATATAATTGCATGGTTTTTAGATTGTTTCTGTGATGGATGAATGTAAGGCCTAATGGGACAAGCGCGTGGAGGTTGACCACGGCTTGGTTTTTCCTGGCCCTTATTTCTATTCTTGTCTTTATTATTCTACCTAGGAAAATGTGTACGAACGAGCAATTGCTCGGAGCGTACTAGTATTTTCAGTTACAGGTTGAAGTCTTGGAGGACAAGGATAGATCGGAGATTTATCACTGGAGGACCGAGCACGGTGGCCCAAAGTAAAAAATATCTGGAAGATGCCATTGAAGAAATGTCAGAGGATTGCTAGTCAGGTTCAGGGGTCGGACCCTGAACTTGATATCAATGGATGTTTGTTTTTCTTTGGTTGGATATTTCTTTAAACCCCGGTGAAAGAATATAATCTGATGCAGTATGTGTTAGATTATAGGATGCCCTTTCCCCACTATTTGTGGGATGCCTTTTCCCCACTTGGTCCATGCGATTATTAGGTTAGATCTCCATTTATTGACACCCGTAGTCTAATTGGTGTTTGATGGTAGTTGGATCCCATAACACTCGGTTATGCCACCGTTAGGGAGAGGTCCGACGGAGGTTGTCGGATGTCCCTAATTGGTTTGACATCGAAACCAATAGTGATGTGGTGATCATCTACGACATCAGACATCAAGTTACATATGAGGAGTCATACTAATGGGAGACCTTTCCTTGTATGTCTAGACCATAGGCTAGGCTCTAGAGCACAAAGGGTATTGATCATTTTATTTAGTATCGAAGGCTTGGAGAGTACGTAATGTGATTCTCGGGAGAAAGGTGACAACTGAGTATCCACGGGATAGGGACTATGGTCCTTTCCAAGTCTATCTATACTTTATAAGAGGTCTTAACTCTAGTGGGAGCGCGGTATGACCAGGGTCTAGGTCAAGGTTGTCGCAACCTAAGAACTAAAATACTTGCATTAAAATAACCCTCACTATAATTAAGGGATGTGTAAGAGGACTCAGTGTGAGTGCCCCTGGCCTCCACGGCCAATTGCTGAATTTCTGGGTGATAGGGTATGGCTCAATATCCCCCTCGGGTAAGAGTTATGTTCTATCATGCCGGAGGCTTAGCAGTCTCCTTCGGGATATGGTGGTCACGATGCCAGGAGAGAAGGGCTTTTCCCGCCCTCGCGAGGGCCGCATGAACTCCCGTGTCGTGATTGCCTAGGCTCGTGGGTAAGCATCTGAAGCACCCGTGAGGCTACCCGTTGCGTCGCATGGAGATCACGGGGGGCTGGCCAAAAGGTACCATGGTCCATCATAGTCCGTTTGTGGCAGATTTGGATTGGGTCGGAAAGATCCGATGTGAGCAGAGGGCAATACACACTGCACCCTCGGGCGGGTGTATCCGAATCCTAGATCTCGCATACATGGTAAATTACTCCATGGAGATGTCTTCGCTTTGAGGGTAGCGTTGGCATATGGATGTAATTAGCTTGTTTTAAAAATATCCTTAAAATAAGTTTTAATACAATCTATATTCAACCATAGATCCCCTGTCCGCTATCTCATTAGACAACTAGATAATGGGTATCGACTTCGTAGACCGGTAGCGTCATCATGACCTTATGTTTAGGGTTGGTAAACTACTATGGCTATAAATCTTAATGTCCCTAAACCAGTCCCATCGGGTCTAGATGCCACTGTGGTACAGGCTAGGGCATATAACGACTAACGAGAGTCTGTAGAGATGTGCAAGTGCTATGTCATAGCATACTTGCGGACAACTCTTCAGAAGTAAGTCAGACATATGTCGGGTCCTCTGATGTAATGTTCTGTTACAGCATCAGATGTCTGAGGGGCGCAATCAAATGACTCGCTATCTCACCATCAAGAAACTCGTCAGCACTAAGATGTTTGATGGAATACTAGTTTGGAAACACATTCTTGGGTTCTAGAGCGAACTGGTTTTCTTTGACATAGTGCTAGATGTCGAGGTGATGGACAACATCTGTCTTGCATCCTTATATGGAACCTTTGAAGGCTTTGTCAGAGACTTCAGCCTTTTCAAGCTGGAGATGGCAAATACGGAACTTTTGGGAGCTATCCAGGTCACTAAGGATGGGATCAAGATTAAAGGTGATTCCTTTAGTGCGTAACTTAGGCCTTTTATGAAGTGCCTAAAAGTAAGAACTGATCAGAAACTAAAAACAATGCCTTTATAGAATCAGGAGCGGACTCTTAAGTCTGGTGAAGCCTAGTACGAAAGTGCTTCCGATGTGGCAACAGAAGGGGCATTGGAAGATTAAATATGGTCTCAGGATTCTAGGACAGGTAAACATCAACTCTTGGTAGAGTTGAATTGCCATCTAGTAGCAGTGCTTCTGCTTCTTGAAATATGGACTTCGTGTCTATAGAGATTCAAGGAAAGTAGAAGGCTACTTATTGGTAAGGTGGTCCTAACATAGATACTGATACCATAACAACTGCGGAAGTTGTTAATATGTTATCTTAGATTTTTCGATAGAAGGATTTTGATCCTTAGAGATTTAGTTATGTTTCCTCCAAGCTAAATAAAGGTTTTCAGTTTTAATCGATGACTTTACGTGCATCTCTTAAACTGAATAGGTACCTTCATTCCTAAAGGAATAGCTCATAACAATCTCTTTGTATCAAAATCTAGTTCGAAAATAGATTACATAATAGCTGTAGTATCTAATTCATATTCATCTTATTCCTTGGGATAACTTAATCCAATTGTGGCTCCTATGACTTAGATATATTGTCTTAGACATAATTCAAAGGTTAGTGAATGCCGAGTTTCTAGATACAGATTCCTCGAAGATCCTTCCAACCTGTGAGTCTTGTTTGGAAGGCAAAATAACTAAAATGGCCACTGAGGTATTGGAGTTAACCCATTCTGACGTATGTGGTTCCAAGAGCATCCAGATGGATGATATCCATTGGATTAGTTCCATAGGTACCTGATGGGGCATGGGATGATATCCCAGTTAATTGCTCCAGGGACACCATGCCAGAATGGAATATCCAAGAGAAAGAATCAGACCCTGTTGGACATGGTCTAAAGAATGATGAGTTTTGCCAAGTTTACTACCCACCTTCTATGGGTTACACCTTAAGACACAGTAGAGTATATCTTGAATAATATCTCATCTAATCAGTGCCTCATACCCCTGAAAAGCTGTGGTCTGAGCGAAAGCCTATACTACGGTATTTTAGTATATGGGGATGTCCTGCATATGTGCAGAAGGACAAGAGGGATAAGATGGAGACTAAGTTCAAGGTGTATCTGTTTATAGGTTATCCTAGAAAAATATAAGGTGGACTATCCATGATCCTGAGGAATAGAAGGTGATCGTTTCTACGAATGCCATCTACCTAGAGCGGGATTCTATTATAGACCATATGTCCACTAGTAAGGTAGTTCTGGATGAATTACTGGATACTAGTGGAGAGTGCATGATCGGAAACGTAGTGGTAGTAGATGATACAGACACTAGTATACCAGAAACTGTAGAAATAATTTGCTATGTACCACAACCATCTTGTCGCAGTGGGAGCACCATTAGAGCTTTTGAAAGATTTTGTGGACAAACTTTGTAAATTAGTCCATAAATTCAAGAGGATGGCCCCTTGAGCTACGACGAAGTAGTGAAATTTTTTGACAGAACTGTCTGACAGAAAATCATGGAGACAAAGCTTGCATCAGTGTCCAGTGATACTCTTTTGTACCAGGGTTCATCAAAGCTTTATTAAAGCATATTTGGATTGGGTCAAAGTTAAAGACCCGTGTAAGCGGATCACTGTGCACACCCTCTCTCGAGTGGGCATATACCGAATCTAAGGCTTGCGCACCTGGCAACTTAGCCCATTGGGTAGAAATTGGTAGAAGAGAGGATATATGATGCAGTTTCCAGGCTTAGAAGTTAGCAGGTCAGAAATACCTGGCTTACAGAATTGCAAAGGTTCATTTATGGACTGAAGCAAGTATCCAGGAGAAGCAATATCTATCTTGATCAAGTATGATCTATTCATACAGATTTGATCAAAATAAGCCAAGTGTGTACAAGAGGAGCGATGGAACTATAGGGGTGTACTTAGTACTTTACATAGACGATGTTCTACTGATTGAAAATGAAGTAGGAACGTTGCCTAAGTTCAATATCCGGTTATTATCTTAATTCGACTGAAAGACCTTCGTGAGGCGAGTTATGTTCTGGAGATCATGGTAACTCGAGATCGTCAGAGCATGATTCTCACGCTATCACAGGCTGTGCATAGAGATATGGTTCTAGCCAGTATCAATATACAAGACTCCAAAAGGGGTTTCTTGCTAAAGCTTGAAACTGTCGAATGATATAAATCATATGGCACCTAAGGAGATGACAGAAATACAAAAGGAGCCCTATGCTTATGCAAAGGGTAGTCTTATGTATGCCATGATTGTATAAGATGCTAATTATCTGTTGCGCAGCAGGATTGGAGGGTCGGTTTTAGTCGAATCCGGGTCCAGTTAGCTGGACTGATGTGAAGAGTATACTCGATATCCTCGTCAAATAAGGACTACGAGTTAGTTTACACTTCACAAGACTTGACGCCAATTGGATGCACAAGATCTGATTTAGCATCAGATGTGTAATCTAGAGAATCGACTTCAGGTATAGATTTCACCTTGGGATGAGAAGCGGTTAGTTAGCAGAGTGTGAAGCTATAATGCATCACGGGCTCTACTACAGAAGCCTAAGCATATTGTAGCGTGCGTGATAGGAAAATAGGTGGTATGGCTCGGTAAGTTTATAGTAAACTTGGATAGCATACCAGAGGCTTAGTTTTTTATTGTAACAACAAAAGAGCGGTAGCAAAAGCCTAGGCACCACCATAAAGGGGAAACATATCAAATACAAATTCTACTTGATCTGGTAGTTTTAGGAGGAAAGGCAAGTGGTGGTAACTGAGGTAGCATCTACAGATAATGTTGCTGATTCCTTTAGGGAATTCTTGCAAAGGCTTTTGGGCAGCATGTAGAAGCTATAGAGCTCATGACCGTTTTTCCTCGCTAGACCAAGTGGGAGATTGTTAGGTTTGAAGTGGTCTGCAGCTCGTAAAACCCTAGGTTTGGCTGTATATGGTTGATAGTTTATTTAGGATTGTATAAAGGTACGTATTATTATACGTGTTCTATTTATAGAACTTTAAGAACCATGACTATATAGTAGTCCATCTGAGTGGGAGAATCAGTGGATCGGTCCTATGAGCCTAAATTGTTCACAGCTCTGATTTGGGTTGGTCACCCTATCAGGATAAGTTGTTGGAATGACAGAGCATGAGTATCTCCATAATGGTCATTACCAAGCACAGTGTCTGTGGCCGAACGGAACCAACACGGTGCACAGATCGGTGAGCAGACACCGGTGCATATAGCCGTGTTTCTGCTTAGGGTAATCGGTCCTAAACCCTGAGGAACCGTGACCGATAGACTAACCAGTTGCGTGTAACTTTGGTTCACCAACGTGTGAGGGATCTAACCATGACCCAATACCACGGTGCGCTGGGTTATCGGGCTGGCGTTGCATCGGCACGCCACTCTTGCAGGCCATCCACATCCTTATCGGGAGGTGCATTCCTTGGTATAACATACACCGCACTAAACCCAGGCCTGGTGGTCAATAGTTGAGCTATTGACCGGATCCGGTTGCTTGGCCAAAGCGATCGGAGGTGCGATGGGATAGTCAACCTAGAAGGAACCTAATCATATGGTCACTCGAGTCTGACGGTTCTCTCCACCGCTCGAGTTGACTCATGGCACCAAGTGGAGGGACATCGTATTACCAATACTAAGCGGAGAGCAGGGGTATGCGATAGAGCTTAATAAGTCTGGGAGAATTGGAGTGTAGCCTGCGTCGCACTCTGGGTGGCCACGCAGGTTAACCGGGACCCAGAGGATTGACAGGGACACTTGGGTAGTGTGTCGATCGGGTTCGGTTGGAAGCCATGAATCCTAGTCCCTGAAGGTTCCACCCTATCCACGATCATTACGGATCATTACTTTCTCCTTGTCTCACAGCATATTATAAGTTGAAGAAATAATGCCTAATCATCCTGTGTTCCGTGAGTGCATCGCACTAGAGCATGGTGGTTGCACAGGACTAAGTGTGTTCACTAGGGGGCAACCCCAGAGTAGTGTAGAGACATATGATGTTGCCATTATACCATAAGAAGTCCATTCCGTGTGTGCGTGTTGCACTAGAACGCAGAATGTGAGTTTAGTAATTTTTACTATGGGGCACCCCACCTTTTACTAAGGGCACCCTAGTAAATAGTAAAAATACTATTCATCATCCCATGGTGTATTGACTTGTTGCTGATGCCAATGAGGTGCCCTAAGTGTTAGGGTGCATTATCGTGCAAGTAGATGGGCCATACATAGTCCCGTATGAGGTGAACGACCACTAGATGCATGGGGGCATTTTGGTCATTTCAAAATATCCCGCATGCCCTAATGACCACTATCTTCACTAGGGCTAGCTTGCATGGCCATCAAACTTATAATTAAGGGATTAATTCAGATTTGAAAGAATTTGAATCATCTCCTTAATTGCAACAATTCTAATATGGCAACTAGTAATAAAAAAGGGGCATTAAATTTGAGAGTAATGAGATGGAGAGAGAGAGGAACCGTTTCAAATGGCAAGAGAGAGTGAGGGGGACGAATTTTAGATCTGAAATGGTGCTTTCTTCTCAGATTTCCGAAGGAGAATCATCCACCCTTCGCTGATGGTTCGGATTTTTGCCATCTCTCTCTCTCGGGTTCATCTCTTCTCTCTCCTTCATCTTCTTCTCCAAGTGTGTGTGTGAGATTGATGGAGATTGCTTGCACTCTGATGCACTTAGAGATTAGAGTGGAAGGATCCGGGATGATATTTGAGATCGGGTGAATCCGATGAGATTCATTTCTCTCTTGCGCGAGGATCCCGCTCGTGAATGCTGCCCAGATTTTATGGGCAAATCTGTACTGTTTTGATCACTGCAGGAGCTATAGAAGTCCAAATGACTTCAAACTAGTTGCAAATTCTTGGCGTTGAAGTCTTCTTTCCTGCAAATCATGTTTCGCTCCATTCTGATGTCGGGATAGAAAGTTACGACCTTTGCACTGAAGGGTGTTCGTGCAGATCCGAATTTGTCTTCATCAACATTGAAGCAATTCTTCGCGGTGTTAAATCCCGCACGAAGGTATAACCTACTAACCCCTTGATCTATCATAATGCATACATATGAAATATGTTAATCATTTCGATAGATGACTATAGGGGTTCGATTCGTATTTGTTTTATCATTTACGCATATGATTAATATTAATAAAAATTTTAAAATGCACCGCACACCGAAACGATCCTCGGGATCAACTCCACCTTCCGTTGCGCCTCCGATATCATTCCAACAATAATTTCCCCTCCCAAACATAGAAGACGCATTTTAAAATCATGCACCGCTACAGAATTCATAAGAACTCCACAATTAAGCGTGCTCGGGCGAGAGTAGTATCAAGATGGATGACCCCCTGGGAAGTTCTCGTGCGGGCACGGACAAAATTGATAATATCTTGTGTGTTTGGGGCGGATGTTACATCTACCGTGACCCCCCCCCCCCCCTTATCTCACTCGACCAACTTGGTCACAAAAAAGTGCCAAGGGTATTGTCTTGGGCTTGTTGAATGTGCCAAAGCGTTGGATACTTTAGACTTTATCTTCGAATCCTAAGGGCGGAGCCTTGCGTTTTTTTGAATACTGAGGTAGGAGAGCCTGCCTTAAACTTTGTCTTTGAATGTCGAGGGTAGAGCCTCAGGCTTCGTTGAATGCTAAGGCGGCGAAGCCTGCCTCAAACTTCATCTTTGAATGCCAAGTGAGGGGCCTTGGGCTTCATCTTTGGATGCCAAGGCTATTTCCTTAGGCCGAGATGGTATCAATGTCTCGGGCTTTGTCAGGTGCCGAGGCGGCAAAGCCTGGCTCAGACTTTCTTCGAATGCCAAAACTGTCTCCTTGGGTCGAGACGCTGTCAACGTCTTGAGCTTTGTCATGTGCCAAGGTGGTGAAGCCTGCCTCGGACTTTGTCTCCGAATGCCAAGGCTGTCTCCTTGGGCCAAGACACTATCAGAGTTTTGGACTTTGTTAGGTGCCGAGGCGGTGAAGTCTACCTAGGACTTTGTCTTCAAATGCTAAGGTTGTCTCCTTAGGTCGAGACGTCTCGGGTTTTGTCAGGTGCCGATGCGACGAAGCCTGCCTCGAACTTTTTCTTTGAATGCCAAGGCTGTCTCCTTGGGCTGAGATGCTGTTGATGTCTCGGGCTTTGTCAGGTACTGAGGCAGTGCATCCTGGATTGAACTATGTCTTCGAATGCCAAGGCTGTCTCCTTGAGCCAAGACGCTGTCGATGTCTCAGGCTTTGTTAGGTATCGAGGTGGCAAAGCCTGCCTCGGACTTTGTCTTCGATTACAAGGTTGTCTCCTTAAACTGAGGAGCTATCGATGTCTCAGACTTTGTCAGGTGCCGAGGTGAC
The DNA here is from genome assembly GCA_947650365.1 of Chamaelirium japonicum. Taxonomy (NCBI): domain Eukaryota; kingdom Viridiplantae; phylum Streptophyta; class Magnoliopsida; order Liliales; family Melanthiaceae; genus Chamaelirium; species Chamaelirium japonicum. The sequence continues at coordinate 56,621,219 of OX393560.1, forward strand.
AAAGCCTGCCTCGGACTTTGTTTTCGAATGCCAAAAGCGGAGCCTTAGGATTTGTTTGAATGCTGAGGTAGGAGAGCCTACCTCAGACTTTGTCTTCGAATGCCGATAGCAGAGCCTCAAGCTTCGTTGAATGCTGAGGCGGCGAAGCCTGCCTCAATTTCATCTTCGAATGCCAAGGGCGAGGCCTTGGGCTTCGTCTTTGGATGCCAAGGCTATTTCCTTAGGTCAAGATGATGTCAATGTCTCGGGCTTTGTCAAGTGCCGAGGCGGTAAAGCCTGCCTTGGACTTTGTCTCCGAATACCAAGGTTATCTCCTTGGACTGAGACGTTGTCGACATTTTGGGCATTGTCAGGTGCCGAGGAGGCGAAGTCTGCCTCAGACTTTTTCTTTAAATTCCAAGGCTATCTCCTTAGGCCGAGGCGCTGTCGATGTCTTGGGCTTGTTGGGTATAATCCCGTGGTAGAGGCTCGCAGCGTAAATGATTTGGCGGTCGAAAGACCGTTCATGGTGCATGTTACACGATTTAAACTTTCATTAAAACTAATCTACATGTGCGTGCATATATATGCACGTAAATCGAACACCCTAACGGTAATCTAGCGTAATGATTATCTAGCATGCATACAAATCATAGAGCTCGCTAGATCTACGTGTTAGATTATTCATACCTTCATGCAGATCTTTTAACCGCGGAGAATTGTCTTCTTTGTCGATGGAGACGGAAGATCGTTTGCGAAGAAGTCGATGGTATGAATGGAGATGATGCCTTCTTATTCACCTTATCTTACACGATTTCTGAAACGTCGCTCTCAGATCTCTGAGTGCCTCCAAAGAATGATCCTTCTCCTTCTACGAAACTCCACGCGAGGAAGACGAAGTATCAAGCGGGGAAGTAGAGAGATGAGGGAGAGATCTAAGGAGAAGGGATGGAGGGGGGTTTGATTTTTTCAACTCATATGGCCGGCCCCATAAAGCCCCCTATATAGGGCCGGCCTACCCCCTTAGATAATGATCCAAGGGGATAAAAACATATATCCCCCAAAAATTTCCCCAAAATCATCCTTTTATCTCTCCTTATATTTATCCATTTTTCCCACTTTTAGGGCTTGTTTTGATCAATTCAAAACCCTATCCCTATCCCTATGGCCGGACCTATTGATGGGGGATTCTCATCCCCACAATATAGGGCCAGACCTAGCATGGTCCCTCACTGCTAGGGTCGGCCATAAGTGAGGTCTGCCAGAGTGAGTTTTTACCAAAACGCCCTGATGCCTCAATTTGATCATTTCTAGTGTGCGAGACCTAGTGGTCACTCCTTAAGTGATCTTTACTAGTTACCTCACTTTAACTGAGGCCACCGGAGGGTGCCTTTAGTAAAGTCAACTAGTCAACTCACAACATATCCTGGTGCATCGCACCTATGCAGCGAAGTTTACTTATGGCTAGGGATAACTACTTGCGCCTCTATACTAGTTTCGGGCTTACCCCTTAGTTCTCTCATGTAGTTACGCATCTATCGTGCTCTAGTTCCAAGCACACACGGAGCGTAGACTTCTTTCTTCCTCTTACTGCTCATGGTGTTCCGAGGAGATGGTTCAAGAACCGTACATAATGTTGATAAAGTGGAACCATCAGGGACAGGGGTTCATGGCTTCCAACTGAAGCTCGATCGACACAATACCCAAGTGTACCATCAATCCTCTGAGCTCGAGTTAACCTGCGTGGCCACCCAGAGTGCGACGCAGACTGCACTCCAATTCACCCGGACTTACTATGTTCTCCATCATACCCCTGCTCTCCGCTTAGTAGTGGTAAACCCGTTGTCCCTCCACTTGATGACATGATTCATTTCGAGCAGTGGAGACTACCGTCAGACTAGAATGATCATATGACTTGGTTTCTTCCAGGTTGACCTATATATCGTACCTCTGATTACCCCGTCGAGTAATCAAACTCGGTCAACAGTCAAACTGATAACCACCAGGCCTGGGTTTGGTACAGTGTAAGTCACACCAAAGAACGCACCTCCCTTCAGAGGTGTGGATGACCTGCAGGAGTGACACGCTAATGCAACGCCAGTCGGGTAACCCAGTACACCGTGGTTTTGGATCACTGCATACGGATCCTCACACATTGTTGCACCAAAGCACCACATAACTGGTTAGTCCATCAGACGTGGTTCCTCAGGATTTAGGACCGTTTTACTCTAAGCATAAACATGGCTTAGTGTACCAGTGTCTGCTCACTGATTTGTACACCGTGTTAGTTTTATTCAGCCACAGACACTGTGCCTGGTGATGACCATGGTGAAGACTTCGCATGAACTGTCATCCCCAACAGCTTATCATGATGAGGCGACCAACCTGATCATAGCTGCGAACTGATTTAGATTATATGGGATCAATCCACTCAGTCTTCAACTCAGTGGACTACCATATAACCATGGTTCTCTATTCTTAAAAGAACACGTAACTATGTTACGTACCTATATGCATCTCATATAATAACTATCAATCTTTATTTATTAGACTAAAACATAAAGTTTTACAAGCTTAGAACACATCAATCCTAACAGGGCTTTGTCAGGTGTCGAGGCAGCGAAGCATGCCTTAGACTTTATCTCCGAATGCCAAGGCTGTCTCCTTGGGTCGAGACGTTGTCGACGTCTTGGGCTTTGTCAGGTGCCGTTGCAGGGAAGTCTGCCTCAGAATTTATCTTCGAATGGCAAGACTGCCTTGGGCTTTTTGGATGCCGAGGGGGTGATCGCACCTCCTTTGACGGGGGTTCGAATTCAGAGTACTCAGCATAGCGCCTTTATATAGGTTGACTTAGGCAAAGTGCCATTTCGGTCGAACCTATGTTGGGGCATGTAGCGCTGTACTATTGCAGGTTAGCCAGTCATGTCGCAACCCGAGCCGGACTAACTGTGGCAAGGCACTAGTGCATGTGTCCTTATGTGACAATGGGAGCATGTGCGATGTCAAAGATTCGGAGTACTCAGCATAGTGCCTTTATATTGGTTGACTTAGGCGAAGTGCCATTTCGGTTAAACCTATATCGGGGCGTATAGCGCTGTACTGTTACAAGTTAGCTGATCGTGTTGCAACCCGAGCCGAACTAACTGTGGTGAGGCACTAGTGTATGTATCCTTACGTGACAACGGGAGCATGTGCGACGTCAAAGATTTAGAGTACTCAGAGTAGCTCCTTTAAATCGGTTGACTTAGACGAAGCGCCATTTCAGTCGAACCTAAGCCGGGGCGCATAGCGTTGTATTGTTACAGGTTAGTCGGTCTTGTTGCAACCAGAGTCGGACTAACTATAGTGAGGCACTAGTGCATATGTCCTTACGTGACAATAGGAGCATTTCGACACCAAAGATTTGGATTACTCAGCGTTGCGCCTTTATATCGGTTGACTTAGGTGAAGTGCCATTTCGATCGAACCTACATCGGGGTGTGTAGCATTGTACTGTTGTAGGTCATAATCCAATCTGAACTAACTGTGGCGAGACACTAGTGCATGTGTCCTTACGTGACAATGGGAGTATATGCGACACTAAAGATTCAGAGTACTCAATGTAGCGCCTTTATATCGGTTGACTTAGGCGAAGCACCGTTTTGGTCGAACCTATGCCGGGGCGCGTAGCTTTGTACTATTGCAGGTTAGCCGGTCATGTCGCAACCCGAGCTGGACTAACTATATCTTTGAATGTTGGTTGATCATGGGGAGACCCTGTGCAATCAAACCAATCTTGTCTTTGATTGGTCGAGGCAAGGCTCTTACCGACCCAACCGGTTACGGGGTAAGTAGCAGGTGTCTTTGAACACTAGCCGGTCGTGAAGGGATCCTGTGCGATCAAATCAGTAAAGGGGACATTGAGCTTGTATTTTCAGAGCTCGATAGCAGTGAAGAATTAATTAATCAAGAGTTTGAGGAGGGTCTCTACACGAAAGGTGCTTAGTTGCTATTTTATTGATAATTCAAAAGATGTTACATCATAGACTTTAGATGAGTGACATTCTGAATTGTTGACGATCTGCAGCCTTCTACTCTGATCTGTCGATGGGATGCTTCCCTTTGATTGCAGAGGGGGGATCCTGACAGGATCCCATATTCCTTTGAACTCCTGGAGATGTCCCTCCTGCCAGTGGTCATCCAAGTGATATGATAGAGACTTGTATTTTACCGTTGGGTGTTCGTGGCATCAGTGGAAGTCGCAGTAGACCGATTTGTTTACCGTGTGTCTTGGATCAGGCTAGAGAGGGTTCGGCCACTTGAGATAGTCTTCGTGCTGGATCTGCTCGAGGATGATGTCGATGGGCATATTCCAGTAGGTGGATGTGGCCCTCCGAGGCTCTGCGGGTCTATCGCCTGCCCGGTTCGGCCTCTTAGAGGTTCCACCTTCCTTAGCTTGAGCGTTGAGGACTTGGGTTGTTGGTCTTGCCGGCTCCTTGTCCGAAGGGCGTTTCCTGGGGTCTCGACCCTTGCGAGCGACTTGATCATCTTCAAACTCGATCTCCCGCTAGATCTGATCGAAGAGTGCTCCAAGGGAGGCAGGAGAATTACGGATGAGGTCATTATAGATATGGAGATCGTAGTGTAGGGCATTCTAGAATGCTAGCATGAATGCTTCATCGTCGAGGTGACATCCGGAGAGCACTGTGTGCTCATTCCAGAACCTCTGAGTGAACTCTCGAAGGGTTTCATCCAAGCCCATCTGTAGTTGGTAGAGGGAGTCTAGCTTCTTCTCCGGCTTGAGGTTCAACCGGTAGTGTTGGATAAAAAGGTCCGCTAGGTCCCCGAACAAGCTTATGGAGCCTTTCGGTAGATTGTGATACCAGTCTAGCGACACATCATCTAGAACCTGGTTGTTGTGGTTGTGCGACGTTAATGCCTGCTTGAAGGTAAGGATGTGCAGTGCCAGATCTCCTATTAGATAGTTGAACTTGGGGAGAGTGGGGGTTCTCTAGCTTCGAGGAAACTGAGCTCGGAGAATTCATTGATGAAGTGGCCCTTCGGAGGCGTGGTTGTTCCTACGGTCACCTCGTTGGTCAGTGATGCGTCTCGGAGGAAGGGGAGGAAGGTAAGACTCGGAAGCCCTCCTTTCTTGACAAAGTTACACTAAAGCTCGATCGTTATTAAGATGTGACCGAGTTCTAGAGCGATGTCCTCCATTCCAAACCTCCCTTCGACAACGAGGATCGGAGGATGATTCAGAGTTGAGAGGCTCAGGTTGACGAGTTGACTCGTCGAGGCGCTCTCAGACTATCTGTCTGGGAGGGAGAGGTGAGAGTTCCCTTGAAGAGGGTTCGAGGGATCGTCATGAGGTGTCAACGATAGATCGTCTGGAAGGAGTGTGGGATGGGTCAAACGGTCGATGGACGTCTGCTTCATCGATGATACCGGTGGCTGGCCGTGGGAGGTCAACTCTTGCTTCGACGACTATCTGTCGGAGGGATTCTCTCTCGACCATAACTGTAGTGTTCTGCTACATGAGGGTGAGGAGTTGGAAGTCCTCTGCCATGACCTAATACGTCGCCTGAGGGTCGGCAACGGGTGAGACGTGCATTTTCCCCAAACGTCAAGGAGTTGCATCAGCAAGCTGAGGAGACTGTCGAGGTTGAGCCTGAGCGGCGCGATCAACTGATGGGTGACTCCTTGAATCAACAAAGAGTTGCTGCTCAAGGAATTGGCTCGTTATGAATCGATGACTTATTGAGCGAGTTATTGGATTTGAGCGTTTGGAATCATGTTGCTTCCCTCCGGCTGATCCATGGGTCATGTCTTTGCTATTATGATGTAGCAATAGAAACAGATCGATTGCTCGGGCAATCGGTAGTTGCTTGCTTGACCAAAGGAGATGGGAAGCCTAGAGGTCACGAGCTAATAGGGAAAGATCCCACAAACAACACCAAACTGTGGGAGAGGATTACAACCGTTGTACGGTCCCCTTCCAATAGTCAATAGAAGGGTAAAGCTTTAGGGATGTGGCGCGCTGTAGAGCGCTGAGTTGTCAAGCTAACACTGTAGAGTAGAGAGAGAGTTGGCACAGGGTGTGGAGCCGAAGTTCGGCCGAAGCTACGTCTCCGTGTGGTAAGACGCAACCTTTGAATCCACTAACTCTGAAAGAAGTTGAGCCACTCTCGATAGGCCGAGAAGTGCTTACACAGGTGAACAGTGGGTGGAGAAGGTTGGACTGGAGTGAAAACCAGAAGGCTCTAGGAGCTCTAGAAAACAAAAGGTAGGATCTAAATTAATGGAATCCAATCTGGGATCTTTGTCGATCGGGTTTGTTATATGTACCAGTTTGGGAATACCAGGGGTTCTGGTAAATATCTGAGGGAATTTACCAGTCCCTTGATAGTATGTGTAGGCCCCAGGTAGAGCTGCGGGTCCCATCGTTGTCTCCGTTGGCCCCAGACAGGGCTGCGGGTCTCATTGTCATCCCTGTGGGCCCAAAGCAGGGTCGCGGGTCCCATTGTCATCATCGTGGGCCCTAGGTAAGGTTGCGGGTCCCACTGTCAAGCGTTAACTAGAATTTGCACTCACAGTTATCCCCTCCCAGCTAGGTAGGTGCTAACAGGGATGAGGTAGTAATCCTCCCCCACAACCTCCACCGAGCCTCCAACACCCACCACTTCCGATCGGACACCATCTCCCCCGGCCAAAGAAGACTCTTCAGTGTGAGATCCTAATGGGTCGCCGTCTCCCCTGTTAGCACCTATATGGATTTCAGTTGTAGAATCCGATCGTCTTCTCCCATGACCACTGGAAAGACCAAACAAACCAACCTTCACAATATATGATCTCTTTCTGATCACATCCCCAACAAAATCATTAACGGAGGCTGCCGGTGGCAGGCTAAAATCCTCTAGATCTGCTTCAGAATCAGGATCCGAGGGTTCAACCATCAGGATCGTATTTTTTTCTTTTCCCCCCTTCTCTGTGTGTGTGTGTGTGTGTGTGTGTGTGTGTGTGTGTGTGGGCAGGGTGCCAATTTAGAGGATTATTGGATTGATCTATTTGAATATTAGGTTTGGTTAGGGTTGAAAAAATACAACCCGAGTTGAATTTGGGTCGAGCTCGGGTTAAGGGGTCGGGCAACCCGATCAACCGGAACCCGAGCACTTACATATGTACGTGAGTCTATGATATATAGGTAATAATCACAACCATCCTAGGTACTCATATGTTGAGGGGTTGCAATCATAGCCATCTGTTTCACTCAGTCCCATATTGTTTATTTGCTTCTTGCTTATAAAATAAAGATATTATCTGATGATCTGGTAAATTGCATGGATAGAAATGCAGCATAAGTTGTATAATAGTGTTAATTAGTATAAGTTCTTTTAAGTTTTTGATCTTCAAATGTCAAAATTTTAAACAATGATTGGAAATAAGTATACCTGAACATGCACAACCCATCCTGTCCTGCCAACTTGGGCTAAGCCGAGCTTGAAAATTTTTTCTTGGGTTGGGTTTGGGTTGGACATCTCGGGTTGAAGGTTGGATTGGCTTGGGTAAGGGTTGAGGCGTTCTAGTACTTGGGTTGAGCATGGGTTGACCCCTAACCTAGTCCAACCTGCCTGAGTTGCAGCCCTACCATTTGGACCACATGACTCTAAATACTCAATTAGGAAGCTAATCTATCTATCTACTAGTGCATGCCCGTGCCTGTCAGCACTGCAGCGGACCGCCTTCGACGGCAACACACCTGTTGGCATTGTAGTGGGCCGCTTTCGGCGGCAACACACCTGAACATCTTCGGCAACATAACACTTTCAATGACAACACTAGCATTCATATGAACACCCATTTCCTCGCCCGTGTCGATTGGCATGAAGCGGGCACCTTCGGCAGGACCAACTCCCCCTCCCCCTATAATTGATCAATCATAGCTGTCTCTGTTCAAACGGATTCCTCGAGATCGATCCGATGGTTTGGGGCGGCCGAAATTTCAGCATACAGGTTTATAGCTGTTAGTGTGAACAACGAACACGGGATGAACAATCAGGTTTAGTGCAATTTAAATGGGCTAGGATTTTAGGGGTTTAGTACAGTTTAAATGGGTTGGGATTTGAAACCAAGGAAAGATCATGCATTGATTTTTGAACGAATGGTTAGATCTATTCAGTTCATTTTTGTCCAGTCAGCTTTTTTGTTCCGTTTTGTCTAGTTAGCAGAAAACCGACTTCCCTTGTTATATAGATACTATCTAATAATATCTAATCCAATAGTATAATACTAAAATGGAGGTCTCTCTCATGTGGTGTGACACGTGGACCACTTTTGAAGAGCTATAATCCTTCTCCCATGTGTGAACGTAGTGCTCTCTCTCATAGGGCTGTGCAAAAACCGACCCGAACCGCCTAACCGAACCGAAACCGACCAAAATTTAACCGAAATAACCGAACCGAACATCAAACCGAACCGAAAACAAACCGAACCGACAAAACCGATTAAATCGGTTTCGGTTTCGGTTCCCGGGTATGAAACACCGAACCGAAACCGAAAAAACCGACCCGACTTCTTAAATCATAAACACAACGGTCACAATACTTTTGTTTCAAGTAAGTGCAAGTACGAAGTAATTATGTTACATCTACAATGCTTCAAAAGAGTGAACGTCGGTTGATTTTGCTTTGAACTTTCATTTTGGCACTATGTAAGAACATAATCATCCACTTATTTGTGATGAACTGACGATTAAGATTTAAGAGCCAAGGGTTCTAGCATAACTTATATTAACCGAAACCGAACCGAAAACCGATCACACCGAACCGACAAAAACCGACTATTTCGGTTTCGGTTTCGGTTTTGATTTTTCGAAAACCGAAAAAAAAATAAAACCGACAAAACCGACACCGAAACCGACCGACAAAACCGACGCTCACCCCTACTCTCTCATAAATCCGATTAAAAACCTATTATAAAGATGATAAATATCTATGTAATGGTATATAATGGCCATTTGATGTTAATTAGAAAAAGTAGTTAGTATTATCTCTTTCTCTCTCTAACAAGTGAATCACACCCGGGCGAGTGAATCGCACTTACTCCAAATTGCACACTTCTTTGGATGGCTATGATGTTATTTGTGCCAAGTGGCATGCATCAAGTTCATCCGGGTAGTTCTTTCTCGTAAATCCTATTAAAACTCCATTAAATTAGAAAAATCATTAGCACTATATCTCTCTCCTTAACAAGTGAATCACACCTCGACGAGTGAATCACACTCACTCTAGATTGCACATTTCTTCGGATGGCTATGATTTCGTGTGTGTCAAGTGGCTTGCGTCAAGTTCATTCGGGCATTGCCTGAGTTTTTATATACATATACTAAAACAGAGCCTGGCCTCAGCCATGTTATGACATGTGGACTGTTTTTAAAGAGCCATAATCCTTATCTCGGGTGTGAACAAGCTCTTTCTCACAAATCCTATTAAAAATCTACTTTAAAGATGATAAATACACATTCAATGACATTTAATGGCCATTTGATATTAATTAGGAAAATCATCAATACTCTCTCTCTCTCTCTCTAACAAGTGAATTGCACCCACTCCAGCTTAGATATTTCTTCAGACAACTGTGATGCTGTCTGTTCTAAGTAGCGTACATGAAGTTCATTTGAGAATTGCTTGGGTTTCTTACTAGTTCTTATAAGGTTGAGGCCTTTGGTGCCACATAGCAGCCTCCCTATTCCCCTCTCTTCCATCTCTTTCTCTCTCCTCCTTTAATTTTTTTCAATTATACATCTCTCTCTCTCTCTCTCTCTCTCTCCACACACGACAAGGAGCTAGATTTCGATGCATGATATGCGATCAGTTCAAGCGGCATCGCAACCGTCCGTGCATTGCACGCGATTAGTACTAGTACTATAATACTAAAATGGAGCCTCAATGTCATAGTTATGACACGCAGAGGCCCCTATGGCTACGTGTACGTACGTATATGAAGAATATAACAATAGAATATGGTACTTGGGATTCCTCTCATAGAACTATGCCCTTTGTTCAATTCCAGGGAAGTTCTCTCTGTACTAGCATTAGAGGTTGGATTAGAATCACAACTATACATCACTTTGGACTGCAGCAACAACTGTAGATTGGGACGGTGTTGCATCTCCTTTTAGGTGGAATCACCGAGTGGTCAGTAAGACGTGCACGACACCCCTTTATCTTCTCACGTCTCACGATCTTCTTCCATGCCAAATATTCAATATCTATATCTTTCGCAATGATAGTAAGGAGGAATCTTTACAAGTTTGTTATTATAAATTATCATACTCTGTGAAGTTCCTTCTGGCATGACTAATTTGGGTGCTTATGAATTTTTGAAGCCATATTCGATTCTAGAGTTCTTTTTTAAAGGTTCTACTACATTAGTGTGGATAAGAAATTGTCATGCTATTTGAACATTGCCCCTTTCGAGATTTTCATGATAATATCTCTCTTCAATTTTGTGATTATTAGGGTTTTTTTTTATAACTAACTATAGTGGTACGCCCTCAACTACTATTTATATGCTTAATTGTGCTGTTACCAAATTATTCTTTTTTCTACATATGTTCAATATCTATCTATCACACAAACATGACACACCCAATGATGGCATCCGAGTTTATTTTTATTGCAATTGTTTAATGTTTTTCGTTTTCATTTGCTTTGGTTTTGATTGTTATGCGTTCAAGATCGGGTCGTCATCCATGTCAATTAATGCTGAACTTATCTTAAATTGTTCTTCTACCAATTATTTTTTGTTTATGAAAGTGTTTAGATATAAAGAACAATATCTAAGACTTTTTTGTTGTTTGTTTTGCTAGGATTGGCGTTTTCCCTTCTCTTGATCTTTTTTTGTCTTCATTCTTAAATGGACATAATTTTTTTTTGAATCTAGAGAATTGTACTCAGTACATATATGATAGTATTGTTTATACTTTCAATCAGTACTCGCCGCCATTGCTGCCGCCGCCACCGGTTCTCCGTCATCCCCCGGGTTTAAACTAATATATATGTGTGTGGTCATGCGCGCACACGAGTTGAAAGTATACCGTCAAAATAATATTTTTTTATAATGATGATGATGATATTTAAAAATGACTATTATTTATATCAAGTTTGGTCTTCTACCCTCTTTGTCTAGACGAAAACTTTGAAGGATTACTTCAGGTTGCATGAGTTTAAACTACATTGTCTCGCGAACTTTCTCACTTCAATCATAGAGGATTCGTAGCCAAACATAAAATTCTTGTCATTTTGAAGCGTTTTTAGTTGGAGTTGTGCTTAACAATTGATCCCATCTTAATGGGATAACTAGGTAAGTCTTGGATGATGGTGAGTTTTTTTTTTGCGAAGTTTTCATAGCTATAGGTGTGCTCCATTTCTAATCCTATGAGGTGTCTCGATTGTTATTCTTGTTATATTCATCATGTTGAGGATGCCTTATGTGTGATCTTGAGATGCTCATCGGATGGCTGGCGATCATTGTCTGGGGCTACTAAGGGGGCCTTGGGTATAATAACAAATATTGTTGGGAGGAACCGATAAAAAGAGCCTATGACTCTAAATTATGCTAGGAGAATGTACATGATCAAAAGGATTAGAGAGGAACTTTCACTTTACCACAAACAAATTTGGGATCTTACAAACAAACATATCTCTAAGGTGGGTATTGCATATTCCTCTCTCATCAGTGGTGTTGATCCTTTCTTCCATTTTGAATTATGGGGAATCCTTAGGATCCTTTCTTCCATTTTGAATTATGGGGAATCCTTATGTTCCGTGTGACATTGTATTTTTTTTTGTTGTCGAGACACACACACACAGAGAGAGAGAGATTTGTGCATGGATGTAGAAGAGAAGTGAACAACACGGTTGGTAGGATAGGCAAAAAGAAATATAGAGGGAACCTGCCACATCAAGGATCTATAGGAAAGTCCTCCAAATGAGAGCCCACAACCGTCTTTTACCATTTAAAAGGATATATATATATAGGGAAATTCTTAGGTGCGGTCTGTGCTGTCCACGGGCAGACCACACCTAAGCATATATATATATATATATATATATATATATATATATATATATATATATATATATATATATATATATATATATATATATATATATATATATATATATATATATATATATATATATATAGAGAGAGAGAGAGAGAGAGAGAGAGAGAGAGAGAGAGAGAGAGAGAGAGAGGAAACATAAAATGATCTGCCAGCTTATTTTAGCAAAATGGGCAGCCACTAATTTGAAGCCCTTAGGAGTTTTAGAATGTGCTGATTTTTTGTGAGCATAAGCACCTTATCATAGATAGAACACCCACAAAAAATCAGCACATTCTAAGACTCCTAGAAGCATCAAATGTTAGAAGTTTTATTAAATATTCGTTGTAACCGTTAATCTGAAATATATCATTTGATGCCCTTCAAAATTTTAGAATGTGCTGATTTTTTGTGGGTGTGCTATCTTAGGTAAGATACTTATGCTCACAAAAAATTAGCACATTCTAATACTCCTAGGGGTGTCAAATGGGTGGCTGCCCATTTCGTCGAAATAGGCCGCCAATATAGGTTGGCAGCCTATTTCGACGAAATAGACAACCACCCATTTGATGACCTTGGGAGTCTTAGAACGTGCTGATTTTTTGTGAGCATAAGCACCTTACCTTTGATAGAACACCAAAAAAAAATCAGTAAATTCTAAAACTTTTAGGGGTATGAAATGTGATATTTCAAATTAACGGTTACAACGGACGCTCGATAAAACTTTTAACATTTGATGTCCCTTGGAGTTTTAGAATGAGCTGATTTTTTATGGGTAAAGTAGAGGGTGAAAGCGATCCTTATATGTATGATGAGACCTTATCTCAACTCCTGAGTTTTCGGATAGAGGAAATCCCACAAAACCGAGGCATTGAGATGACTTTCACTAGATCCCTCTTTACCTAGAATAACATGCCGCATGTGAGTTCTAAAATATTTGAAAGGTTGGATCGTGCCTTTTGCAATACATTATGGTTTGATTTATTTTATAAAGCTCGTCTTATGCATTTACCTTTTATTGCTTCCGATCATAGTCATCTTTTATTGCTAATCACTCCTTTGACTGCTACTGCATCTCATCCCTTCCGTTTTGAACATTTTTGGCTCATTCATCTCGGTTTGCCTTTTCTAAACGGGTCTAACGGTCTTATCGTGTCTACCCGTTTATAAACGGGTCGGGTACGGGTTTAGGATCTAGACACGATTAGTTAAATGGGTCGGGTCCGGATCTAGGGGTTTTGGACACTACCCGAAACTAGAAACGACATGCACGACACGAACCCGACCCGACACGACCCATTGCCACCCCTATCTAAGGGGGTGTTTGGCATTGATCCGGAACTGGCCGTTTCTATCCTCGATTCTGGATTTTAAAAATAATGGCTAGTATTTATTCCGGTGGAATGAAGAGTTGGGAACATGATTTTATTGTTCCGTGGGATTCTCTACCAACCGAATGCTAAACCTTTAAATTAATACTAGAAATGATATTTGATAGAAATACCCTCTATTGGATAAAGATTAATTTGAATAGCTGTTCCACATGCCAAACACCCCCTAATCTTATATCTCTTTGTCGTGCCATTTCATTAGAATAAGCATGTGATTGGGAGATTGGAAGATCAAGCACATTCCTTGAGTCAGAATATTGCATGGCTCCAAATGAAAGAAGGTTCTGTTTTTTTAGGGGGGCTTTGTGAATGTTAATGTATATAGATGGGTCGGTTTTACATGTACAGTCGGGTCGGGTTGTATGGTCATTCATGTACATATATATGGGCTTGAGTCCCTCAATAGAGAGTATTGCATTCCTCTCCAAACCCTACCCGTCATCTCCTAACATGGTATCAGAGCTCTAGGGTTCTCCCGCGCGGCGACGACGATGACGGTCCTCTCCCTCCGGCAGCACCTCCCCGTCCGGCCTCCCTCCTCCACCGGCCCACCCCGTTCGGCCTCCCTCCTCCACCGGCCCCCCTTTCCGCCGCTCGACAGCCCCCCTATAGCCGCCGCCCGACCTCCCTCCTCCACCGGCCCCCACTTCCACCGCCCCTCCCTTCCGCCGCCCGACAGCCCCCGACCCCCTTCCTCCACCCCCCGGCCCCCCTTCATCCAACCGACAGCCCCCGGCCCCCCCTCCTCCACCCCCCCGACCCCCTTCTGCCACCCGACTGCCCCCGGCCCCCCCCTCCTCCACCCCCGACCCCCCTTCCTCCACCCCCCGAACCCCCTTCCTTCACCCGACCGACCCTCCCACCCCTTCCTTCTCGGTTCCCCCCCTCTGTTGAGCCTCCTCCATGGCTTCTACTGTTGTACCGTCCGTCATTGCGATCTCTCCACCGCTGAAGGCGGTCGCCTTTCAGTTGTCATCGACCAGCGACTGGCCTGATTGGTCCCTCACCGTTGAGGCCGCGCTCTCCAGTCGTGATCTGTGGGGTCACATCACCGACGATGATCCTCCTCCAGCTGTCCTCTCTGGCTCCTCCTCTGTCACCGGCAGTACTGTAACGCCCCGATATTTTACGGATTTATTTGATCCGTATAATACTGAGGTGTTAGAAAATAAAAGCTTGGTATAACTAAGCTCCATCAAAATTAGAACTTAACTGAGCCATTCTATTAAAATAACCATTGTTTGATACATTTTATGAGAACAAGAGTCTAAAGCAATAATTTTTTTTTTTTTCTGCAACGACACTTCATGCTTCAGCTTCGGCATCTTCGTAGAAAGGGGTGTACAGCGGGTCCTCAACTCCTTCTGGGTCGTTCCCTACTCGCTCTCCGTCCTCTTCCAGTCCTGCAGGATTTGACTCTGAAGGGTGCACAACATCTGTAGGAGGGTGAGTCCAAACCACTGACTCACCTCATGACATAGTTTACTTCATGCTAAATATTTGTACGGAAAAACAGTAAACGTGACTACGAAATGTAAATAATAGAAAACATGCATCACCCGATTCCCTTTTTGGCTCTTCCGGCCAGGGTAGGAATCTCAATCCTTACCCGGGTACTTTTAGTCCGCAACAAGGCTAGCCCCACACCTAGGTACTTTTAGTCCTCAGAGTAGGCTAGCCCCACACCTAGGTAACTTTTAGGCCTGTAGCCAGGGCTAGACCCACACCCAGGTACTTTCTGGCATTCCGCCAGGGCTAGACCCACACCCAGGTACTTTCTGGCATTCCGCCAGGGCTAGACCCACACCCAACAAGTGATCACGTACTTCACAATTTACTACCCATAGCAATTTACCGATGATCTATAGCAGATATTTAGCATGAAGAAACTTGGTTAAAACTCCCCTACCTGAACCGTTGCAAACTCTTATTTCTGATGAGGAAGCCTTATCACGCTCGAAACCTGAAAATATGTTACTAATATTTTGTTAGTTTTTTCCTAAATTTTTCTGGGATTTTCCGAAACATAATTCAATGTGAATTAATGGGTTTTCTCTCTTTTAAGGGGTATTTTTGTAATTTCAAAAATACCTTAAATCTATACTGTTGTGTAGATCGTTTCATTACGGACCCGTGGCCGCAAACAGAACTCAATTCCGAGTTTGTTTGCTCCCGGTACGACCAAAACAGTTGGCTACTAGCGGATTTTAAATTCGGGTCTACCCTTAGTAAAACAGTTCAGTTGTCTTTAGCAATACTGTTTCAGTTAATAACAATTAGAGTTGCTTTAACAATTTAAATTTTTAATTAAATGGGCCTGGCCCATTCCTTAATGGGCTTCGGCCCATAAATCTTAGTGGGTTATACATGGTCTAATGGGCTTCAGCCCATAAAAATATTTTTAAAAAAACTAACCGGAGTTTTTTGGGAGGCGGCGCCCGGCGGTAGGAGGCGGTGGCCGGCGGCGGCGGCAGTCACCGGCGGCGATGGCGGCGGTCGCCGGCGGCGGTCAGTCGGCCGGTGGCGGCGGTCGGCCGGCGGCAGTCGCCCGGCGGCGGGCGGCGGTCGACGGCTAGCGGCGGTCGGCCGGCGGCAGTCGGTCGGCGATGAGCGGCGGTCGACCGGCGGCGAGCGGCGGTCGGCCGGCGGCGGGCGGCGGTCGCCCGGCGGCAGGCGGCGGCGGGCGGTGGTCAGTGGTGGTTGACGAGGGGGAGGGGAGTGGTAGGGCACGGTTTTCGAGACGGGCTGGAGTGAAAAACTCTTGTGGAGGGGGGGGGTTTATATAGTGGTTTTGGGAATTCTAAAAGTCACAGGGTCTTTATTGCAAATCGGCCATTTAGTGCGTACTGCGGCTGTACCCGTCCGATCGGAAACGAAAGGTCGCCGGCTTCGGTTACATCTGCGCGACCCTTTCCGTCCGATCGGAAACGAAGGGTCAACGACTGTTGGTCTCCCCATTAGTATATATATTAGTTATATTAGCTGTTTCTAATACAGAAAAACACTACGGGTCTTTTGGCTAGAGGAAAGTCTTTAAGAGTTCTAATGAAGAGGTCATAGGTTCAAATCCTTCTATCGGCTAAATATGTATACACATATATATATATATATATATATATATATATATATATTTTTTTTTTTCTCACAATTTTTTAAATACTCTAAATGTGTCCAAATCGAATAAGTTTGTATAGGTTTTTCGATCGTCTCGGCGAGACGAACGCAATGGCACCATCCGATTTTTATTTTGAATTTTCTATAAAAATTTTCTTATAATGACCTTTAAATTATAAATTTTTTGGGTTGTTACAAGTACCGCGTCCTCTGCTGCGACTGCTACTGTCCCAACTACTCTCACCGTAGCCACGGCTGCCACTTTCACGTGGCGACGTCACGATCAGGCCATCTGGACCTATCTCCTGGATTTTGTTGCTCGTTCGCTCCTTGCTCCCATCCGCCGCCTTCCTACAACGCGCGCGATGTGGGAGTATCTCCGGGACCGGTTTCTCCCGCGCGACGGCGCACGCCGGCATCAGCTTATCTGTGACTCGCAGTCTGCACGTTAGAGGGAGCACTCGATTCAGGACTTCTTCAGTCAGATGAGTGCATACTGGCATGAGCTGGACTCCCTGATCCCGGAGCCGTGTGCTTTCCCCTGCTCTCGGGATTTCCAGCGTTACCTCAATGAGGGCCACCTGCACCAGTTTCTGACAGCGCTTCGATCGGACTTTGCTCTCATCGCTGCTTAGCTCTTGCACCGTGAGCCACTCCCTCGGCTAGAGGATGCTCTACTCGCCTTGGTTGACGAGGAGACCCGCCTTCAGACTCAGGGCATTCGTCCTCCTTCACTTGCTCCTAGCTCCGACACTGTCCTAGCAGCCGGATTCTCCGATGAGGCTGTCTTCTGTCACTACTGCAAGGAGCCCGGTCGCATGAAGCGCGAATGCCCTACATGTCCTCCTCGCAACCCCCGCTGGGGTCCGGATGAGAGAGCCACACACTGGGCGTCGACTTCCCGTGACGATCGACACGGCGGTCAAGGTGGACGGAGTCGTGGACGTGGCTCGTCCTCCCTCCGCCACTTTGGTGGTACAGTGGCTACTGCAGAGGCTTCGACGCTCCCCACTGCTACCACAGCACCTTCTCAGCCTGAGCCGGACCGTCTTCAGCGCCTCGAGGAGCTCCTTCTTTGCCACCTAGCCTCCACCGGCTCCGCGACTGCTCACGGCTTGTCTGCCACCTCTGGTACTACTGCTCCTTGGATCTTCGATTCGGGTGCCTTTTGTCACCTCACCTTTGACTCCACTGTCCTCACAGATTGTTCTCCCACTACCACCCACCAGGAGGTTCGCACTGCGGATGGGACTCTCATCCCTATTCCGCAATGTGGACCCATCACAACCACCTCTGACCCTTCTGGTCGCCTGACCCTACCCCATGTCCATCATGCCCCCCGTCTTAACATTAATCTAATCTCTATCAGTTCTCTTTGTGACTCTAGGCTGACTGTCACCTTCACCCCTTCTGTTTGTGTTGTGCAGGATTCACGGACGGGTCAGACGATTGGGCTGGGCCGTAGAGCAGGAGGCCTTTACCAGCTGGACCATCTCCATGTGTCTTCCGTTCCTGTTGCGTCTGTCATGTCTGTCACCTCTGATGTCGACCTATGGCATAGAAGGTTAGTTCATATATCGAGTGATCGACTCAAAAGCGTATTCCGTTCGGGCGCTTTAGGTCGAGCGTCATTCTCCCCCCTCTCTGTTTGTACGGGTTGCAGACTGGCAAAGCATTTAGCTCTTCCATTCTATGCTAGTGCTTCCCAGTCTGATGCTTTATTTGATTTAGTCCATTCGGACATTTGGGGTCCTGCTCCTGTTGCATCTATTTTGGGTTAAATGTATTATGTGTGCTTTATCGATGACTATTCTAGGTGCACCTGGGTTTATCTTATGCGTCATCGATCTGAAGTACCTCACATCTTTAGGAGATTCACCATTATGATAAACACTCAGTTTGGTCGGCGCATCAAGACCTTTCGGTCTGATTGTGCTAAGGAGTATCTCTCCTCTGAGATGCGTGAGATTCTTCAGTCTCACGGCACTCTTCACCAGCAGTCCTGTCCCCACACCCATGAGCAGAACGGTGTTGCCGAACGTAAGCATCATCATGTCCTTGAGACTGCACAAGCTTTGCTTCTCTCTGTGTCTGTTCCTCACTCCTACTGGGCTGAAGCTGTCACGACGGCTGTCCATCTCATCAATATCACTCCGTCGTCTGCTCTGTCCGGTGCCACCCCATATGAGCGCCTCCACTCCAGCCCACCTGACTACTCTCTTCTTCGCACGTTTGGCTGCACGTGCTTCGTTCTTCTTCCTCCCCATAAACGCACCAAACTCTCCGCGAGGTCTGTTCGGTGTGTTCACTTGGGGCTCAGTCGGGAGCACAAGCGGTATCGGTGCTACGATCCCTTGGCTCACCGGATCCGTGTCTCTCGTCACGTTTCCTTTGTTGAGGATGTCCCGTACTTCTCACCTGAGTCTCGGGATATTTCCTTGCCTCCTGTGTCACCCTCCTCGCCTTCCTCACATCTCCACATCCCCGTTCTACTCCCGGTTTCTATTGTCCCATCCATGCCTACTCCTTCTCCATCTTCTCCGCTACCTCCATCACCACCATCACCATCGCCACCACCTCCTTCGTCTTCCTCGATACCTCCACCACCACCTGTTACTCGTGTATATGTTCGTCGGTCTGTAGCTCCTCCTCCAGAGTCGGTTCACACTGGTACTACCTCGCCTGATGCTGCTACCTCCTCCTCCCCGGTCGTGGATCCTGCTCCTGTTCGGCGTTACCCGGCGCGCGAACATCACCCTCCTGCCAGATATGACTACTCTGCTGACAGGTTTGGCTACTCTGCCTTTCCCTCTGACTCTCCTGACTCCCCTGGCTACTCTGCTAGTGCCTCCTATTCACCATCTTTTCAGGCTTTTTTTACTGCTATACACACCCATCGGGAGCTCCAATCGTATCGTGAGGCAGCTTTGCATCCAGAGTGGCGGCAGGCCATGTCAGTTGAGCTTGAGGCTTTTCAGCGGACCCAGACATGGGATTTGGTGCCTTGTCCCTCCGGTGTGGTGCCTGTTAGCTGCAAGTGGATATTTAAGGTCAAGACTCGACTTGACGGATCCATTGAGCGGCACAACGCTCGACTAGTTGCCCGTGGCTTCTCCCAGGAGTATGGGATCGATTACGAGGAGATGTTTGCTCCGGTTGCTCGGATGACTACTGTGTGCACCCTCTTAGCTGTGGCAGCTGCTCGAGGGTGGCCTCTCCATCAGATGGATGTCACCAATGCGTTCCTCCACGGTGACCTCTCTGAGGAAGTCTACATGGCTCCTCCTCCGGGTATTTCAGTTCCTCCAAGGCACGTGTGTCGTTTGCGCCGAGCCATCTATGGGCTCAAGCAGGCCCCTCGTGCCTGGTTTGAGCGATTTCACAGTGCAGTTCTGGCCGCCGGGTTTGTTGAGCGACACTCCGACTATGTCCTGTTCACTCGCTCCTCCAGTCAGGGTATTGCCGTTCTTCTCCTCTATGTGGATGATATGATCATCACTGGGGATGACAGTGCCACCATCGCTTCCCTTCAGCGACACCTCCAGAGTTAGTTTGAGATGAAAAATCTGGGCTCTCTTTGCTACTTTTTGGGCCTTGAGATTGCCCGGTCAGCTCGTGGTCTGTTGGTCTCCCAGCAGAAGTACATCTCCGACATCCTTACTGATGCTGCTCTGACTGACTCTCGCACTGCTGATATACCCATGGAGCTCAATTTGAAGCTTCTAGCTACCGATGGTGAGCCGCTCCCGGACGTCTCCCGCTACCAGAAGCTGGTTGGGATGCTCGTCTATCTCACCATGACCAGGCCAGACATTGCCCATGCTGTTGGAATTGTCAGTCAGTTTGTTCAGGCTCCACGGTCAGTTCACTATGCAGCTGTTCTTCGGATTATCCGCTACCTCCAGGGTACCATCACCCGTTCACTACTGTTTCCCTCCACCTCTCCGTTGGTGCTGCGTGCCTACTCTGATGCAGATTGGGCAGGAGATGTAGCCACTCGCCGCTCTACTACAGGTTACTGTGTGTTTCTGGGTGATTCACTGATTTCGTGACGCAGTAAGAAGCAGGAGTCTGTTGCTCGCTCCAGCACCGAAGCCGAATACCGGGCTATGGCTTCCACCACCGCCGAGATTGTCTGGCTTCGCCGCCTTCTGCTCGACTTGGGAGTTGTGATATCCGGGCCCACCCCTCTCTTCTGTGACAACCGGAGTGCTATTCAGATTGCTAGCAACCCGGTCTTCCATGAGCGAACAAAACATATTGAAGTTGACTGTCATTATGTTCGCCAGGAGTTTCTCGATCACACCATCTCCCTGCCATACATTTCATCATCGGAGCAGACTGCTGATTTTCTGACGAAGTCCCTTACGACTGCTCGCTTCCGGCATTTTATTGGCAAACTCTCGGTTTATGATCCACCGTGAGTTTGAGGGGGAGTGTTAATGTATATAGATGGGTCGGTTTTACATGTACAGTCGGGTCGGGTTGTATGGTCATTCATGTACATATATATGGGCTTGAGTCCCTCAATAGAGAGTATTGCATTCCTCTCCAAACCCTAGCCGTCATCTCCTAACAGTGAAAAGCCCCTTTCAGGCTATGGTTTCGACCTGCAGTCCCTACAGCCTGTTCATTTGAGCTTATACTCCTGTGGATGGAAATGTCCTTCACCTCACTTCGAGTTTATGCTTTGCTGCCACCCATCCTAAGCCGCCCACCGCCACCAGAGCCACTCCTAACCAAACCAATTGTTGCCATCGGATCTAACCGAACCCCCCGCTGCTGCCACTGGACCTAACCGAACCATCCTCCCTTGCTGCCGGACCTAAACCCCCCCCCCCCCCTCCTCCCCCCGACGTCGCCACCGCTGCATGTACCTAACCGGACCTCCCTAAACTAATATCTAGGGCCATGGGATGAACCCTAGATTTAGAAATCCCAAACCTAAACCGAAACCGAACCCCCCCTCCCCGCCGTTATCTCCTCCGCCACTCGCGCTCGCCGCCTCCTTCACCGCTGCTCGCGCCTGCCTTCGCCATGGCTGAAAGAGAGAGAAGGAGAGGAGGTGAGGGTGGTCTCGAGATTTTTTTTTTAAAAAAAGAAGAGGGATTTATCCTAATGTTGGGTTGGTTAGAAGGACTAGAGCTCAAATGAAAAGCTTCACTGGGTTTATCCTAATGTTGGGTTGGATAGACGGGTTGTAGGCTCATTACCCCTTTTTTTTTATCTATTGATGAAGATCATGCATTACGATCCTTGTGTGCTTCTTATCATAATGTTTTACAAATGCGTGAAATCTTCGAATCAAATGGAAGCAAAAGTCGTGAATCCAATGGTTGCGAGAAGGAAATAGCAATACAAAATTCTTTCATATCTCTACCCTCATCAAATATTATCCATGACTAATGACAATGGGGGCCAAGTACCTATAAAGCTTCAATCGAGGCCATCTTGGTTCACTTTTTCTCCTCTAAATGGTGCTCCACCACCATCATGAATTATGATGATATGCTAACATCTCTTCGTTCCCTTATCTCAATTTGGATTTCTTCCAAATAATTGGAGATCGACTTTCATTGTCCTCGTCCCTAAGGTGGTTGATCCTTCTCGGCCTTCTAATTATCGGACGATTAGCTTGTGCTTAGTTCTGTATAAAGTCATCACAAAAACTTTGGTTTTCCGGATTCAACTGGTCATTCCTAAGATCATTTCTCCTGAATAAACCTCTTCGTAAAGTCCGTAATATTTCGGAGAACATTCTGCTCATGCAGGAGGCTTCCATTCTATAGAATATCGGGGTCTTAATTCACATGTTCTTGCTTTAAAGTTAGTTATGGAGCAAGCATATAATCAGATGGCATTTTCTTCATAAGGTTATGGCTCGGTTGGGATTTTCTACCCATTGAATTTGTGGATTACTGCTTGTATTGAACATCCTTCCTTTTCTATTTTATTCAACGGTTCCCCTACATAGTTTTTTTTTTTAGGAATCCCTCTCAATGGATGAGGGGTGGTTTGGCCTAGACTAACCAGTATATTAATAGTTAAAAAAAGTTTACATCAGGGGGGGGGGGGTGGATACAAAGGTTGACAAGAACTGCTAGGTACAAAGACTCAACATGAAGTTCTTTAATCGCGGGATAACGTTTGCCACCCACAGATGGATGAGCTCTATGACCCTCTCCTCAACTCCTTCCAATGTGGTGCTCTTTGAGTGAACGACCCTCTTCTATTCCTCTCTAGCCAAATGCACCAGCAGATAGCTATGGAGAGGGTGTCCCATCTTTTTCTGATGTACGGTGAGAACTTGCGCTTCCTCCAGGTTCCCCAAAGAGAAACTAGGGAACTAGGGTGCGAGAGCTGGCGAATCTTGGACAGGAAGGAGGCCCATATCCTCCTCGAGTAATCAGATTGCAGTAGAAGGTGATCCGATGTTTTTCCGCCAACCCGCAAAGGGAGCCGTTCTCTGTGATCCCTGGGTAGGCCTGTCAATCGGGCTGGGCTGGGTCGGTCAAGGTCTTCCCAACCCCGGCCTGAACTCTAGGTGGCCCGCCCAAGCTCGAACTCGGCCCAAAGGTTTTTCATCATGTTCACCTCAAATTCAGCCCATTTTCTTTCACGGATTTCGGGCCAGCCCGAATAAGAGCATTGTGAGAAAAAAAAAACTCATAAAAATATGGCATTCACTGTACTCCTACAATTTATAAATAATAATACATCACACCATTTCACTAAAACCTAGCATCTTTGTATGTGCGACGTACCTAAAATCATAGGCATGCATAGAGCAATAAAAACTATAAGATTCTAAACAATAGTAACTGTCACTAAAAACCAACTTGTGCATAACTTTCTCTCCTAAATAAGTAGAATATATCGAGGGGATGGTTCAATGAAATAATACACCCTTACTATTTCGGGTTCAGGCCTAAAACGGGCTAAGCTAACATTGTCAACTTGTCTCTAACTCAAGTTCGGGCTTGAATTCATGTCCAAGCTCAGTCCAGCCCAAGCTCACAAAAAGCTCGGCCCAAATTTTTTCAGGCCGAACAAGTGGGTATCGAGCTAGCCCAGCCCAATTGACAGTCCTATCCCTGGGTGGTGTCATTTCATGAGGTTGACCTTGGTATGTGAGAATCTTGTCCTTGAAGCTAATCGCATGAAGACCTTGGATCCCCGACAGGGTGGTTTAATGCAACCTATGGGTTGAAGCAAGGCGACCCCTTATGCCTTTATTTGTTCATTGTTGTATTTGAAGTACTTCATTGGCTTAATGGCTTATAGCTTCAGCTCAATCTACATGGACCATAGTTGGTCTTCACCATCATAACGACATTGTTCTTTTTTTGGCTTGTTAATGCCAATATGCACAGACAGGATAGTGCGCACAATATTTTCAGATCGTGCGCATGATGAATTGATAGGAAATCTAGGGCAAGGGAAAATCTAAAGACATCGTGCGCACGACCTGAGTCCTGGCAGGGAGATCAGATGAGAAAAACTAAACTCATACGTTTTCCCTACTATAAAAGGGATGAGTTGGGGCTTTAGGGTTAACAAAGTGGTGGTGTCGTAGCTGTCATAAGAAGAGATAGAACTTGTAAGAGAGAAGAAGAAGAAGAAGAAGAAGAAGAAAAAGAAGAAGAGGAAGGAAGGAGGTAGGTACGGTGTGCGGACCATCTCCGAGTTCCTCAACGGGTGTAGTTTGGCGGCTCTCCGGTGCCTCTACTCTCTGAATGGCTAAGAACAAGGCCCCTAGGCCGGATGGTTTATGTTGGATTTTTATATTTCTAATCGGGTGTGGTTGGGAATAATTTTATTTTCTTCAGTTTTTCTCAATTTGGATTTCTTCGAAATAATTGGAAATCAACTTTTATTATCCTTGTCCCTAAGGTGGTTGATCCTTCCTTGCCTTATAATTAACGGACGATTAGTTTGTGCTTAGTTTTGTTACTTATGTATAAAGTCATCACAAAAACTTTGGTTTACTGGCATCAACCGGTCCTTTCTAATATCATTTCTCCTGAATAAACCTCTTTTCTTAAAATCCGTAATGTTTCGGAGAACATTCTTCTCATGCAGGAAGCTTTATATTCTATAGAATATCATGGTCTTCATTTGCATGCTCTTGCTTTGAAGCTAGATATGGAGCAAACATATGATCAGATGGAATTGCATTTTCTTGATAAGATTATGGCTCTATTAGAATTTTCTACCCATTGAATTTGTGGATTGCTGAACATCCTTCCTTTTCTTTTCTATTAAATGATTCCCCTACATAGTTTTTTTTTTTAGGAATCCCTCTCAGTGAATGAGGGGGGGTTTGGCCGAGACCCCAACCAGTATATTAATAGTTAAAAAGAGCTTACATTGGTGGGCGAGAAGGGGGGATACAAAGGTTGACAGGAACTGCTAGGTACAAAGACTCAACATGAAGTTCTTCAATCGCGGGATAAAGTTCGCCACCCACAGATGGATGAACTACTTGAGGCTTGATCCTCTCCTCAACTCCTTCCGATGTGTTGCTCTTAGAGTGAACGACCCTTTTATTCCTCTCCTGCTAGATGCACCAGCAGATAGCTATGGAGAGGGTGCCCCATCCTTTTCCGATTGTCGTTGAGATCTTACACTTCCACTAGGTTCCCCAAAGAGAAACTAGGAAACTAGGGTGCCAGCACTGGCGAATCTTGGACAAGAAGGTGGCCCAGATCCTCCTCGAGTAATCGCATTGCAGCAGAAGGTGATCTGATGTTTCGTCCGTCAACCCGCAATGGGTGCAGCTAGTCTCTGTGTTCCCTGGGTGGTGTCGCTTCATGAGGTTGACCTTGGTGAGAATCTTGTCCTACGAAGCTAATTGCATGAAGACATTGGTTCCCCTACACAGTGGTTCAATGCAACCTATGCGTTGAAGCAATGCAACCCCTTATGCCTTTATTTGTTCATTCTTGTATTTGAAGTCCTTTATTGGCTTTATAGGGATGGGACTTGGTTTGAACGAAACTGAGTAACCCGACCAAATTCTGAATTTGGACAATCACAAGCAACATTATTTTGGAATATGGACGGGTATGAGCAAATTTTCGAATTTGGGTAAACATGGTCTGGAAATACCTGTCCATATTCCAAAATAATGTTGAGGGTAGAGATAAGGTGTGCAGGGGTCTGACAAACAGTGACCCACCGCCGGTGATTATAATATCTTGATAGTGAAATCATATTCCTTGATAGCATGCATATATGTCCTATTAAACTTATGTGTCTATCATCTTCTCTAGTGTGTGATCTCTGGGTAAATCTCGACCTCGATCCCTTGTAGCATTACTTCTGCAGAAGACCCGGTGCTCGAATCTAGATCGATGGAGCATTTTCGGATCCCAACAAGTGGTATCAGAGTGTTGGGTTCGGTGCAAGGTTTCAAAGTACGTAGGTGGAACAGAGATGGCGTTGAGTGGATCATCCGTGAAGTTTGATATATAGAAGTTTGATAGAAAGTTCAACTTTGGCATGTGGCAAGTGTAAGTCAGGGATCCATTGATTCAAAGCAGGTTGCACAAGGCACTGAAGGGCGTGAACGTTAACCAATGAATATGAAAGATGACAATTGGACAAACTATGATCTAAAGGTGGCTAGCGGAGTTCGACTATGTCTGGCGAAGAACGTCTTGGCACACGCATCAGGCGAAGACTCAATGATAAAACTTTGGGCAAAGCTATAGGAAACTTACATGATGAAGTCGCTCACGAACCGTCTATACCTCAAGCAAAGTTATTTACGCTTCGGACGGAGGATGGCATGGATATGAGCGAGCATCTCAGTGCTTTTAATAAGATTATCTCAAGTTGGCCATCGTTGGTGAAGACATGAAGGATGAAGTTAAGGTGTTACTTCTTTTGGGTTCACTTCCCTCGTTGTTAGAGCATCTACGGGTGACATTGCTTTATGGGAAAACCCTCATCAACTTCTACGATGTTAAGGGTGCCCTACTTTCAAACGAATTGTTATGAAGGGGACAAGTGCAAATAATGAAAAATTTATGGAAGGTGCAATAACGATGGATAATGGTGCGAGGAATAAGAAGAAGTTTCAGTGTTGGAAGTGCAAAAAGTATGGACACTTGAGAAATGAGTGCAAGGGACAAGGTGGAGCATGTTCCGAAAATAACTCCAAATCGACTGAGTTCGAGGAAAGCGCTAATCAAGTTTTGGTGATTGAGTCCGATAAAGAAGTAATAATATTGGCATCCACTGAGTATAGAGGACAAGATTGGGCACTTGATAGCGGTGCGACACATCACGTGTACTTATACAGGGTGTGGTTCAGCAACTATGCAAAGTATGAGGGTGGCGGTAAGACGATCAGCAATGACTCTAGATTGCTGACCAGGGGAGTCTGGAGAATTCGCTTGAGACTGTCCAATGGTTATGTTCGAACACTATGATGTTTGTCATGTTCCAGTTATGAGAATGAATCTAACTTTCTTTTCTAAATTAGATTCTCTCAGGTATAGGACTATCGGTTTTGGTGGAGTTTTGAAGGTTATGGCTGACACTTCTTCAAACATTGAGGGAACTTGTAGTGGAGGCTTGTACATGGTTGCTGCAATGGTAGTTTCTAAGGCAGAAGGTTTGTCTGTAGGTGGGGCATTCTCGGGCGCCCGAAAGATGACAAAGAAGTGGATCTCAGTCAAGTTCAAAGCTAAATTGGACTTGGTCAAACATCTAGGTGATTGGGCGGGCACTCGGCTAGGGTGCAAGAACATTGTATAAGGTGAAACAACAAAAAATATGATGGAAAAGGATTTTCACAAGTTATCAGAACGGGTAGCGGTGATGGCGGAGTTAGATTTTTAAAGCCAAGGTGATATTGTTGGTTTTTTGGCTTGCTAAAGCCAACACCCACAGACAGGATCGTACACACAATATTTCTAGGTAGTGCACATGATGAATCGATAAGAAATCCGGGCGAGAGAAAATATGGAGACATCATGCACATGACCTGGGTTCTGACAGTACAGATCAGATGCGGGACGAGACGTTGTGGGAAAACTAAAGCCATACATACATTTTTCCTATTATAAAAGGGACGTGTTTGGGCTTCAGGGTCAACAAAAGTGGCGTTGTTATAGCAGTCGTGAGAAGAGATAGAACTTGTGAGAGAGAAGAAAGGGAGAGAAGAAGAAGAAGAAAAGGAAGGAATGAAGAAGGCACGTTGTGTGGACCATCTTTGAGTTCCTCGACGGGTCTACTTCAATGGCTTCTCCGATGCTTATACTCTTGGTGGTGTTTGATATTATCTTGTGCATCTCCCGTCGGGTTTGTCTTTATCGTGCAATTATTCTGAGATCGATTGTTGTGGATAAAGATACGGTGTGCGAGGGTCCGACAAATGGGTGACCCACCAACGATGACTGGAATTTCTTGATAGTGAAATCTCATTTCTTGATTGCCTATCTATCTCTTATTTTTCTTGTGTGGTTGTCATCTTATCTAGTGTGTGATCTCCGGGTAAATCTCGATCTCGACCCCCTACGGCATCGCTTCCGTAAAAAATCCGATGGTCAAATCTAGATCGCCGGAGTCTTTGGATCCCAACAAACATTCCACCTCTTCGGATCCTATCCTATGAAGATGATTGCATTCTATTTTCTCAAGATCCCCTTATCAAATCCATAAACTTTTAAACATTTTGGATGTCAATTTTTCAAAATCTGCATTATTTGGGCATTCCGATTTGCCCCCACTTTCTTTTCTTTGTAGTTTATTGTTCTTTAAACCCCAAACACCCCCCCCCCCCCCCCCCCCCCCAACCAAAAAAAAAAACACACACACACACTTGGAAGAGAATAAGTCAGGATTACTTTATGAAAGACAAGAAGACACCAAACACAATACATAGCAAAACCATCTAAACCTCACAAAATAGTTAACTTATACCCCCTATATTCAAACCTCTTGTGTGATGAGTACTTGCATGTTATTTCAGATAGGTAGCTATGATATAAGATAGCTAGTCATCTCTCTTTCATGGCATCAGAGCATTTTCGGCTTAATCAGAGCCAAATCGCACCCGCGTCCCGAAGCATTGGGATCAATTTGCGCCCGAGGTGAAGCGACATGACCCTATCAGTCGATCCAACAAGCACACCGCCGATGAATACAGCCGGCACTGGCGGGCTACGCTCGAGCATACCAACAAGCGCCCTCTTCATCTCTTCCCCCCTAGCCTCCTCATCGAGCTCGTGGATGGCAGGGTCGACCCCGAGCTCGCAGAAGAGCCTCTTGATTGCGTGGCACATGCAGCACGAGCTCACCGAGAAGATTACCACTGCCTTTTGCGAGGCGAGTCGTGCCACCTTATCCATTCGAACCCTTGGCGGAAACCTAAGCCGGTTAGCGATCGGTAGCCTTGGGTTGAGGATTCTAGAATGGGTGGAAGTATAGGTTGAGGGATGCAAGATAGGAGAGTGAAGGAGTAGAGTGCTAGTTTGATGAATGGAGCAATGTTGGTGGGTTTGAAACTAAGTAGTGAGTTGCTTATATAGACTAGAGGGTGGGTTTTTAATTGGAGGAAATTGGAAAGAAGATCTTCATTGGATATTTTGATGTCTACTCAAAATGCCCCTCAGATGGGGTCTTCTGGGTTTGGGAATATTTGGGAGGGAACCCCACTCCCAAATTTTTAATGACCAAAAAGCCCTCATGTGATAAGGCTTTGAGTCAAATCACTTGATCATTGGAATATCATTACTTTGTACTTTTTTGCGTACGAACCTCTTTGGGTGGGAATAGTGACATTGGTGCGCACATGTTCGAGATCGTACGTACGAAAGCAGCACCAGGTGAAAAAGAAAGGATAGGATGTCATTGGTGTGTGATGGTGGGTGTTTGGCTTGCGAAGCGGCTGTTCCACTTAAATCACATCTAGAAGAGGGTATTTTTGTCAATTGACATTTCTAGTATTAATTCGGTGGTTTAGTGCTTGATTGGCAGAGAAACGCCCGGAACGATTAAATCCTGTTCCTAGCTCTTCATTCCAAAATCGAATTTGACATCGAGTCGAAAAGATCTATGATCAGATCCAAATCGATTCAAACTGGCGGTTCAACCAGTTGAACCGGATAAATAGTAGCGCTTGTGCCATAGAGTATCAAAGAAGTCGGCTGCAATTTGTCAGTTGTTGTGTCAGGAGTCGTCATATATCAGGTCACATGTACGAAGCCTAGGAGACACGTAACTTCTCTAATTATTGGTATAAAATTTTTCAAAAGATGTTTTTATCATAGAACCGATCGATTCACAGTTCGAACCGTATTATCTCTCGGCTCTGGTGCAAACCGATTCTACTGGCAGATCCGGTCCTGTTTTCAAAACATCGCAAGCGAGTCGAGACATGATGTCCTCCATAGTCCAATGGCAGACAAGAAATAAATCAACAGATGCATGTCTTCTCAAGAGATCCAGAAGGAATTTCTTCTGATAGAAAGAGCGGATTCGAGCGAGACTCAAGTTCATAACTTTTATAAAGCTGAGCTAGTTGAACATATAAGCTATTTTGGTGTTCTTTCAATTGGCTAGAAAATATACTCCATGGTGGAGAATGTCATGTTGATGGCACAACTCTCTCTCTCTCTCTCTCTCTCTCTCTCTCTCTCTCTCTCTCTCTCTCTCTTTCTCTCTCTCTAACCTTCACGAAATTTCTCGATTATCTTTTCTTGGGCAGGAGAAAAAGGAAATGGAATCCCACGTGAGCTGTCAAAGGAATAACACCAAGTTTCCCACTATACGTACGGCATAATCTAATCAGCATCTGTGATCCTGCAATTCGACCGTGCATCTCTTATTTGATAATGGCCTCTCTGACCTTTGTAAAAGCAAACTCTTGTTTGGTTTCAAATCCATAATCATAGTTGGCATTAATCTCCAACTTAGACTATCAATTTTTTTTAGTACCCCACAGCGTCTCATCTGTGAAAGGGTTAAAGTAGTCCCCTACCAACTATTAATTCAATGCAAGCGAGATCGATCCCAGGTCTTGGGTACCAAACCCTGAGACTTTACAAACTCACATAGCTGGAACTTATGCTTACACGATCATAACTAATATATTGATATTGTATAATGTAAACATCATGTATATGATTATTTCCTCCCTCACCTTCTTATACATGGTTTCTCATTAGGCCCATATAGAGTGCTTACATATAGGCAATGTACAAGAAGGTGAGGAAGGTATCCTATACAGGGTGTCTACACTGGACAATATTACAAACAACTAAAATGATTAGTTGTTTTTCACGCTTTTTTCCCCCTTATGTGATCATACTTTTTTTTTACTGGACCGACCAAGCTGTCAGAGGGTAGGGTGCTAGAGCAAGGGCTCAAAGAGGTCACGAGATCGAAACGGGTAGGCAGCAATGCCATCAACTTGTTGGAGAGAGATCAGAAGTCCGAAGATGAAGACTCGGACCGGGATCCGACCCGGATCCACAGCCAGATTGGAGCCCTTGGGGCCCCCAGGGCAAAAATCTGAGGGGTTTTTCTGAAAGTGGTACCCTTAGGGCACCCTTGCGGCACCCAGGATGAAATCGCGCGGTGGTTTTATGCCCCCCCCCCCCCCCATCTACCATCCAAGTAACAAAGACCACAAAAAGATTGACCTGCACGTGAAAGGGAGTGTTGGAGGATTAGTCCAATACAAGCTAGCTAGTAAAGTAGAGGGTAGAAATGATCTTTATATGTATGATGGGACCTCATCTCAAAACCTGGGTTTTGGGATTGAGGAAATCTTGGATTGTATGAGGGTATATTCCTAATATATAAAGGAATATATCTAGGGTTTTTGTGTGGGAGATCATTATTTTGTTTGGGGGGAGAGGTTGGAGAGTCGTCGTTGGGGGTTCTCATTGGATTGTTTTAGAAACCGTTGTACGTTATTTTTCGATTGATAGTGGAACTATCTCGGTGCCCCCGGTGGACATAGGCAATGTTACGAAGAGAGAGGGAGAGAATAAGTTTGGAGAGAAAAACTCCTTGTATTATCTTATCAATCTCATTGTTGTTACATAAGACTACCTCTCTTTATATAGAGAGAGAACGCACACCATTACATTACCACAACCGAGGTGGGACTAATAGAATACTAACACACTACATCTAATACCCCCCGTCAAACTGATGTAAGGTATAAATCGACATCAGTTTGCTTAATAAAAGAAAGGAGAAAGAAAGAAAAAAAAAAACATCAAATAACCCATTCTTTTATGCTGTAAAGTAAAGATAGTGACAGGGCGACCTGCAAACAAGTCGTCCTGGAAACCCGATTGGCTTGCAAGCAGGACAACTGGGGGAACCCAGCCAACCTGTAAGTAAGTCAACCGGGAGAATTGACAATGATCACTAAGGATCGAAACGGAGGAAGCCGACAGTGATGGAAGCCGGCAATAAAGGACGCCGAAAGGAGAGAGATCGGCTAAGAAAAAGTGTGAATACGTGAGACCTCATAGGAGGCAAGCACTCGGCCGAAGCAAGTACTTTACACCTCTTAGAATATCTCAATCATCACAGACAAAAAAAAATGAGAGAATGAAGAGTCGTAGCTCTGATAGGGTCAAATGACCAAGGAAAGGAAGAGGATCCGAAAGCCGACGTAAGAATGACCAGAACGAGAGAGGATCCAAACGCCGGCACAAGACAAGTTTGATCAGAACAAGAAAGGATCCAAAAGCCGGCACAAGACAAATATGACCGAAACTAGAGAGGATCCAAAAGCCGGCACAAGACAAATATGACCAGAACGAGAGAGGATCCAAAAGCCAGCACAAGACAAGTGTGACCAGAACGAGAGAGGATCCAAAAACTGGCACAAGGCAAGTGTGATCGGAACTAGAGAGGATCCAAAAGCCGACACAAGATAAGTGTGACCAGAACGAGAGAGGATCCAAAAGCCGTTATAATACAAGTGTGATCGGAACTAGAGAGGATCCAAAAGCCGGCACAAGACAAGTGTGATCGGAACAAGAGAGGATCCAACAGCCGGCACAAGACAAGTGTGACCGAAACGAGAGAGGATCCAAAAGCCGGCACAAGACAAGTGTGACCGGAAAGAGAGAGGATCCGAAAGCCAGCACAAGAGTGACTGGAAAAAAAGAGGATCCGAAGGCCAGCACAAGAGTGACCGGAAAAAGAGAGGGGATCCGAAAATCGGCACAAGACAAGTGTGACCAGAGAGAGAGTATCCGAAAGCCGGCACAAGACAAGTGTGACTGGAAAGAGAGGATCCGAAGGCTGGCACAAGACAAGTGTGACCAAAAATAGAGAGGATCCGAAAGCCGACACAAGACAAGTGTGACCAGAAAGAGAGAGGATACGAAAGCCGACACAAGACAAGTGTGACTGGAAAGAGAAAGGATCTGAAAACCGGTACAAGACAAGTGTGACCAGAAAGATAGAGGATCCGAAAACCGGCACAAAACAAGTGTGACCAGAAAGAGAGGATCCGAAAGCCGGCACAAGACAAATATGATCGAAAAGGGAGAGAGTATCTGAAAGCCAGCACAAAACAAGTGTGACTGAAAAAAGAGAGGATCCGAAGGGTCAGCACAAATGTGACCAGAGAGAGAGGATCCAAGGGTTACAAGAGTGACTGGTAGGGCATAGAGCGTAAAAGTACCAAGGAAACGCAAGGGAACAGAGCGCGAGACGGGAGGGCAAGTGAATCGACAAAGTGCAAGGGCACAAGGTGCAAGGCGGGCTGGCAAAGCGCAAGACGCAGGGAGAGCACAACAGATCAGAGCGCAAGGCGAAAAGGCTCAGGCGCAAAGGCGGTTGCGAAGAGCCGGCCAAGTACGGAAGGGCGGAAACTCCTAGTTTCAGCGAGGGCAGGATCTGGGTGGTGCAAAGGGCCAGGTAAAAGAGAGCCGGATCGGGGGCAAGGGCCATGCTGGGTTGGATCGGGTGTAGTGCACGGCGCAGTTACTGGCTCAAACTCAAAAGGGGATCACCGGGTCGGATCGGCTGTAGAGCCGTCCGATACAAATCGTATGGTTGTGATATGTGATCAGCTATATAGAGAGAGAAGGGAATAAAGGAGAGAGGGCAAGAGACAGCCAGACGGCTATGATTCAGTTTAAGAGAGAGAGACGTGAGATGAGAGTGAGTCGGATACGAGAGAGACAGAAGGAGAGAAAGGAGGGGTTCGGAGACGGGAGAGTAGGGCCGGCCGGCGGTCGAGCACAACCGACCGATGCAAATTGCGCAGGTGTTCGGAGCGGGGAGATCGGGTGACCAACGCGGATAGGAGGTAGGTGACCCGCGGCTTGCACCGGAGGAGGGCACGGGCGCGGCGTCAGGGCAGCGGCCGGGCAAGCGCGACGGAGGTGCAGGGCCAGGCGGGCGTGGCGCAGGGCTGTGGATCGGGAGGCAGGGCAGCGGGCCGATCTTTGGTGTATATCGCACTCCGGTGCGGGCTCCGGTGCGAGAGCTGCAAAAGCAGACGGCGGGCATGACACAGGGCAGGCAGCGGCGGCTCCGATGCGAGATCTGTGGGTGCTACTGAAGCTCAAGGCCGGCATGTGGCCGGCGCTGGAGAACGACGAGCGTAGAGTGGGCCGGCATGAGCTCGAGGCTGGCGCGGAGAACGGCGGGTGACGACGTGGGGGATCTAACTCCTCCCCCCCCCCCCCCCCCCCCGCGGGCTTCTTCACAAGCACGACGAGGGGAGGCATGGAGGTGCAGAGCCGGGCGTGGCGCAGGGCTGGGATCTGGCCCCCCATGCTGCTGTGCTGGAGACAGGGACGGCGTCGGATAGCACGCAGGGGAGGATGTCGACTGGATCTGCCTTCCCCCCCCCCAGTGCCGCGGCGGCACCGGATCGCAAGGGCGGCGTCCGGATCTACGGTGGAGAGCTAGCAGAAGTGACGGTCGGTCGGCGCGGCAGGGCGTGCAGTAGGGGAGGTCATCCGGCGAGCGTCAGACGGGGGGCGCAGGACCAGCGCAGGGATCGAGCGAAGCCGGCGAGCGCGAGGGCAAGGCCAGCGCGCGTGAGACGACGGGCTGCGCAGGGAAGGAGGCACACTGGAGATAGGGCCGTCATAGAGGGGTGGCCACCCGGCGGGACAGGTCGTGAGGCAGGGCTCACCGGGCTCGCACCTGGCGCGGTGAGGGAGAAGGTCGCACAGGTGAGGGCTGTGCTATGGCCTCGGGAGATCAGAGAAATTTTTTTGTCTACTTTTCCGGCCTCCTTAATGTCGTCGACGACGATTGAGGAGGCCGAGACCGGAGAGGAGAGTGTCGAAACCTTAGGCCAAGAGAGTTGGCTTGATACCATGTTACGAAGAGAGAGGGAGAGAGAATAAGTTTGGGGAGAAAAACTCCTTGTATTATCTCATCAATCTCATTGTTGATACATAAGACTACCTCTCTTTATATAGAGAGATAACACACACCATTACATTACCACAACCGAGGTGGGACTAATAGAATACTAACACACTACATCTAATAGGCAAGATTGCCGAACCATCTAAAATCTCTAGTGCATTTTTTTACGTGTTTTGCTATTTGGGTGATCCTTGTCGCCGCTTCCGCTATGCACAACACAGCTGCTATTTAATAATTCCATAATCCATTGAACATGACATCAACGGTCAGGATTTGCAGGCGCAAACAAGGTACAACGGCTTTGAGAAAAAGTTCGCTCCACAGTGTGAAGTCGATCCATACTGAGAGTTAAACATGGAACCCCTCCAACATAGGAGATACGATGTACTAGGCCAAGAGCCCGTTGGTTGTGATCATACTCCATGCAGGCTAGCTTTCGATTGCATCTAATCCGGGCTTGACCCGACTAAATCAGAAGTCTAGGATTGAACTCAGATCGACCACGGGTCCGAAGCCACTGTGGTTCAGTTAAGTCATTCTTATTCAACCTCAAGTCTTAATCTTAATTAGCTCATTAGTGTACAAATGAAGATCTTGTGGTGCTTGCAATTTGTATAGTCTGGTATAGTTTGAAGAGGCTCCGCCCACAGATGACATGAGAAGAGAATATATATTTTGGGGGATACAGCAGGGTAGGGATAGAGCTTTCACTTTGTCACTCATAAAGGTTCAAAGTAAGAGAGAGAGAGAGAGAGAGAGAGAGAGAGAGAGAGAGAGAGAGAGAGAGAGGGGATTTATGTTTCTCTGTCATGTGGATGAGAGAGAGAGAGAGAGAGAGAGAGGGGGGGGGGGGGGGAGATGATGCATGCTCCTCTGTCATGTGGTCTTATCCTTTTCTCCCCATTTTGGATATGAAGGAATACAAAGGCTCCAAAAAAGTAGAATTCCTTGTGTTTCCTTTTTTTTTTTTTTCTTTCTAATGGTGGCAAGAATTGAAGCCATTGGTGAAGGCAAAGGAAGAGAGGGGTCGGAACCCACTGAGCTCGGACCATGTTAAGCTCAATCCGATTTACATG